>CALSBV010010223.1:7413130-7478483 GCA_943590825.1 Bovichtus diacanthus | reverse complement strand
GGATTTGAACCCACAGACTCTCCTTCACGTGTGTGTCTAACACTATTCCTGCCATCCTCACAGTCTCAGCATGCCTACCTTCCAGGGTCACCTCTTTCCCGGCCCGTTTCAGCGCCTGCACAGCCTCGTCGTGTGTCGCGTCCCGCAGGTTCACGCCGTTCACGGACAGGACTGCGTCCCCGACGTACAGAGCCTGGGTCTGGTCCGCTGCGAGCCCCTTGAATATCTTACTGATGAGGATGGGCATTTTATTCTCCTTCCCGCCTTTGATGCTGATCCCAAGTCCCCCGATCTCCTGCTTGGTCACCTTGACGCACCGCTTTCTGTTGGCGATCGCCTCGGGCACTCGCTCCGGCAGGTCCGTGAACGCGGTGCGCACAGTTTGGGGGCCGTTGTTGGAGTTGGTGTTATTGTTATCAAGGTAAGAGCCGTTGGTAACGCCGTTGGAGCTGACATTGTCGTCCACGTTGTCGTTAACACAGCCCTCCTCGCAGCTTAATGTGAGCGCTTCCTCGTTCAAGTTGACCAAAACTTTGTGCCACCGCTCCCGCACCAAAACCTCCACAAATCCACTTTTTTGCAACCCGGAGGCACCTGAAACTCCCGTCGCTATTACCATCGCCATATTTGGAGCATTTCTTTAAAATGACATGTGATTTAGTTCCCAGCACGCTCTCACACATTAACTTCCACTCCGTCTCCCTCACACTCTGGACTTTGCCCTTCTGAAGTTTTCTGCGGGACTTGTCAGGCGTCCCGACCAACCAGCCCGAGCCCTTTCGGCGCAAGCTGCCTCCCGCTCCGCCTGCACGAGATCCTATCTGCTGGGTGGAGTTTGCTCCCCCCGCCGTCAGCCGATCCCATCTCCAGACCCTGCATGCACAAAATGTGTTCATCATTTCATCTATATATATATATAGATGAAATGTTCATCAGACGTGACAGTTGATGTAGAGTTGAACAAGAATAAACAACAAAAACACAAAAATGCATTTATGTATTTATGTATTTCACTCGTATGTCAGACAACAATGACCTACAGTACCCTGTGCTGTTAAAACATATGGATGTATTTACCGACCGTAAAAAGGAAATTAACGTCTATTTGGTGAATAAAACAATCATTGGTGTCAGTGAGTCATTAGGCCACGTGGAGCTGAAGAAGTCACGGAACACTACACACTTCCGTTATGGTAGCTAATCTAAAACATGTCTTTACATAAATGAACTCATCTAAAATATGACTAGAATTGAGTTTCCAGTCTTCAAATTTCCAGTGAGACCCACTTTGCTGAGCGCGTCCACGTAGCAGACGTTAGACCGGTCACGCGCGTGCAGGAATGCGCCTTTGCCTGTTCTGATGTTTCAAAGAGAAAGAGAGAACGAGCGTTTTGTTCGGAAGCTCTGACATGGAGAGACCCCCCTCTGAGTTTTTGCTTTTCATAGCTACTATTATTAATATTAGGATACCAAAGGACACCCACTTGCCCTGTCAATCTCGAAGGCTCGTGAGCGTAGTGTTTCGTGACTGTGGGGTGCTACCAGTGTTATCACCACAATGCCTTTGGACACTGTGTGTCGATGACCCTTGGATCGAGCCCTGTGAGTGACTGACAGGGATGCAGAAGATGGAGACAAAAGCCATGATGCAGCTTCAGTCAGCCACAAGACGTGATGATGACGGGGACAAGCAGCTGCTGCGACTTCAATGAGCTCTTCAAGTGCAGAGAACTTATAGATTTTTGGATGTAACAGCACTTAGATCTATAAATATGCATTTTTTTTAAACAGCATGGCACTCTGATGCTTTCAGTAACACATGGCTTTACACTAAGCTATTAGAAATGTAGCTACGACACCTACTGGTGGCACTTTAAAATGCCTGTGAGGGGTTAGAAGCTGTTCTGGCACTACAGTAAAACCATAAGGAAGCCCCCACTGGTCAACAACAAGATACAAAAGGGTCCTTTGTACCAAGTGCAATCAGAATAATGAACTGACTGCATCAAAATGTCTTCAGGCGTGGAGATTTGAATTAGTGATATCAACTTTTGCATTTATTTCCGTACTGATGAGGATCTGTAATTCATTTTGCTGTGGGTGTTGCATTGAAAATACAAAGACACATTTCTTGCCCTGGTGCAATAAAGATTATTCTATTCTAGAAACGCAACAGTAACCCACCTTGTATGTTGAGATTTGAAAATGATAGGCCACTAACACAAACTGGTGGTCTTTACCTAATTGCTCAAAACAATTCATAATTTTTTTAAATGCAAGATAGTGTTTCATATACTGTCATTTTTGGTTTGCTTATGTTAAGGTATTTATTTTTTCAATAAATAGGCTATGTTAAAAATGAAATAGCATACAGCCAAGCTTTTTATCAAGAAGCTTTGAATCACTTCTTTTATATATAGTGTACATGCATAGAAAAAAAAATACTCAGAATTTCTATTCTTGGGAGTCTAACAAATGGTGGAGAACAATCTATGTAACATAGTGCACAGTGTATTTACTGTGTGAATGTTTGGCCACATGCCATTAATGTAAAGCCAAAATCACTTCTGTATGTATTTTTTTTTGTATGTAAGGGCATTCCTTTATGTTTGGATGCCTATAGGCATGATGTACAATGAAAGAGCCGAGCTTCCTCACTTCCCCGCCCTCTAAACTACAATGGATCATTACTACTGAGCTGCACCAAAGAGGGGATTTATTTTGAGAAAAAAGACTGAAAGAGAAGTACTAAGAATACTTTGGCTTAATGAGGTGTAGGAGCTACCATTGATTTCCACTTTTATATGGAAATGAGCTATCTGATGGAATATACATTCTTTCTTTGTTGTGGTAATGACCTTCAAAACAAACAAACAAACCGAGTCGTCTTATTAAACGTGATGGTATTTAAAGGTTGTTAATGAATCTTTTTTATTCCTCAGTCAACGCTAGACTACACTCTTGATTTTTTTTCCCCAATGCAACAGGGAGCAGCTGCAGAGAGTTCTGCTTACACACAAGCACAGCGTTTGCATTGTCAGCCTCTGAACTGGCTTTCTGGAGTAATTATGAAAGGGACGTTTTTTGCTCAAGAGCACTGCAATCAATTTAAAAGATGTCAGTTTTCAGAGATAAGGCTAGAAAAATATTCCGCACCACCATATTATTGCTTCTTTCAGGATTTAAAGGTGCCCTGTGGAGTTTTAGTAAACACAAAAAAAAGCTCTGTTTCAATGTTTCTGAGTGCATTTCCTTCTTCATAAGGACCATTTGCAAAGCTTATTATTTATTATTTATGTTTACTTGCTTGCGGTCTTCACTTGCACTTTCACTTTCACTTTCTTGCCTTTGTTGGTGCATTGTCACCATAAGAATGAGTCATTTGAGAGAAAAATGTTGTAAGTATAAAGCAGACGAAGAATGTCTGCTTCATAATAAAGTTAAAAGGTGTCCTCAAAAGGCAAAGTGTGTAGTTATTTGGATGTCTGAATGCATCAGTCCATTAACTAACTGTGGGGGAAGAAAAATGTAGCTCACCTCCCTGAATACCTTTCCTTCCCGTCTACACATTAACATTCTCAACTTCTTCCCTTGTCCTTCTATCCATTCATCCTACACGCTCTAATTTCTCCCCTTTCTCTTCAAATTTGACCTCCACGTTTAAAGATAACTAAAGAAAATATAATCTCAGTTATGCTGAGGGAAACAGGGAAAGGAAATACTAAAGAAAAGTACATGTACCTCCAAATTGTACTTAAGTACAGTACATGAGTAAATGTACTTAGTTATATGATGGGGCGGAGCCAATATAATTAGCAAAATAGATACTTTGTTAAAATTACCAAAAAAGTCAATACTAGAATTAAAAGAAGGAAAAGGCCACCTAGGTTTATAAGAGATAAGAGCTTTATTTATAAGAGCTTTAAAATCAGGGGTGAGCAGAAATAAATCCCATGTACATTACAAAATGCCTTTTTTTTTGTCATAAAACACATAAAAAAGTTAGAACAACATGCTAAAAATGTCTCTTTCAAAGGAGTGAGCTATTTGTTGACCCTGTCACAGTGACATTTCAACACTGCCTTCAATTGAGTGACAATCTTATCACTCGCTCACGTAGCTATAGTGAGCCATTGAAAGGCAGTTTCATTACTTAATACACACCCTTTATTGGCTGAGTAACATTCCAACGAGTGTCAACTCTAACCTTTTTTATATATTTATAGCTATCACACTCTCTTGTTGACATTCTGAAGATGCATTATAATTATTATGCTGGCATCGTAAGACTTCCTCAAATGAGTTTCTATTTCTGAGATCAAGCTATGAATATAGGAAGGCACTGGTCACTGCTGTCCTAACAGCTGATTACACAGGTCTTACAGAGTGTGTGCACTTATACTAAAGACAGGCCTTGGGGAAAACATTAGGGACAGAAACTGCTCTTTAGACAGATGACAGGAAAGGAGATTCTTTTATATTTCACATACTTCCCCATTAGTTTAATTTCCTACACAGGCCTAACACTTTGGAATATACTGTTAAATCCCTTTGTAACTTATGTGACATATTCCTATCAAAGTAAGGGTTGAAACCTTTTTTTAAATTAATAAATATATTAATACAAGACTGCAGTACATTCATTCTATTACAAGAACCAGCAATAAGAAATACACTATTTTGTATAAATAGTGTATTTGGTGGTTAGATGGTGTGTTCGGCACCATGTAAAATCCTCAGCATGCTGGCAGCACTGAAGTAAGAAGTGGTTTAAATACGATGCATAGCTTCAGCTTCATCATCCATATTAGGCAACGCATGAACAAAAGTAACTAGATGACGTTATTGAATTATCAAGTGAAATTTGGAGGTAGTCTTACAGGCACATTCTTCTTTCCACCCTATTTTAAAGGTAAAAGAAACTTAACGGCAGTTTCACTGAAGAGAGAATATTTGTGGGGTGATTCATGTCATTTCAGTGGCACAGACGTTTCTTTCATGTTAACCCTTTAAGAGCAGAAACTTTGTAAATAATTTCACACTAGCTGACTTGATTCAAAGACTGATTTCTAAATGTTTGAGTAAGCACAGATGCTCATTGAGCTTTGAGTCAGTCTTGTTTTGGTTGAGTGGATCTGTAATTACACTGTGACACACACCACTAAAGTGACACAAGGAAGTAGTAACAAAGGGTGTTTTATTAGCAGAAATTATGCTCAAAATCATATTTCGTGTCATGTTATTCATGGGTTAATGTCATACAGTGTATGAAGAGCAGATGGGTGGAGTATTTGTCAGCGGAGGAGGAGCACCATTGCATAATTTATAAAGAAATGAAACTTAACAACTGGTAAACACAGTTCAGGTCGACAGACAGCAGAGCACACAAGTAGGTGAACTATACTCCCTGTGTTGATGTACTTGATAGTATTCTGAGTATTCATTGCTATGTATCACATGTAATGGACTTTGCATCTGTTGCTCATGAAATGGCTCACAACAGTAGAACTTTGGAGTGAAAACCACGGCTGGTTCGTAACTCTAAAAGCTCTCCTCTCCTCCAGCTATGGCCACGTCCTGCAGATTCCCGTCTGAAGATCAGTTCCTGTGCTCCATCTGTCTGGATGTTTTCACCGAGCCCGTCTCAACTCCATGTGGACACAACTTCTGCAAGGCCTGTCTCACCAGGCACTGGAAGGGCAAAGAGCAGTGTCAGTGTCCACTGTGCAATGAGACGTACGCCAAAGGGCTCAAACTTTGCGTCAATACCGGATTCAGGGAGGTCGTGGACAATTTCAAGGAACTTCATGCAAAAGCTGAGAATGCTTCCCCCGTGAAACCAGGACAGGTGCCATGTGACTGCTGCCTTACTGGCAACAAGTCCATGGCCTCTAAAACCTGTTTGGTATGCTTGACCTCTTTTTGTGAGACACACCTAGAGCCTCATCTGAGAGTTGCAGCTTTGAAGAAGCACACGCTGACTAATCCTGTGCATGACCCGGAGGGCGAAATATTTAAGAATCACAAGAGGATGTTGGAGCACTTCTGCAGGAGTGACCAGACATGTTGTTGTGTCCTGTGTACAGAACACAGCGCTCATGATACGGTGCCTTTAGAGGAAGCCTATGTACCCAAGAGGGCTCAGATGGGGAAGAAAAAGGTGGAAGTAAAAGAAATTAAACATAAGCATGGAAAGAGGGCGCAGAAGACCAAGCACAAGGGGAACGGCAACGATAAAGTGATGGCAAACACTGTGTTGTTGAATCAGACGCATGGTGCTCTCATTTGGTGGATTCAACATCAAGTCCACAAATGTGGCGAGTTTGCTCCAAACAGGGACATTGCTGAAACGAGATTCTACCGTGAGGTTCAGCCCGAATGGAGATACAGCGAGGATTTAGGAGTAGATGGAGAGTCGATGCGTGGGATCAGTGTGTTCATACCTAACCCCAAGAATGGAAACTGGGTCATAAGGCTGGGAACGGACAAGAACTGCCATGCTCTACATGAAGTCCCTATACACTTCTTCTTCATAAAAAAACCTGAGAAAGTCGTGGCGCATGTAGACTATGACAAAGGATTGGTGTCCTTCTGTGATGCAAACACTATGATGCCAGTCTACTCTTTTATCAACTGCAATTTCAATGAGAGTATTTACCTATTCTACAGTCATACAGAGGGTGGCAGCTGGGCAAAGTGGAAGCAACAGATGGTTGAGATGATGAAACCATGGTCACAACTTGCACATATCATAGTCTTCCTTGGTATTGCCTTTCTCTTTTTAGATGTATTGGTTAATAGTTAACAAATAACGATATAAATCATGACATGGACTGAAAATATGTTCTACTGTGATGGAGGTATGAAGGTCCTTCCAGTCACAAACTGTCATGAGTAAAAAAAAAATATATATAAAGGTTCGTATACAGTGAGTCTGTAAATGACAATAAACTTGTAATTATGACTTTTTATACTTGTTTTTTCATTTGGTGTTGAATTATCAGTGTAAAATCTCTATAAAACATGATTGTAGTGACATTTCTGAAATAAATCAACCACTGTAAACGTTTAGTGCATGTACAGTTTTTCAGTATCGCTGTGTTTACTCCACCTTAAGTGACTGGAGTGTGTTTTCACATTCATGATCACTATAGAGAGGATGGTGACTTTATTCAAATACACCACTAGAGGGAGCAATCGACTCACCCTTCATAGAACACTCCCCATTCAATAATATGAAACATGGAAGTTTAGACAAAATTAATATTTTATTTGAGCGACCACATTTTAAGTCCTTATTAGTTTTGAACTTTTCTTAGGAAATGTTGTGTACATGCTTTTTGAATTAGTTACTCAGTCTGACACTAAAATCAAGCTGCACCATACATAGACAGCGGTCTGTCTATATGCTTAACTTATAATATATATTGCTGCAGCAGGATTACATACTGTATAATAACATTGGATTTCAAACTTTTTTTTTTTTTTTTTAAGAGAAGAGCTTTATCTTGGATTTATTGCCATGCACGTTGTTACAAACACTCGTGTCCCTCTCAGGATTAACTGTAATAACACTAGTCGGTCCTCTTACTTTTCATCTAGCACAATCAGGTCACAAGTTTTTGTTTCTGACTAAATACCTGCAAATTTAGAACATCAAAACATTAAACGTCAATGTGTTAGCATTGTCATTGTGCATATGCTAGCACACTCAAAGTTAGCATTGAGCTCAAAGTGCTGTTCCTAAGTACAGCCTCACAGAAGTGCTAGCATGGCTGTAGACTCTTGTCTTGTATTAGAATTTGTGTATAATTTGCATACAAAGCTGCCAAACTTGGGCACATATAATGTGAGATTATTACTATGTAGCTGTAGAATTTTTATCAGTTTTTGTATTCCCACTTTTGAAATAATACAACATTTTAGCAGACGTACTCTAAAGTGTTTGCATTCCAGCATCTTTAAAGCAGCATTTTCTTATGTATTATGTTTTTGCATGTAGAGAAATCAGACAGTGGTGAACACCCTTCAGTTGATCAATTTCCAGCCGTATCACTTTCCATGGCCTCTGACTTAACAGAGCAGCAGAAGAGAGAGAGAAAAACCTACACAGTGTGCAACCACAGCCAGTCTGTGAATGAGTAGGTCCACCATGTACTGAGATGATATGTCTTGTCCCTGTCTGTCAACGAGTGAGAGGAGAATGGATTACAGTCAGACTGACAACATCCATACCAGACCAATCACTCACTGACTTGATACTTTACTCACATGGTACGACGGCCAGACAGACGGAAAATCTGAGCAGCCCTGGAATGTGAACAAGCTCAAAGGAATGTAGGAGTATTAAACTCAAGATGTTACTGAAATCAGATGGTCAAATATATTCTGTTTATTGTTCTTGCTGAGTTATTGCTTGAACACAGAATAGGATAAAGTCTGAGAGCGGTGTTGTTAGTGTATCCTGTTAGTAAATGGTTTTGAGTTTTGTATGACAGACAGACATTGCTCTCCAAAGTGAAAACAAATGGCCTAACTTTTTATGTATTCCTTGTTTAGCTTGCTTTTTACTCTTAACATACTGTATATAAAGAGTATGCAACACAAAGATAAGCTCAAAAACCTAGACATAACCAACATGTTACATAACCACGCACCTCTGCCCAGCAGAAACCATAACATAGCTCCATCCAGATGTGTCGACCACAGTGTCAGTCCCCCGCAGATTAAAGCTGAGCTAAAGTTTCCAATGAGGAGCTAATTTAGGAAGCAGTAGCATTCCCACGGGGATAACAACGTTTTCCACTGTGACCTTCCAGGTGGGGTTCAGGGAGAGAGGTCAAGGGTCACCACCCACTGTCAGTGGGGCTCAGGGATTTGAACATGAACATCCTGGACTGTTGAAAGGGAATCCATCCGAAGAGGTTTCCACCAAATGCAGATGTCTGAATTTTTTTTCCAGATGTGCGTTCATTTTGAAGGAAAGGAAATATGGTATATAGACTATGTGCAAAGGGAAATCAGTATTTGATTCTTATGTGGTTAAGTATATTTGGTGATCTTTTATATTATCACCTGCGCCAAGGAGCTAATGTTTGCTTGTTTGTCAGCAGGATTACGGAAAAACTTCTCCGCCAATATTCATGAAACTTGGTGGAAGGGTGCATTATGGGCCAAGGAAGAACCCTATACATTTTGGAGCGGATCTGAATCATGGGGCAGATACACGCATTATTTTTCATTTATGAAAACGGCCTTGGCGGAGGTCTGCGCTCTCCGAGTGCCCACTAGTTTTACTTTTATAATAGGGGTTAAATCTCCAGTATTGATAAATATAGAGCAGCTATATTGTTAGTATTAGGTAACACTTGACATACATTTGAGTGACCAAAAACCTACTTTACATATCTATGATACGATTCATAACAGTAGGGCAATGATCTGCCACACATCAAACAACCTGAGAAGCCAGATGTAGGAGAAATTATGTTTTACACAAAGTTTATTTAACATTTATTCATGAAGACTTCCTCACTCATTAATTTCAGCTCCTATTCATTCATGATGTATATTTTCCTGCTTTCCTCTAGTATAATCAGTATACAATCTTAAGAGGTAATTCCTTCTTGATTCACTTCTTCAAACCAAGTCAGGCTAAAACTACCTCTAATTTAATCCCAAATCATCGTCTTCTTTATTAGCACAATTAATTGAAAGAAAAGAATGTCTTTAGTTTTGAAAATGATAAAGAGATTGAAACATGGATACAAAAAATACATATTTATTTTCAAATGTTGAGTTTTGCAGTATTATTCAGACGGATACAGCAACAAGCAGTATGAAGTATAATTCAAGTAAGCAAAACAATACCACATACCAATATATACAACTTATGTTTACATTGTTACCAATTAAAGCTGTGTATTTCATACACACTCAGTCAAACAAGCTATACAGCAAGTATTTACAAAACTTTTGTCATTATAAAAAAATAGCTGTTGTTTATGTGCACTACTTTTAACAAAAAAAAATCCCTTCCAAACTTAAAAACACATACATTTACATGTATTGATGGGAACATAGACACTCTACATTTTACAACAGGGGTAAGATTTCAGGCAGATGTTAGAAATGACACTAAGTCACCACAGTGACCTCTCTTTCATAGCCCTTGGCTTGGACCAGGTCAAAGCACACAGTTATTTAAAGAATGTGTCCCATAGTTAAAAAATGTCCATGGCAGTGCTTTCTATTTTGCATGAAAGTACTGGAATGATGTATTCTTATTATGTTTTTTTTTTTTTTTTTAGATTAAGGTGTCAAAGTGTCACAGTACAGTAGGTGTTTTAATTATTCTGAAAACTTACTCCCTCTGTGTACTCGAATTAGGGGGGGGCGGGGGGGCACTGTGGTTTCATGGTCTTTGTCTAAAAAGACTATAATTGTTTCCTGACTGTCAGTCAAACAGTCTGGTTGAAAGGCTTCAAGCTACCATGACACTCCTGTATGTCCGCACTACCCTGTAACTCTACACCTTCATTCTATATGAGCGAGGCTGTTTTAAGTTAACCTTCACAATCTCCTCTAAGTATGTAAGTGCGCCTAAAAACAATTGTCCAATCGTAGTCTTTTGTCAATGGTTGGTAGTTTACTCCACCTGATCTGCAGATGTGAAGAGAATCAATATATCACAAGGTTTAATTGCTTTGATTCTACTTAACAATAGTGAATATGCAAATTATTTGTCCAAAGGATGTTACACAACTAAATCCCTCTCCAGGAGAGAGATACAGAGCTATTTAGTTCTGTACGATCTCAATGACAAAAAGGAATTCTCATTTTACGAATACAAGTATGATTCTGATAATAATAATAATAAGCAGATAAAATCTTATTTTCACTGTGAATAAGTCGCAGAACGTCTTGTTTTAATCTAAAATTTAGAGTTAATGCAACTCGTGTTTTAAAGTGAAGAGAATGTCCCTCAAGAGTGACTTTTATGACCTATAGCCACTGTACCCCAGCTCTGATGGCTGCCACACAGCGTTGTCTCGGGGGCAGTGGCTGTGGCAGGCACAGGTCAGGATCACCATGACCGGCCTCCTGGTGGGTTTACGGTTGGCACACTGGAACTCCACCAGTACGGTCTTGGTTCTGTGGGGGGTACAGCAGCGGCTGTCTGTGCAGGTGCCACAGTAGCGAGGCTTGTAGGCCTGGATGCTGGTGCAGTTCTTGTAGGAGAGGTGTACGGCTGTGTCGCTCCTCACCATCCTCTGACACTTGCTGCCTCTCTGCAGGCAGAAAAAGAGCCATTTACTATGTGATTTTTATGAGGAAAATCCAGCTGATTCTAAACAAACAATACTAATGTATTATCATGTTACTGGTGTCTAATTATGATAAAACAAATGTAGAAACTCATACAACAAAGAATATGACATCCTACCAACCCCCCCCCCCCCAAAAAAAAAAAAAAGTACCTTCTGTGCGAGCTGTGTCAGCTGCGTCTGGTCCTGCTGCTCGTCACAAGGTCTGATCATGCACAGCCGGCTCTGCTTCACCATCTCACACCGATGGTTCTTATTGGTCACCCTGGTGGACACCCCCATGCCGCAGGATTGGGAGCAGGCGCCCCACTCTGTGGTCTGCTCAATGCAGTTCAGGCTGGGGTCAAAACGGTCAAAGCTCACTGTTTCCTCCTGACGATAGGCTAAAGGGAACACACAGTGGACACTGGGTTAGAGAAAGAAATCACCACATCATCTGGTACAAAAAAAGTTAGAAAAGTATACAAATTTGTTTAGTTGAAAACTTGAAAGCTACCAATGACAAATGAAAAAAACTTATGGGCAACATGATCCTTGATTGGATTCAACTGACTGCAGAGTGATGTATCACATTGCTGTTTCACATTCCATACTGAAGTAGCAACACTGTCTCTTTCCTCTGTGTTTCCTCCTCCTTTCTCAGCCCTCACTCTATTTCCCTCTTTACTTCCTCCCTTGGTTTCTCCTCCCTTACCCTGATCGGGTCAGAGAAATGTACATAACCTTTAAACTTTGTGTCTCACACTGCAGTGACACTAACGTCAAAGAGGAATGGGTGATTGTATTGTATCTATCTGTATATATGGTCTGTACGGCCCATCTCACCCTATTTCCAGTCTACTCACCCGCCATGGCAAAGCCGCCCAGTGCACTGGCCTCAGACTGGGGCTCACACACCCACTTCTCGCAGCACTCTCCAGGCACCTGGATCCTGCGTGGCATGGGGCAGTCCGGCCCGGGCAGCATCACGTCCAAGTTGCAGCGTGGCACGCAGGTGATCTGCCCATCCCGGCAAAAACACTGGTACTTACAGCTGGGGAAGAAGGTCTGGCCGTTCTGATAGACAGAACCGTCCAAAACACACACATCTCCCTCATGAGCTAGAGGAAAGAGAAAAAAAAGGGAAAAGTTAGGACCAACATTTGTACTAACAGAGCATCTACTATAGGCCTATACTGGACATCCTGCATACAATGTTATTAAATGTCATCGGCCACTCACCGGCACAGATACCGGTCCGCTTGTGGACGTCTGCGGTGTATTCACACTGCAGCCCTTTCCGTGTGTCACAGGGGTTCATTTCAGAGCAAAACTGCCCTTTCTGACGGGCACAAACCAGGCAGCAGGCGCAGTCATCCAGGATCAAAGGCGCCCCGGGGAGACACATGGGGGGCTCTTTAGGGCACAGGCATCTCCGAGGACACGCCTGGGACCAGACTAGTGTAAACACCTGGGTGGGAGAGAAACATAATTGGTGTTTTACATGTTGTTGAAAGCCTTGTTCTCTCTAATCCAACCAAAATTAATAGCTCTCAACAACTGGGATTAAATATTACATACAAAAATAAATTTCTAGCAAAAGTGTACATTTCCCATTCTAATTTACATAAAATGGTCAACATTTTGTAGGGTAGTTTAATTTAACATATTTTGCGATAAAAGGGACAATTTGCATAATCGCAAACACTTTAAGCAAATGAAGATATCATACAATGCTTTGTAATTGCACTTGATTTCATTTGTGAAAAATACAGAAGTAACATTGTCTTGATATCTTCTAATCTTGAAATTATTGTCTGAAAAATAATCCAAGCCTCCACAGTAAAACATTTATTTATTTTTGTTTATGAAATAAAATGTTGTCATTATCTTAAACCTCTTCATACCAAGAGTATCTGGTGGTACAATATAAAACACTTTCTAATTGAAGACACTCATTCACACTTTGTTACCGCTGTAATGCCTACCTGTGCTGTAAAGAAGACAAAAAGAGCTCTCTGTGTCAGACTGGTCATCTTCCTGTTAAGTAGAGCAGAATCAAAAAAATATCTGCAGTCTAAAAAGTGTTTAGTTGTCTTTAATGGAGATGCTGATTTGAGTCCTTTGGTTTAGTGTTGAATCTTCTCTCCTCTCTGGCTGTCGTGTAGCAGAAGGTTGTGATCTCTTTGTCGTTCTGGCTCAGGACTTGGGAGAGGAGGACCTTATATAGTGGAGCTGTCCTGCTGGCACCATGACGACAAACAGGAAGGAATGTCGGAGAGATCACCCTGAGAGTGTTGGAGGAAGACGAGAGTCACATTTTATTGTGAGATCCTGTCACAGAGAATACTACAAACCAACATACAGAGAGGTTCATTTTACATTTTGCAAAAAAATATGTTTTTAATATATACTTTACATGGTAGGCCTATTTAAAGTATATCCTTATTAGGGATTCCCTTTGCACTCCAGGATGTTTATGTAGTTAAATATGGCATGGGGCTTCCTTACTTTAGTCCCACTGTCAGTGGTTGGTGACCCTTTGACCTCTCTTGCCGAACTCTACCCGGGAGGTCACAGTGGAAAACCCTCCTATTCCCTGTAGGACTGTTAGTGCTTCCTATAATAGCGCCACAGTGGAAACTCTGGTTCATCAGTAGCTTGGACTGACACTTTGCTCAACACATCTGGCCAGACGTGTGTTATGGTTTCTTCCGAGCAGAAGTACATGGATTTTGGGGGTGAAGCTGGCTGGATCCCTGAGTAGGGGGGGGAATTAAATGTCTATGCATGTAAGATTGTAGAGAGTTGGGGTGAGGGGTGTATGAGAGTGAGCTAAGGGATGCACATACAATTATTTTCATTATCCATTAATATGCTGATTATTTTCTCAATTGATCGTTTGGTGTATAAAATGTCAGAATATAGGGAAAAGGATCCATTCCAGTTTCTCATAGTCCAAAGACTTGTCTTTAAATGTGTTCTTTTGTCAGTCCCAAAGACAAAAGCAGGAAATCTCCACATTTGAGAGGCTGAAAACAGCGTTTTCTACCATTTTTGAAGGAAAAATTAAAATTAAAATTTAATTATTTCATTAAAATAGTAGGGGATTATTTTTTCTTCAATCAACTCATCGATTTGTTGATTCATCATTACAGCCATGAGTGATAGTAAGATGAAGGAATGTGATAAGCGTTAATGTACATTATGTCTTATCGTGTCTGTGAGGGAATCCATGTCTCATGTTAGCTGCACATCAACCTATGATATTTTGTTACATTACCTTGTTAAGAGGTAATTGCTTCATTTAGTAAGAGATTGTAAGCAAAATTCCATTAAATGTAACAAAAGCAATTATAATAAACGTTTAAGTTAAAAAAGGCAACTGATAAAACTCAATAGTGTCTGTTATAGATATTATTTTCTTCAGGAGGTACAAACAGAACCTAATTAAAGTAATATCTGTAGTTTGTTCATGTCTCTATGTCTCTACTATGACAGCTTTCAGTGGTAACTGAAAAAACAACACAAACTGCGATAATGATTTTATATATATATATATATATATAAAATCATTGTCGCATTATATATATATATATATATGTAATTGGTAAAAATTTTTTATTTATTTCTTAATTTTTTTATTTATTTAAAAAAAAAAAATAATAATAATAATAATTAACAAAAAGCTATACTTTGAGAATGCTCATATATCAGAAAGAGGCTAGATAAAAATGCACAAATTGGCTTTAATTATGAGTTCCACAGAGCTAATGCTTTTATTTTGACAGGGCATCGGAAGCTATTTATATTTCGGTTGTGCGGTTTTCTGATGGCGGGCTAACCGAATCAGGAAAGTACGAACCGCATGGTGGAAACGGGAGACAGAACGGAAACATTAAGCTAATGTCAAAGAAAAGCTAATGTAAAAAAACAACAATAAGACTAAGGAAGATAGTATTGAAAAGTTGAAAAAAAGTAGTACACATCGACCGAGGCAGTGGGCTCTGAAGCGGACATAACGTAAAGATGCTCGTGAGCGTAAGTGCTAGCATAACGTTAGCTTAGCCTGAATCAACGGACCTTCACCTCTGAGCCTCGTTTTTCAAGTTTGAAGTTTGGTCTTTATTATGAGCCGGGCAGAGAACCCACACCTGCTCAAAGGTAAGCTGGCTTTACTACTGTGATGATGTCTGTTGCTGGTTTAACTGTTTGTTTTGCTCTGGACTAAATGCTTTGCTTTTTGGTAAATGAATGTCCCTCCTGTGTGAAGTTCAGGAGACACATGTTTGATAGTGGTGACTGAGTTGTTGTGCTGTGCAGCTAAATACATTTTTACTAATGAAATCCTGTATTGATGAACATGTATTAGTGAGTTGACATTTTCATACAGTGTGTAACTTATAATGCAGATATTTGATATTACATGTGTTTTGCTCTTGACATAAAAAATGTCATGTCAAATGTCATTAAAAAGGCTACCAATGTCGAGGGTGAGGTTGGTGTGATGGACGGGGCTTAGTGTGCTATTGATCTTTTGTTGATGGCAGTCTCGTTTTTTATTTGTAAATGAGAGATTGACATTGCAGAGATGAAGTAGCCATGGTAGAAGCTGGAGTTTGTGTGTTTCTCTTATATAGTTGTGTGTAGCTTTTTAAAAAAAATTGTTTTAATATAGCTGTGTGTACAGTCAGACTTCAGACCGAAATTAATAAATGATCATTTGTCTTTCTATGGCTAAGTTCTTACTGTATAGATACTAATGTTTTAAGGTGTGTGGGCACTGTTTTATTTTATTTAGGTAAATTTTTCGGCACACATCTTGTTGACGTCCCTGCAAACTGCAGCAGGTGTTTTCAGTTATTAGGGCTGATTAGAGCTTAAGGTTAAAGATCCTAAGAAGAGGTCCAATTAGCTCAATAAACACACCTGCGTGGGTTAATCAAAGATATGTAGGGCTTTAAAAAAAATAGTATAGCCTAGTACTTAGTTCTAGAAATGCAGAACATTAATTTGATTTGAACTGATGCTGGTGGTGAAAGTGTGTGTGTATTAGTATTAAGACTTGTGATTCAGGCTAGTGGTGCTTAGCTCTGCCAACATCTTGATTCAGTGCTGTTCAAATTGTTTGACAATGGAAGTTAAAGAATTTCACAGGATGATTGTGTTTGCTTTTGTTTTGTTCTTTTTCAAGCGCATTCTGCCTCTTTTTGCTGAAGAGTGATCAGGAGAAGGTGCTGTACCATAGACATTTTTTCACAGCTGTGGTACCCACAATATACTAAGGATCATATATGGACTGGTCATATCAGTCTTTCCCTCTCATATGTTTACATTCTAAAATATGTTTGGTTCATTTGAATCGAATCCCTCAAAACAATGCTTTTCTTCTGCCTCTATTCAGCCTTCTTTGTCTTACTTCCCTGTTTGGCATCTGAGGCTCTCCTCAGTTAGTCCTTGTCACTCTCTGCCATCAAACAATCTGACCTGAAATGGCTCCTTTTTTAAAATTATTTTCCAGTGTTTGCTTCTCACACAATACCCTATTGGACTGGCCATCTGAAAGTTGGTAATGATTAAATTGTGAACATTTGTGAAAAGCTTAAAATGCAAATGCACATCCTGACGGTATCAACTTATTTACTGTGTGACTGCTTGGCACAGTATGGCAAAGTGGGATACCTCTCAGGAATGAGGTGGGAAGTCTGCATACGCACATTCATAGTATCTGTGAAATATTTCCACTCTTCAGAGAAACATATGGAAGAAAACAGGCAAGGCTAAAGAGAGGAAATCAGGCTGCTGGCATCAAACGGAGAAAGATGGAGGAAACAGAGAAGGAAGGATGGACAAACTGACATGCAGTAGACACTGTAGCCTGCTACTTTATGCTGTATGTTTCCCTTGTCTGTCTGTTTCCTTTGTCCAGAGGGGGTCTGTGGTAGGACCAGTGTCTGTTGAGATTTTACACCTCGGGTTGTTATCACACTCATCTTTTGTTTACCCCCTAAATACCCATCATCCTCCAGTGGTAGGAAACGTTTCAGTACCACTTTAGGTTGAGGTCTCTACTAACAGTCGGCCTGTCGTCCTGCTAGCTGTTGTTGGCCTCTGCTGTAGGGCGTCAAACCATTTGCCAAATAGTCAGCCCACTCCGTCTGAGCCACCACTGAGCGCTCTCCATGATTCGCTTACAGTTTACACTGACAGTCCACATCATCAATGTTTTTGCAACACATCATACAGTAACATGTGGTCGACAGTCTGTGTGGCGCTGTAGGTCCCTTTTTATGACATCTTCTGTTCACAGCTAGGAACTCAATGAGAGATGATATAAAAAAAATCTTCCCATGATGGATCATGTTTTATTATATTATGTTGACATTTATTATGTCTTTGTATTTTTAGTTTATTGTCAGTGTTCCACTTTCTTGATTAATATTTTGGGATTGCCAAATTAAGTTTGGACACTTTCCTGATTAATCTAATGCAGCAGCATTTTTATTTTAAAATTTGGATGAAAGAGAAAAATTCGAGAGATACAAAGTCATATTACTGATTGATGACGTTATCAATTTATGATCTTAAAAAAGGCAGTTGCTCTCAGCAGCCAAGCAGCACTGTCTGAGATTTAACGGTTGCAGTTAATCACCGACCAAAACTTGGATGACAATCCCATTTTATGTTGGGATGTTGGGACGTTGCATGACAAGGAACAGAGTCAGACATACTTATGTTTCAGCAGGTGTAATGGGAAATGGACTATTAACGTCACTCAGTCTGATACGGCTAAAAAAAAACTTTAGTTTAAATATTTTGGAATGGAATAAGATCTTGGCTGAGAAGCTCGTCTCGGCCAGATGTGTGCTAATATTCAGTGTAAGAGAGGTTTTTATAATTCAGTAGCCTAAGTTATTTGGTTATCATTGTTTTATTATAAAGTCTTTTGCTTTTTTCTCTAATCATCTTCCTCAAAAGATGTAATTTTAATGTTGTTGAAAATGATTGCGTCATATTTGAAACAAAGTAGTAAAGTGCAGATTTGGCAAAATTACTGATTCTCTGTTGGAGAATTATGAACATGACAGGCACAGATTGTTGTTTATCATATCTGTGTCATTGCGTACACGACAGAAGAAAAGCAGTTTATTTCTTGCATGACATATTTTCCTTCTGTTTCATAAAAATGATATAAAACTGAACATACAGAGTTTAGTGTGGGTAAACTGTCTTATGTGTTTTTGTGCTTACAATACCACAGACTATTTAATTATTTTAAATTAAATTCTTCATCCTCTGCACTGTGTATGCTGCAGAATCACATATGAAGTAAATCAAGGAGTTTAAGCACCAGGAGTTGGAGTGTATTTGATGAGTGTGTTTCCAAAGGAAACCCAGACAAATAACTTGAATAATTCCAAATGGCTAAAATGGTGTTTCCTTTATTCCACTTTTTTATTTATTTTTTCTGGTCAATAAACATTAGCTTCTAGTCTTTAGGCATGTAACTCCACAGGTCACCATTAGTGGCTTGCAGTACATATGATATGCATTGAAAGGAATTTTAATCACTGTTGATCTGTCAGTGTTGTGTTAGACAGAGATTGGAAATGTCAGTTTAATGGGATATACAACCAGTGAGTTAAAGCATTGCAGATGTTGCTGCAGGGATTGTTTGGAGACACTTTGTATTTAACTGGGAGTTCATTTCAGGTTCTGGTTTGGTTCAGAGAGAGTTGAGAAGTTCTTAAAAAAGTGGTTGGTCTTTTTACTTTTTATTCCTCCCTCTAAACCAGCTCTTGACCTTAATTTCTCCCCTTCACATCATCAGTTTACATTACTTCCTCCACAGATTCACCAATGAAATTAAGTGCTCCCTATATTTTTCAATTTGCTCGGCAAGTTGCAGTCAGGCAGTGTGTCTAACAGCTTGGGAGGCCACCGCAAATCTCTCACTCAGGGTTTATTTGCTGCACGCCACTATACATGAGCTGAGACTGACACCGGGACGGAGGCAGATGTGTCTTATGGTGGGCGGCTGTGGATGATGCAATATAGAGCTTCCACTAATAAAAAAAAACGCTCTATGGAAAAATCTCAGGATGCATTTCATGAGGATGTCAACTGCTTTATGTTCAGTCTGAGCCGACAGACAGATCTGATGGAAACGCTGCAGAAGAGCAGGCCTTGAGTGGTACTTCGTCTGAGAGAAACACTATAGTTTGTGGTGCTGTTGAACAATATTTTACATGTTGGATTGCATTATTACCTCTGTTAAGATGTCTAAGATGTCTCCTTCGTTTGTCTTGTTTTGTTGTTGTCAGTTAGCAGGGTATCTCTAAAATGTAGACAGAAGTTTGTTTTTTGCAGATTTCTAAGTAGGTGCAAGTCCTGAAATATCTAAAAAGATTTGGACAGTACGTTTTTGAACATTTCAAATATTTGCAGATGAACTTCTTACTTTGAAAAAAAGTAAAGTATCAGCTAGTATTATATTGGGTAATATTAGCTCATTATATTAATATCTCCATGCAAGTAGAAGATGTCGCCCTGAATAATAGTACTCTACTTCAAAACCACCTCTGTGTCCTCGTGAAAGTTTGCCAGCAAAATGATTATTAATCGTCCAGTTTACTCATGACATTGTGCTGTATTGTCTGTGGAAACATTTAACAAAGTCACATAAAGGGAAGTATTCTTCATGCTTTTTGGTTATTGGTGTCAGTGTTCACAGGCTAACAAACTCTGTTACTCTCAGCTTCTCTGACAGGACACCCTGTCGAGTGTTCATAGTTTTTGTCACAGTTTGCAGCCATGGTGATGTTTGTTTGAACTTCTTCTCGGTTGAAGAACTGAACACATGGCTGCCACTTGGGGGAGATCTCCCACGAAAACAAAAATATTGAAATTTATGGCCACATTTTTACAGGTATTATTTTTAGCAGTGCATAGAGAGCACCGAAAACAGAACAAACCCAGGGAGGTCTGACTGGAAAGATGGATCACAACTATTTCATCCTGGAAGGAGGACCAGATCTCAGCCTGATTTTGGACATTAGTCTAATGTTTATATCAAGATTAATGATGATCACTGACTTTGACTTGGCCTGTTAATTGAGTCATACACAGCATTTATATAATAACTTTCATATAAATGTCATATTTAAGATTTGTAATTGCTTGTTTCAAATAAACAAAATTCTTATTTGAAATACTTGCCAGGCTTTCAAAGCCAATTTCAAAATGTTGGCATGACAACACAGCGTTTAATCTTCTCACAGGTTTCACTGCTGCTTCCTGGTTTGTTTGGGGAAATGGTTGTAAATCTACAGTGTTTGTCAACCACATAAGAAAGTCCAATTTGTAAAGAAAGTGACGCAAGTTAAGAGACTTCTGAACGTCACACTTAAAACACCATGACCACAGCCTTTTTTAGTCAACACCATTTTAAATACAAGTCTCTTTTACTCAGTGTACATGCAAGTGTTAGAGAACTGTGTGACGTACATGCTCTTTATGATTGTTACAGAAATACTGATAAAAAGGAATTGTAAGCAACCTTAGCCCCCACTCTCACAAGTTATTGCTCCTTTCTTAGAGCAGAGTACAAGATTATGGCTTCTCATTTATGAAAATAATAGAAGAAGAAAAGTCTGAGTTACAAAAGTAATATTGTAGGCTACATTTTAAATGTCATTCTTTTGCTGCTACAAAATATTTAAAACATGCATTATATATCTACTATTTCGTGATTTCTCCTAAATTATCCACTAAGAACTGCCTCAAATCAGCTCTATTATAATCCACGGCAGAAAAATATAAATTTAAATAATGAAAGATGTCTTGAATTTCAGTAGATGTAAGAGTAGCAGTTGATGGACAGATGTTGGTCGTAGACTGACTTTTCTGTCTATGTGCTGTATGTTATTTTCACTTGATTTAGGATAAAAGATAATTGAAATTTCTTGAGTTTTTGTGCTAAACATATTTTTCCTCTGACTGACCTTCTGTTATAAAGGTTGTTGAGATGCTCGGCTAAAGCCATGGCAACCAGTGACCTGGCAGATCCATACATTGTGAATTATGTTTACAATTCAGCTTATGGGTCCCGTGAACTGCATTTAGCACTGGCTTTTTGGGAATAGGAATGTTAGGTTTCACCTAGGAGAGGGATAGAAACGCAACCTTAAGGAGGGAGACTTTTAAGGGTTACAATTTACAACACCTTTCTTATTTGTTGTTTACTTAGTGAAAATGCTCTGGAGCCGGAGAAGAAAAGAGGAAGAAGAAAGAAAAGACATAAAAAAAAAAAGGGGTCAGTGGTCTGTCCCCTCTGAGGAGTCTGATGCCTTGGCCTTTATACATTTAACTACTTATTGTTCTCAGATAAGCACAGATAAGCACAGACAAGCAAATACGAGCTTCATGCAGCAAGCCAGCTATTATTTAATCATGTCTGTAAGCAGTTTAATCTAAAGTAAAGGATGTGCCTGGTCTATACAAATGAGATGTGGTAACATAATTTAAAAATGATTATTCACATGAATGTTTTTTGTTTGTTTTTTTACTCTCATTTTACTATATTATTAATGTAAAAAATGAATTCAAGGACTGCAATAATTTAGCGTGGCCACTAGAGGGCAGCATCAAGCAAAGTGACCTCTCTCTCGTTCTCTCGTTCTCTCTCTCTCTCTCTCGTTCTCTCTCTCTCTCTCTCTCTCTCTCTCTCTCTCTCTCTCTCTCTCTCTCAAAACTGTGATGACCTCAAATATTTAAATATATATGAAAGTGAAAAAAATTTATTCAAAAAGATTTACAAAACTGAATCAAAAATACTCAAACTAAAAAAAAATTTCATACACTTATATACACATATATATCACGATAGAGTAATTGTTCTATAAATTCAATTAAGAAATGGTTTAAAATAATCATACCGTACTTCATCACATCTTATTTCCTTCTTTTATTTGTCTCACAACTTAAAAACAAAAGACTCAAACCAGAAAAACTAAAAATTCATGATGGAAGCTTTAAGGTCCTTGAGAACAATACTTTTAAGTGTTACAGGTTTTAAGGTTAACCAGAAACACTATTGCCAAATCTCTAACGCTGGACACATTTTGACTGTTGCACGATATATACCGTCATATCGCCCAACCCTAGGTTGCACATGTGATGTGCATTTAGTCCTTTGCAAAAGGTTGAACACAACATGCCCTTTTTGTTTGACCGTGTCTTCCCCCTTCATTTTTCTTGGTTTTGCATCATTTGTGTCATGTTTCTGGCGTCTTCTGCAACAGATCACGCACTAGAGCTACAACGCCTCAGGTGAAGACCTGTTTAGGAGCTCAAAGCAATGCTGGTCCAGGGCGCTTTGACTGTGAGGCAACTGTTCAATAAGGCCCACATCACTGAATGAATGGAAGAACCGTCCTGAAAAACCAGCAAAACCAGCTGTCGTCCCGCGGAAGATCTCTGTCCGTCCCAAACACATTTTCTGCTGTCTATTGGACGCCATTAGGGTCGAACCCTGAGGCTTGGATATTTTTCTTGGTAGGTTGACAACCACGAAATTATAACAACGGACACAAGGAAATTCAAGATTCAGTCTGAAGCACTGTTATCTATCCAAAATGGAGCTTAATTCAACAGGAAATATAAAATAATAGTCAGAGAAAGCAGCTAATGTCATCTTGCTTCCACTTTTCTGCTTAGATAATATAAATAAGTATTATTTGCAATTGAAAGAGAATAAGTTATTGATTCTGCATGCATTAGAGTGCTTCAACTTTGTTTCAACTCTACTTTGATCATGAGAATCATCAGATAGTTTTTTATTGAAGTTTTCTTGCTACTCCATCACAATACCCGATAAACATCCACTGTTAATGAGTCCTGTGAAAAGAGGGTGAGGAAAGCTTTCAGCCTAAATGGGAAGCTGTTTGTTTTTCGGCAGCTGTGTAGCAGCCGCTCTGCCCACACAAATACACACAATCATAAGCCCTTCACTGTAAAGCACAATACACACACACAAACACTTCGACAGTGTATCTATTTACTGTACAAAAACACACTGTCTAAAGTCTTTTTGTTTGTCATTTAATATTTGTAGTTGTGCGTCTCTGTTTAATGAACACACATACAGACAAAGATGAAGACTAGATCAAACCACACACTAGAGCTTTGTGGGGACTTGAAGGGCAATCAGGCGGTCTAAGGCAGAGTAAAGCTTTTAGGTCCGCACCATTAGCTCACTTTTAGTGGCCGGCAGGGTTTCCATCTACTTAACCACGCTGGTTTCCATTCTCTGGCTTAGACCTCACAAACAAAGACTCGCCCTGTCAGCTTGTTGCATCTCACAGGACAAGTGTCACAGTGACCTGAGTTAGTGTGTCTGTCTACAGCTTTATGGATTTACACACAGAATATCAAGCTTACATCACCAGGGGCTTTGTTTTTCTGTACGAGATGTTAGTTTTGTTTCTCGATTCATATATGGTCTATTATATTATTTTATACTGTAGTTCCTCATTCAAAGAATACTCTCCCTCACTTCTGGTGGCTCATCAATGTCACCAAATATTGTTCTGCATAAATGTGTTATTTAAAAAAATTGTCATTGCATGAAGAAATACAAGAAACTATTCTGTCGTAATTCTTTCCTTGCATTGGACCACATACAGTGTTTTGAATGTTTTTAGAAAAAAACGTTCAAAGTCAATGAAGGCTATATGCAGCTTTTAATTTTGAATCATTTACATAATTATTCCAAATTCTTACAACATTTCTGCCTTTTTATAATATTGTAACTTTTCTTTAATTTTAAAAATGTATGAATATTTATGGACCTAACTGTATATTATCAGATCAAAATGTTACTTCCCTCAGTAAGTAAAAAAAAAACTAATTTAATTGTTGTTGGTTTAAATTTTGACTAAGTTTTAAGAGTTTAATTTGTATTTATTTAAAAGAGCTGTTACATTACAGTAGGGAAAAAAGAAAAAACAATATGCTCATCTTTTTATTTCTTTTGCAGTGCATTATATTCAAATTACAACAACATACTATACGTAAGCCTTCTTTGACAGAGAAACATGCAAATGGCCTCACACCAGTAACAGCCAAACAACTCCAGCACCGACCAACTGAATAATGTACCACAAATCTCCCAGGACAGACGGTCTTATTAGCCAAAAAACATTCACATCTCTTGGTTTTCTTCATGTGCAAGAAAAGATTTCAAGTCATTGAAGATCTGCAGACTTTCATTTTATTTTTCATCACACAATATCAAATTGTGTTTCTATCAATTTCAGGATCAAATAACTGTATGAATCTTGACCCTAAATAACAGTAATTAGACTGATCTGGATCAAAACACCACATTCTACCATTGTTGACTATACAACGAATACAGAGTGATCGTTTCATGACACAATCTCATAATACAGCTCTCTAATTGAGTTTAGGTTTCACTCCCAGACACAGAGCCAGCTCATTTTTCTGGATCTTTCCGTCCTTGTTGACGTCACAGTGACGCAGCAGGATGCCTCGCAGCTTGTCCAGCTCAGGACCTGTGAGATTGGGCTGGAGAGGACAGAAGAGAGTGGAAAGACATTACTACTTACTATACTTATAGTTAGTAAACAACACTATGCCAGAGTAGTGTCACGTTAAGTGCAAAGCAGATTTTCAAGCGAAATGTTGCAGTTTTATAAAGAGTTGTCGGGCTGCAAGTAACAATTATTTTTATATTTGATTAAATTTCTTCATTAACAAACTAAAAGTTTGTGTTAGGGCTGCACATTGTAATGTTTTCATTATTGCTATCGCAATGTCAACTTGCACGATAAACACATCGCAAAAAACTGCGAGATTGCGCTCAGGGATTTTTTTTTGTTAGTTAAAAGAGAGTATTAGTTTAAAAAAATCACTTTAAAATGCAGCTATAATAATTTTTTTATAGGTGTCTTTTGTTTTCAGTTCAATGTTCAATTTGTTCAATAAAATAATTGTTGGAAAGGCAGAACTGAGTACACTTTAATATCTGTTTATTTATCGCAAAAAATATCATTTTAGTGATGCACAACAATGTTATCTTATAATCCTATAATTTCCTCATATATTGCAGCCCTAGTTTGTGTATATAAATTCTATTGTTGGTGATTTTGGCAGGTACCCAAAAAGTATTGAGGTTCGATACCAAGTCCTACGCGTACAGGAAATGGAGAAGGAATATTATCAGCTATATGTGATACATACATATGTATAAGTGTGTGTATATATATATATATAGATATATATATATATATATATACATTACAATAATCGTACATTTTTGCTCAACAACTCTATGTCAGAAAGCATGTTCGCAAAAAAACAGCAGCATAGTGTCGTACCCTGACCAGCCCCATCATGTCTTTGACAAAGCCGTCCACCTCAGGACCCTCCAGCGCTCCTGTCTTACTCTGAACAGGCAAGAAAGAGACAGAAAAAGAGAGAAAGAAAAGAAAGAAATTTGAGGATTACTTAATCTAATCCACATCCCACTCACTTTATTCAGTCAGTCATTAGTCTTCCTTTTCTAGGCGTATTCCTTTGGTTCATGTGTAGGACTGAAACACTTCCCAGCATGCTTTGGAGTAGCTATAGAAAGAACCCAGGAGTGTTTTCCTGCTAATCATATAGCTGCTCACGTTACATTAATTTGAAATACACACAAACTGTAGAGAAAAACAATGATGCTTGTAATCCTTCTCACAAAAACTGCCAGTTGCTTTTAAGTGTTAAGTGCTTATTAAATGCAGCTATGGTGTGAAACATGAGTGATTGAGGCTGAAAGTACCCACAGGTCACAGAGTTTTTCCAAGCATTAAAGTAAGTGAAGGCAGAATAAAACGGGCTCCGCACAAGCCATTTGTTCTTGCACTTTACAGAAAAGGTCATGAACATAATTTAACAGAATAGGGGAATCTTATCAGTGACTCCTGATTGGAATTATTGACTCCTATCTGGAGCTGTACTGTGAATAAATCTGACAGAGTTAAATTGTCATCCCAGAGAGTGACTTGACAGCATAATGAGTGCTTTATTGTTTTATTATGTTTCATTATAGAGGTAAGGGAGCTAATTAGATTCACGGTTGCTGTAACAAGGCGTCTTCTGCACACCCTGGTACATTATGCACATTTGAAAGTGTTATTTGGAGCTTGATTTTTACATTTCCTTTCATATTTTCATATATCTATAAGTAAGATGTTGAGGGCGAGTGTTCGATGTCCTCCTCTTAAACAGAAATCCGAAGGGCTAGCTGACAATTCAAACCTGCAACCTTTTGGTCAGAAGCCCTCTGTGTCGCATAGTTTCCTGCAAGACATAAACCTATGAAATGGCAGTCATCATCATCTGTGTCCCACCCAGTGTGTTGTACTTACAACATCATAATGTTCAAAGATCTTCATAAAGTCTTTCTTTCTCTCCTCTTTACCGCAGGCCTTGGGGGAAAAAAAGAGAGTTGTGAGAATATTGGTGGAGAGAAATGAGATTAGAATAACGGAACAGAATTTATTAAATGGTATATGCTAAAAAGTATTGAAAAGTACCTACATTTCGGTATACTGTGCAACACTACTGACAAATATTAAAGACAAAGATATAGAATACACTTACATCCATTTGGAACTGGAGGAGGAAATTCTCTTCTAAAGCCAAGATCCTAATTGAGGAAGAAAAACATGTTTTACGAGTTATCACATAGAAAAATATTCCTTGCGGTGAAATCGTCAACATTTATTTAAGAATTCACCAAAGGTTGGTGCATCTTTTTTTTTTAATTTTTGTAATCAAAACACTATAACAGTCAGAGTTTAGTATTTTGTTCTACTGTAATACCGAAGTAGCGGTGTAGAAATCCCCATTCACTTGATTCCAGCCCTCTTAGCTAGCTAGCCATAACTGCTAGGTACATAACTCATTTAGCATTTTAACATCAAAATGTCATACCCATATCAACGTTTTTACAAAAATGCAAACTGGCTAGCCAAAGCAGTAAATTTAAAGCGTTAACATTTGGCAAAATGTGATAAACCTGTTTTTATGACTATCTAACCCTCTGACGATTAAGTAATGCAATAAAGATACAATGATAGGTGACAGACATCCTGACATTGCAAAGACTTTTTAAAATAGATCTTCTTGCTGCTCTTTAAAAAGTACCTGGCCAAGTCGTTCAAATCCAAACAGCCATCCTTGTTTTTGTCAAAGATTTTCATCTGCAGGAAAAACAAGATGTACTGAGAAACATTAAAAGAACTTCAGCGACTGTGAATCTCTCTCTTTCTGTCTTCTTTCTTTGTCTCTCACACTGCCTTTTGTAGCTCCAGCAGCACACTAAATCCTCTGAGCAATATTTTTAATTTGGCAGAATTGCATATGCAGCCACTTAAATCTTTCTTTAATCTAATCTTTCATCAGTCTTTTCAACCCTTTTTTGTGAAAATGAACATGGTGAATGGTTTTTCCATTTCAATTAATTTATTACTGTTTACATACTGGTTTGTTATGAAGTTAAACAGGTTCTAATTATCTCTCTATCTATTTTATACTGTGAAAACATCTTAAAAAAACTGTATTTATTCAATTTTCTCGCAAAAAAACAAAATCTTACAATTTTACTCCGTTAACGTTAGCTGTTAGCTCCGTTATTTAGCCAAGCAGGACTGTGCTGCCCACCAGCTGCTAGCTGCTAACAGTAACTAGCTCTCCTGCCGATTTCAACACAGATGTGTTGCTCACACCTGACTAAAATCACCGTAAGCGCTAAAACGCTCTCTAATTTTTTTGAAGCTGTGTTACTACCATTGTGTCTGTGTACTCCTCCAGTTTATCAGATGACACTTCCTTGTGATGTTGTTGGAACAGATCTGCCAGGAAAGCCTAAGAACAACATTTTATCACATCATCAGACATTCCAGCATTTTGTAGTGAGGAAGAGGACAAACACCTGAGTGTATGACAGAACAGGAAATAATGGCTGAGGGCTACAGTCATTCTCTTTCAAAGCTATTGCTGAATTTGGTTCCTCGTAAAGAAAAAACATGTGTAACTGGTCCGGTTGTGTGAAGGAATGTGCATTTTGTTTGTTGCCAACTTTACCTTAAGCTCCCGAGCTGATATGTAGCCACTGCAGTCAACATCGTATTTCCTCCATATCTACAGTGTGCAGGAAAGGGCAAATCAGCAAATGCTTACAGGCAATGTACAGAGGTGAAAGGTGAGTTTGAACTAATCCTCATAGCAAGTAGTGTTATTATGTTGTGTTTTTCTGATGTGACATTTACAATGAGAACTGTGATTCACTGTTAAAAATAACACACTTGATTAGATGCAACTTGTAATTGAAACATTATCAAAGTTAAAAAGAACTGCAATGCATGTTATCACCACTACTTGAAAGTCAGGTCAAAATCATAGTGCTGAGGTTGTTGGGAGACTTGCTTATATACTTTATAGACATACTTTGAAAGTGTTGCAACTAGGACTGTACCGAATGTTTTTTACATTTTTTTTAATTCAAATTTTGAATGAAGTTTCAAATGTCTGTCATTGATTATTATTTTTTTTACGTCACCCCCCCTAAACAACTGGGAACAAATCCAACGCCACTGTGAACGAGGTGGCAGACGGTACTACACTACACTATATTACACAATACTATATTACACTATACTACACTCCACGCACACAGTTGTTGCTCTCAGCCGCATGCACAAGATTGTCTTACCACAGGTGTGTAGTATTAGTTTGCCCCCCCCCACAATCGTCAACTAGAAAGCATTAATGCCGATCTCCCGATCGCATAGTTTTGTACACTAAGGAATAAGCACTCCTGTAAAATAATGAATCTGGAGATGGTCAGTTGCAGTCCCTTCATGTATGTCTTGGGACCACCGCTCCATCAGGATACCTCTGTCATTTTTGTTGTGTTAATACTCCTGTATAATACTGGTCTTAAAGCCTTTCATTGACACATTGTAATTGATCTATTCCTAATAGTTTATAGTCTTTGATCTTACCTTCATGAAGTCAACACTGTTGTCCAGAGGAGCTTCTCTGCGGAAAATTAACAGGAAGTTCTCATCTTCAGGGAGGATCATATTGGCCAACTGGAAAACAGGGCAGTGGTCAGAACACGCAGCAGTAATTGGTTAATGCAATTCTACGAGGCTTTCCATCTGGTTAGGTGTTGTCCATTTTATTCTTAAAGAGAGTATGAATTACCAACAAGTGTAAACTCCCGAACAATTCTTTTTGTAATTTTGATCAGATCAGGGGTTAGTTTTTATTAGATCTATTTTCTACAGAAGAAATTGATCCAATGACACAATTGACATTGGTGTCAATGAAGTTTGTGGATTATGCTGATAAGCTGTTGACACTGTACAGTATAGGGAAAGAGACTTTCTATTTAAATTCACCTTTATTGTATTAAGATGGCAGCAGAAGTTTCAGCAGCAGATATTTCTCAACCTCTGCAAACTGAAACTATCTGCATCTACATACGAGGGATGTGTGAGAATTTGTTTTATTTTGATATGCACAACCAACCCTACACCAGCTCCTGGCTCCTCTCCAGTTTATGTAGCTCCTCTCTTTCCTGTCCTTCTTTAATAGTATCAGCACTCCATTAGCAGATTAAACTGGCCTCCATCATCAATCTCTTTATAACACAAGATGATACTGCGGCCATTTGCTTCACAAAGCTAAAGAACAGTTGGAACAAGCACACTGCACCAACAGTGCTGCCAACTCCAGAAGAGCCAGAGAAACGCTGATCAACACACCTTTGTTGGATGTTTTCAGACGACATGTGCCATATAACTGTATAATGTATATTTCTAGAACCTACAGTAGTGCCGTCTTAATCCTTGTGCTAAGTATATAACTGTGTAGACAAAATACAGACATGCAGACCTTTTTAAGGACAAAAATGTCCCCTTTGAAACCAGTTTTACACAAGTTTGATTCAATGCATCAAAATCAATGTTGTTGCGAATCAGACATATCTGAGACTGAAAAGAAATACCCCCCCTACAATTTAGTATACAGAAAATATATAAAAAAATATCTTTCATAAAAAACAACAGTGGCATTATGTAAACAAACTAGCATTTAGGTTAAAACTTCTGAAAATGAATTAATATTTGGTAGTTATGATCAGGGCCAATGATGGTTAAAAAATGTACTTGGTAAAAGTGGAAAATAATATTAATATATAGTATTTTTATAGCAGTCTTAGGAAGGTCCCCAACCTTTTTGAACTACGGACCAGGGGGGCAGGCAAAACAAAACACACAAAGTGCAAAACATATAATTAAATTATTACATATATAATATAATGTAATTATTCCATTTTATATTATGCACTTTATTTATATTATTATTATTACATTGCAATACATATAATATAATACATACAAATGTTTACAATAAATGTTATGAACACAAAAAATTATTCTTTCTGTGCGGCCTGGTACCAAATGATCCACGGCCTGGTACTGGTCCGCGGCCCGGTGGTTGGGAACCCCTGCTCTAAGGCAACAAGTGGGATTTTTCTGCTGCTAATCATTGATATATCCCAGACTGTGAAAACCCTAGGATTTAGTGTACAGACAATAAATTGTAATAATTTTTGTGTTTTTCCCCCCTCTTATAACTGACATTATGAGACAGACATTTTGTCCTCTAAGGACATCGGAGCACCTTCTTTAAAGTGAGACACAAGAGTTAATAATGTAAGAAAACTGCATATACCAGCAGAGTGTAACTGTTCAGACTGTAACTGTTCAGAGTCCCTGCCAGATCCACTGACATGATGTGCTGTAAAAAAAGCTTCTGGAGGGAAGGTTTCTCAATTCAGGATCATTGCTATATGTACAGTATTGTGTGTACAGTTTCTTTGTCAATGACAGTTATAATGACGGTGTTTTGCTATCAGCTACATTCATTAAGTCACATAACAACATATGTTAATGTACCAAGGAGTTTCAAACTGTGAGGTATGCAGATTTAAAATTTGGAAGAAAAAGAAAGCACGGGTATGAATTTGGGAAGAAACAGTCAGATGGATCCCTAGTTGGCAGGGCGTGTAGCTACAGAGAGGTTTGACCACACTGCTCTGCATCAGCCACAGTAAATCAGTCTAAGTGTATTGATTTTATTTTCCAGCTCGACAGTATGAATAAAAGCCAAAGCATTTGGTGTATATGGGTGCAATGCATTAAGTGATTGGCCGAATGAATTCATTTTTTAAGAGCTGCATCAATTACTCAGACTAAAAACTGAGAAAGCAATGCAATCAGAATTGCTTTAAATGTCTGGGAAACAGCTGCATAGTACAAGCTGCATTATTGTTATGGATACATGAGGTAAAGAAAAGAGGAGATGCAGCAGGAGAACAGGGAAGGTTTGTGAGAAAGAGAGAGGGGTAAGTAGAATAGATAAGTCTGAGAAAGAAGGGGCGGAGGAAAGGAAGATGCATATAGAATAAAGAGGAAGTTAGCCTAAGAAGGTTTGCAGTGTGCAGATAGTGACGGAGAGAAAGAGGTGGTGTAGTGAGGGAGTTGACCTGCGTAGTGTGATGCTGGATGATGCCGAACTGCTTAGTTTTTTTTATAGCAGTCCCTCTATGGACCATAAATATGAAGGAGGATTTTATATATCAAGAGTTCACCTTCACTAACTTTGAAATACCCTACCCTACGTATGAAGGAAATCAAGGGAATGAGGGAGCGATTTTAGACGTAGAAATTTTATAGTACCTCCTGAATCTGTAGTTTCCCATCAGCAGTGACATCATAGGCGGACATAAACCTTTGCTTCAGCCTCTGAACTCTCTCTTCAGTCACTTTCTCCTGTAGAGACACAATAGATTAAAATGCAACCCAAAGCCACCATTAAACTGGACACAGATATGATGGGGCAAAATGAAATGGTACATACAGTAAATTGTAATTAATTGATTGCTTGTTGTTTTACACCGATTCTTTTAACTCACACACTAAGCATATTTGAAAATCTTATTTAAAAAAAAATGTATATCAAAGGATAATAACTTAACTGGCTGAATCAGTTATTTTAAGCTTTGTCACCATGGATACAGCTTTGATCTCCCTTTTTTTTCCTCAAGATTTGCTTTCTCAACCCGAAGCTAACTGCTTGTAAAGCGTTTCTGTAGCTCACTCTACCTGTCCTTGATCAACTTGGTCTTTCTAATAAACAGAACAAATAGTGCTTCACACCTCAAACATTTGTCTCCTTGAAGGAGACATTTCTAATCCACAGTGTCATGTGTTTTTTAATGCATTTACTGTGTTAGTCTATTACTTACTTGACTACCTTTTGGCTCCAGCGAGCAGTTAACTGCAAATATCTCAGTGAAATATTTATAGCCTATCTAAACGTCCTCATTAGTCTACAAGACCACTAGCTATAGAAAATGAAGTCAGTAAGTAAATTCACACATTCAAACATGATGCACTTCAGTATGTGGAGTATGAGCATCTTCTAGCAGCCTATAACTGAGGAGACATTGAGATAAAAAAGCTATGATAGTTTGTTGCATGCTTATCTGAGTTAAGAATCATATTGCATTTCCTGTTGATAACAGACTCTTTCTCAACTACAGCTCAGTGAGTATGAAGTATGAAGCAACTAAAGGCGAGATTATTTTCAGCAGTTGTAGTTATTTTAACACAGTTTTTTAGCAGCTTATTGTCTAGCCACTTTACAAATCCTCCATCACTGTACTGTAACTATAGAAACCTGTTGATCTGAGGTGTTGAAGCCTGTATCATGGTTTCATGCAGTGCAGAGCACAAAGTCTGCAGACCAGCTGGTGCCAGATACTTGCTCATTACGGAAAGACAACAATTTGTCTTCCTCATCAGGTTTTCTTTTTTATCAGACACTCATGTTTGGTGCCAGTGATCTCCTGTTGCTTAGCAGAAATTTTGAAAGCAAATACATTGCATAACACACTAATATATTACAGTGTATCACATGCACATTCAGAGCAATTCATTTAGAATGTGTAATTCATGTAAGAAATATCTACATAATTACTGGACATGTTTCACAAGAGGAGATAAAAAGATAGACAGTAAACATGTGGTTAATGTCACCCAATGGCTGAATAGAATATAATGGGCTGCCTGTACCATGAGAAATGCACAACAGTACTTATCCTGGGGGCATTTACGATTGAAAGCAAACATCAGAGGGACAAAGTGGCGTGTGGCCGGTGGTCTGTTTGTTTTAGTGCAACCCCATTAGTATCCGAGGGAGTCCAATCACAAGCAAACACTAGACTAGACGAGAACATGTTCTAATAGTTGTAACTTTTCCTTTGACAGTGGCCAGAGCTCTTTAATTGTGTTTCGCTTGACATCGTTAGTCACCCCACCCATCGAGAAAACCGCATAGAGGTTCAGCTGCCCACTCAACAGAGTTCACAAGTGCTGCAAAGTCTGTCTGAAGCCAAATGTACATCCTACAATCTGATTCACGATTTAATGTTGATGAATGGTGTCTTACATTAAATAATTAACCTAAGCTAATATGCTGATCATTGAATTTAATTCATTTAAAAAATGAATTTGAATCCTTTCTTCGCTATATCTCTTTGTCTTCATTCCTAATTGCATTAAGTTGCTGCCATGTAATTGGCTGATTAGATCTTCTAGACACAGTATATAGTATAGTCTCATATGCATTTGCAGATGGAAATTATGTTGCAGTGTCTTTGTACCTGTTCAGCTGCCCTTGACATACACACAATGTATGGATGAATTAATTTAAACAAAGTTGACTTACCTTTGGACTCAGTCTCTTCATCATGTGACGGAAAAAGTCATCAAGCTCTTTGTCCTCAATGTAGCCATTATCTGTCCATTAAAACACAAACCACAACCCCTTTCAGACATGGCACATATGTGAAATACGTTTACATAGGACTTTCTTCAGACACAAACAGTGTTAATTTGTAATAACAACAAGAATATTTAACATAAGAACTTAAATTACTTCCTACAACTAGGACTCACATTTGTCATCATAAATAAGGACGGACTGTTGTGTAACAGCAGAAGATGCATTTAAAAGTACTGTACTATTTGTTTAAGGTACATGGACAAAATAGATAAAAAAATATATAAACATGTCATTAACTGTCCTCACCGTCTGCATCAAAGTGTTGCCAGATTTCCAGGAAACCAGCTGCATCCAGGATATCAAAAGCACTGTCCATTTTAAAAAAGGCAAAGTAAGCTGTCAACTGAGAAGACAATCTGTGCTGCACTGTTCAGTTGCCTGCTTGACATATGCTCTTTCTGATTTAGTTAAAAACCACACCTTCTCTGAGAGAGGGGGAGAGAGAGGGGGGAGAGGGAGAGAGGGGGGAGAGAGAGGGAGAGAGAGAGAGAGAGAGAGGGAGAGCGAGAGGGAGAGGGAGAGCGAGAGCGAGAGAGAGAGAGAGAGAACTGTACTACTGTATTTGCCATCTGGTGGCTGTATTGTTGCACTGCAAAGAAGATCTTCAACAACAGTTATAAAAAAAAAAAGACAATGCAGAGATTTTAAAGCCTGTAAAATAATTTTAATCAATATTATTTGCGTGAAGAAATGTCCAACACCAGCAGAATGACTTGGTGAAACATTGATCCACAACAAAATGGAACAAATAACGTATTAAGACTGATCATGAGCAAACATGTCATTTGCATTTTTATTTTTGTAGCTCAAGGAAAACAGTCATTGATTTGCGTCATTTCTTTTTTGAATCATGATGAAAGTAACATAGATTACATGTAATAACAAATTAATACATACAAAGAATTAATTTCTACATTTATGAACACAATGTACATGTAAGAGGAAAAACAACAAAGGATCAAGACATCACCGGCCACTGTTTTTTATTCCAAATAAGTTACAAACAAACCCCTAGTATAGTAGTGTACTTAGTACCAAAACAATATAGGATTTGCTGTGTTCACATAGGCGTGTGAACGTATCACAGTGTGTATATTACACATACATATATACACATGCACACTCCTACATGTATGAAAGCACATATATACATACAGTACAACTCACATCATGCAGTCATACACATGTAGACTCAGGAGTCTCAACTCAATGCTACTGCTTATTTTCACTTTCTCCACTCCGTGCACCAACAGAAATGAAGCGGGATTCTCATTTTCCAGGATTGAACACGTCAGTATTTCACAAAACTTGACAGAAACACAGCCAGCTGCTTCCAAAATCACACAGAAGACGGTGTTCATGTGATTTCCTTGCAATGGCTAAAATATCAACAGCACACAGCCACACGTGCTCGCATTAAACCTATTGCAAAGTAGTGTTTTCTTTTTTTTAATTCCGTGTCCTGGAACACCTTTCAAACTAAAAAATGTTTGATTTTTGGAACTGAGACTGTAAATTGAAGCTGTTGTTGACATCAGAGACTAGATTAATTATTTACAGCAGTGTTATTTCCGAGCCATGATTAGTGACAAAGCAAAATGTTATCAGAATAATCCTACAAAAAGACATCGATAGACACCATAGGAAAAGGTGCACCAGTACAACCTTTGGCCCTGACTTGAATCTGACTCTTACAAGACTTTTACAAAAGTTGGCCCCACACACTGCGCATAAAGAACGAGGTGTGGTGTACAGTTAATATTATTGTTGGAGCACAGTTTGACAGACAACTATAATAGTCAAAAGTAATTCCACGGTGTTGATGTTGATATAAACACGACATCTCGCATACCGGTGTTAATGGGGTCTATAATAATGCTGCGTTCACGTCATATAGGATGATTGCAGAAATAGGACAGATTTCCATGTTTAAGACATGCAAGCATTTCTGTCATCAGTTTGTATTATTGCAAAGTTGATTTGATAAGGGCTCAAAATACTAAATGTGGGTTTATTTTCTTTGAATGATGGATTGATGTGAGGCATCCATGTTTGTTTGCTTTTTAAAGCATTTTTTTTTTATAGAAAAATCAAGTTTTAGTTATGACTACTTGGATGTTGATGGTCTTTCTGGTCAATATAGTAACTAATATGACATGAATGCAGCAAAATGTAATGCAAAGGCTCAATGTCTGTCCCAACCTTTATATCAAATATTGGTTAAACAGCATGATTTTTAAATAAAAGAAAAACAGTCTAATGCTAAGAGTACAAACTGTAGATGGGTATGAGTTTTTTTTTTTAACTGTCAATTAATAAGATGAAAGATTTTGAACAGAAGGTAATATTGAGGACCTGTTTGCTGACTGCATAGCAGTGTGAAAAGGGAATTTCTTGCATTTAAAAGACAAATATTAAAGGAATCTGCCTAAAATAATTTTTTTTTTGTTGTTTTAAAATGAAGTGAAAGTGAACTGAATTTAAGAGACCTAAAAAGTCAAGTCCGAAGTGTTTGAAGGCTGGAGTTCCCTCAGTGTCCCGCTTTCACACAAAGATCAGACTGAAGAGGTTCTTGTCAAAAATAGCTACTGAAATGGGAAGCAAATGTCAGTGGTTTCTGTGTTTCCTTCAAGCAGATTATCTATGACATTTCACCTTTTGAGAACGTTTTTTGCTTTCATTGGCTCATCGGCACACCAGGAGAATATTAAAGTTTTATCAGAAGTGAGGAATCCATCCGTCTTTAAGAGCAATATAGTCTGCATGACTGTGACAAACACTCAGTTTACTTTAATATTCTCAATTGTTCAAAGGAGTACCATCTAGAAATGAAGCTGTTTAATTTTCTTGACCAAAAAACAGTACAGACATGTTTATGATGGCACTCTATTGCAATTTAATGACAGACATACTCCGCTTCTCCCATAAACAGCGGAAAAAAGACGTCCGCAGTTTAAAAGGTATAAGATCAATTTTCCACAGTGTCTAAACACAGAACAGTGTTAACAGTGCTGGAGCCTTATTGATTGGTTATCAGTGAAGTTAAGGTGTACCACAGTCCTCTCACAGCAACACTTCATATGGTCACTCCAACTCTCCTACACAGAGACAAACAAGAGTTCAGTTGAGATGTTTGATGTAGTCTATAGTCTGTCCTTCAGTGAAGAGTCCAGTCAGTCTCCTTTGAGTGACATGTAGTTTTTTGCTGTTAGGCAAGCTACATCAAATGTATGTTTGTGATTTATGATGGGCTGAGATTCTCAGCTGAACCTGTATTTTCCTGAAAGAAAAGAAAGATTGATTGCATAATGGATTCAGTCACCTCTGAAGTCCGGAGAAAAGTAACTTGCGCATACTGAAAATAGCATATAGAAAAATCTATACAAATATATTGAAGGAAGAAAATGCCATTGTGTCTTGGTCTGTTTGTATGTTTAAGTTCAAGTACAGTAATCCTGGTATTATTGTTACATGTGTTTGGTCCCCTGGGAGACGAGCTACTGCAACAACACATTTGACTGTTAGTCAAAGAAAGATTTTTTCAGTGTACACTCATAGTTTCAGTCTCTCCCTGTCTGCCTTTTGCACAAAAAAAGTCTGCTGGTTTCTGAAAGCATCTTTTTTTTTTTAAGTGGTTAACAAACTTCATTCAGGTTTCAGTATTCATTGGCTCAATGTTCAGTCACCCCGGGAACCATTTCTTCAAATCCTGAAAAGGTTATTCTTTTAGAGACTGAGAGATTTTCACCTGACAGCAGAGAGTAGGAATGAAAAAAAGAGAAAAGGCTGTGAGAAGGAAGCTCTTGGGAGCATTAGCACAGTTTGGTTTGCTAGGTGACATGATGTAACGGAAAAGTTTACTGAGGATATTCCCCCGACATTAAATATCAATAGTTTTATCATAGATAACCAAACTTTAATTTGAAACCGAGTATTACCTGATACTTCAGAAGGTCATCCTGCAAACCAAACAGGATTTCTACTTTGCGGTCAGACAGAACCTACAGGTACAACCTCTAATATAAATGAAAACCTATCGATTAGATTCCTCCTTAGTTACTTTTCTAAAGGAAAATGTATGAGGCTTGTCAACAGGTTTTTGCTGTAAATTTGTCTTAATCATATTAAAATAAAGTCTTTGTCTGCCTCCTCCCCAGAGTCTGACGACTTCTTGCTCGCTGCCTTGTCTGGGTTTGGAGGTTGGTCCTTGTTCTTGAAGGAGCCGTGATCCTCAGAGTTGGTACGGAGACGACTGGGTCGCTGAACAGAGTCTGACACAGACCCCGCCCTCACTGAAAACAAGAGACAGGAAATTAAAATCACAGTAAGTGTTGACAATGCTTAGAGCAAGGGGGAGAAAAAACAAACAATGGATACTTAAATATACAGCACCAACTATTTTTTTCAATTTAAAAATAATTTGTTTACAATGTTTCATTTACTGTACTCTATAAATCCTATCCAGTTTGGAAATTCTGAGAATATTAAGATTGTTATCCTTGGGATTGACTGGTGGTGTGTTCAGAATATTTCCTAACTCTCTGCCCAATGCATGCTGGGAAAGATAAGAGTGCTTAACCACTGGGCCTCATTTAAAGAAAAGTTACTCTGATGTAAATGTTTAGCAGGAAAATAGATCAATCTAGAGCCCTGGCTTCAAAATTGTAGTTCTAATATACTCTAATAGAATGCATGATTTTATACTGTACGATCAATAATTGTGGTTTCAATGGGGACATTTATTTCCTTAAGGGTCTGAGTCTCTGTGTTTTGGCTACATAGTTTATTATGGACTTATTATAGGAGCTGGGGTTCAACCTTTTAAAAAAAAAACACCTCACCCTTGCCAAAATGATCAGAACACTAAAGCAAAACATTTCCCTAGTGAGGCACAAGTGTTAAAAGGCATTCTGCTCCACACTGCCGCTTGAGTCTTTTTAAACATCATCTTTTACATGCACATTACTCTGTGTATACTGACACCTAATGGCTCTTGATTTACTTCGAAATAAGGTAAAAAAGATCTGTAGCTTACATTAATTTGCACCTGGCACACATTGTGAATGTACAGTGCTTGAAGGAGAAAAATGCACCAGTCTTTTAAAAAAAAAAAAAAAAAAAAAAAAGACTGGCGCAGTGTCATTCAATTTCAAATTATGAGGAAAAAATATGGCGGTGTCTAAGTATTCCTCTCATCTTGCGGATGTTTTGAGATTACCTTGGCTGCACTGAGTATACAGAAACTGCCCCTCTAGCTTTTGTCTTTGGAATCATTCGCTAACTGTTTCAAAAAGAAATTCATATTTGCCTGAGAGCAGAAAATTATGCTCATGAACATGAATCAGATGTGTGCAATTCTGACAGGCCCCAGAGGGTGTCACTGATAACATACAGTAAAAAAAAAAAAAAAAAGGGGGAGGAAGAGCAGAGAGATGACGTATTAGAACATCAGCGGGGAGGCAGCTAAGACAGACAGACAAAAATCCCCCAGCTGTCTGTTATAATGGATAATATTGCTGACAGTGACAACAAACATCTACCAGTCTATCTGGGGAAATCTGCTCTGGCCAAAGGACAGGTTTCAGGTGAAGGAGAGAAAAAGGCAGCCGGCAATGTAATGTAGGAAGACACCTTTTTATTAGCATTAACACCACGGCATGAATGGGTTACGTGGAGATATTCAAAGATTTTGTGACCCACCATCCTGAGTGGGTTTGTCTTTCTCTGACACCATCCTCTTCAGTGTGGGAACTGTGACCTTTGGAGACACACCGCCACTGCTGGGGGAATCTGAGCTCTCATCTGTCAGGAAAATGATATTATCAATTTAAAAACAAATATGCCTCATCTGTCGAACAATCTCGCAGTAGAATAAAACTGAATCACTGCAGCAACAATCACCTATGCTCCTGCTGGTACTGCTGGTCCTTGGCTTCTGTGGGATTGTGGGTCGGGCAGCCAGAACAGGCTTTGCTCCCTGTGGTACCGGTGGTTTAGGACTTACTGGTCCCCCAGGGGAACTCGAGGAGGACGTAGACCTGAGACGAGGGGCCTTGTCAGGTTTGTTCTCTGCACGAGGAGGAGTCTTCTCTGGTGAACCCGTCGGTGGATCAGATTTATTAATCGAGCCACTGGGGGACTTGCTTTCTGAAATGGCGGGCTGGGGCTTGGCTGCTGACACATTAAAAAACAAAGAAAATAAATAAATGCACACAATGATTTTTATGTACTGTATGGGTAGGAAACCAAACCCCAAAACATGAATAACCAAACTTGTCTCCCTGCATTTGAAGGCTGAGGGGCAGTAGCTGCCTCAGAAAACAAAACATGAAAACCATCTGCATTAAGTTATTTTTCTTCCCATGTTTATCTCAACAGATGAATCAGTTTACCTGCTGCATTGCTCTCAGGCCTGTCGGGACTGGAAGACTAGAGGAGACACGGGGACAAAATATTGGATCAGAACAGTAAAAAGATTTAATTGAATCTTTTTAATTTATTATACAGTTTCATGAGATAAAACCTAGTATGTTCAAATATTGAACATAATTTTAAGACCACCTTTTTGAGTCTGGTATATTTCATACATTGCAGTCAATCTTTTATACAGTATATTTTTAGTTTCAAGTGTTTATTTTAGCAGTGATGCTGAGTGAACACAAGGGGGCGCCTTTGTGTTAGAAAACGCTCAGGATACAACTCAAACACCCGCCTCCTAAATAACTCAAATTACCTGCATACACACACCTGGAAGCCAGCCATAACAAGCAGATGGCGGGAGAAGCTTTAGTGCCACTGATACAAGGTCAGAAAAAAAAAAACCCTAATGCTACAAACACCATAAACCTCTTACTGTGCGTGCACGGACACACGCACACACACACTCACTCAGCACTAACAGCAAATCATATTTCCACAACAAAAAAATTACTAAAATCTTATACAAAACGAACAGTTACCTTTTTATTAAACTGGGGATAAGTGTTATCTCGCTAATTCTCCTCTTGAATCACACTTATTTTCAAGTAAATAAAAAAGCACTTATAGTTTAAGGCATTTTAGTGAATGTGGGAATTTTATATAGGTGAAATATTCTTACATGTCCTGCAGTGAGTCGTGACAGAGAATTTGCATATCAGCCTTCATTCTGTCAATTTGCTGTTAATGCCTCCGTCTCTTACACTTTCCTCCTTTCACCTTGTTGTTTGTGTTTTCATGTCAACATGTTGACAGGCGCAATGACTAGCCTGAAGATAAATACGTAAGCATCTGGGCTTGTGTGTCTCCCAGCTGGAATCCACAGTAAGTGTTGAACAAAACAGCCTTGACAAGTCAAGACTGAACACCAAAAGCACTTTGTCCCCAAAACAAAATCTTATGTTGTCATATTACTATCATAAAACCTCATTTTTGTAGGGTTAAATAATGGATTTTATATCTTCCGTTTTACAGGCACTTTCAACCACATCACGCTGCCTTCATCAGCAAAGAACCATGTGATTAGGTAAAAAGTCAACCTTGAATTTATTTTGTCAACTACTATTTGCAATGTTAATAATGAACAGTCAAAGCTCACTTTGTAACTGTCTGGAAAAAGAACTTGTAAATTAGGACCCATTACAAATGTTGGTGTAGTGTATTTAATTTGGGGAGTGTAATCACCTTGTCCTTTCAAAATCAGGCACACAAAGACTTTCTCTTCACCCCGGTGCTGACTTTTTAAATCACACCTCCTCACCTTATGTGCTCTCCTCTCCTGCTTGGCCTTCATCTCTGCAAGGAGGCCGCTGCCCATCATCTGCAACCCCGGGTACCGCCTGCCTCCCTGAGGACTGCCCCTGCCGTCTATACACTCCCAGGGCTCGTCCATGGAGTCTGGCGTCCTCAGCTCCTCTGAGCGGTCTGAGCTGCTGCTGTAGTCTGTGGGCTGCGAGCGGGTGGAGGCATCTCTGCAGTAAAGACAGGAATTATTAGTGAATCAAAGCAGATTGGTGCATTAAGTCTAACTTAGTTAGTGGGTGATCTGTTGTTCTACAACAGAACAATGTTCATCTCTACCTAGACTTTGGCTCAGGCACCGGGCTCTTCACTGCCACCTTTGGTGAGGACGGCTCCTCAGGGATAGAAGCTGGTGTCGAGGCTACAGTGGCTGAGGATGTACCCGTAGCCGGCGGGGTCGCCTGGTTTTTCTCAGACTTATCTGCTTTATCTGCTTTGTCGGATTTGGAAGAACGTTTGATGAGGTTGAGGAATCCACCTTTCTTCTTCTTTTCTCCATCCTGAGATTCTGAACTCTTGGAACGTCTGCGAGACAAAAATAATTAAGAGATGAGTACAATAAATATTCACCTTTGAACACCCTTGTGTCAAATTTGAATAAATTCCTGAGACATTGTGTTCTCCAGAATGGGACTTACAGATGGACAACCTGCCAGCGTGGAGGCATAAATATAAATAAACCATAATCCTTACTTGGAATCCATCCTGGTGACTTTTGTAAAGAAGAACTCGTCCACACCCTCATCCACCCTTCCCATGAGGCCATTCTGCTCCCCATCCTGAGATGAAGCACTGTTGATTTGCTGAAAGAGGAAGTTGAAGAATCTGATACCATGTCTGGACCATCTGACAAACAGTAGATCTACCGTCTCCGTACATGTGAGTATTTGGTCGTGTTTAGTGTTTCCTGTTAAATTTTATCTGGCAAGTAAATGAAAGTAAGCTTCTTTCAGGGCCACTAATGTCTTGAAAGCTTGAAGGATTCATTCAAAGCTGCTAAGCTTTACTCACAGGTATTTTGCTGGAATGCTTTTTCTTGTTTCGACGTGGCCGCAGTTTGGTGAAGTGCTGCAGCTTTTTTTCCTCCTCAGACGGCAGCTCCACCATCACTCCCGGCGGTCGGTGCTCCAGTTTGGCCAGGACCTGAGTAGGAGGAGTTTGAGACGAAGTGTCCTCCACGTGGATAGGGACGTCCTCCAGGGCCTTGTCCAGGTCAAACTCCATCTCTGTAAGTTGGGCGGTCATTAAGAGGTTTAAAAGAAGACATACATTGAATGCTTCAGTGTCTCACCTGTCATCATGTAGCATCAATATTGAGCAAATACAGAATGGTTAAAACCAGCCACCCTAATCCATCTTTCATAGTACAACGCAGAATGATAGTGTACTAATACAGCTCAATGTCATAAAATATAAATGAACTGCTTACCAAAGGCACGAGACACTGGCCGAAGCATTCTGCTGTGGATGCTCTTCCTCTTGGATTTAGGAGTCATCTGAAAGAGGATAATAATCAGATTTGTGGTAATTGTTTAAAAAAAAAAATATCAAAACTGTAATTTCTATCATTTAAAACCGATTGACAAACTGTTAAAAAAAATTGCTTAGGTGAACACAATGATTTTTGACAATATTGCTCGTTCATACAATTAATCAACCAACTCTGTGGCTGTATGATTGATACTGGTTTTCTATTTGGGATTCTGTCCAGCGTTTGTTTGTAACTACACAAAATGTTATAGTCTACCAAGTTGCACTAAGACCAAACGTCAATTTAATTTATATATTATCTATATTTTAAAATACATGCCATGGCAGTAAGCTAGAATAACACAAACATCTTGATATAGAAAGGAACTTTTAATGTTTAAATAAGGTTAACAGTGCACAATGGTGAATTAAATAGTTATTTTTTGTGCTTCATTATGCATCCTAAAATGTAAAGGGAGAGAGTTAGGGCAGGGGTTATAAAAAATGTATACAACTTATTCCACTTTCTTCATACATTGGTAGAGAGCCAACACAGTAGCACATGTTGTATATTATATTGTACTGTGAGCCACATTTACAAGGTAGTGATGACAGACAGTGGAGTAATGTGGCATCTGGCATTAAGAAAAATATTTTTTAAATATCAGTTTAACAATTTAAAAATGAATATAGTGTAATAATAAAGTGAATATAAATGTGTCGTACTAAACTCATACTGTAGGTTTTTATTTTATGATTTAAAATAAATCACTGGGGTCAAATATCTATATGAATGAGACTCTTTGTTCTATAGATAAAGCTACAGCACAGAGAGCTGTGGAGCAGGCAGGCACAGTGATGAGAGACAGAAAAGGGAAAGAAGAGAGCGACAGTCCAGAATTACTTACAGTGGTGCAGCACAAAATCTCCATGGAGCAAAAATGGAAAGAGAAGGAAGAAGAAAAGGAGAGGAAATAAAGACAACACACAGTAAAGCCTAGTGAAGACAAAAATGGAAGAGATAGCTGGGGTACCCTGTTCATGTAAAACATGAGAAAGTAGAGGGATATAAGATGAAGAGAAGAGTATGACAGACAGGACCAGAGACGGAAGAACATGCAGCCTGCATTCACAACTCGCATACATTGTTATATTGATACTCTTCTACATAAAATGGTGATAAAAAGCAACCATTCCTCATCTTAAGACCCATGAAACTTTCACAAAGGTTGAATAAACTTGAACAGCTGTAGGTAATAAATGAATCTTTCTTGTCCCGGAGATTGTACTGTCTACGCATAAATGTTAATGACAAATGATTTCCTGGTGTCATTCTTCTACCACAGAATCTAATCTGACAATTATTTTTGGAAACGTGAAACTTTTGCCCTGGTAGAATCAGGCATGTCTCTACAAACATAAGCCAACCATACAAGCAAACGTTAACTTTACTGAACATCAAAATCAGTTTTCAGTTGTCTTTAGTAAATGTAGATTTGTCAGGGTCTAATGTTTCTAGTAGAGGGTAATATTAGGCCAGTTCTTGTTTGTAATACAACTAAATGTAACAAATTGCATTTTAACAAATGAATTTGACTGTAAATCCAGTTTCATGAAATAAATCATGGACACACAAAACATTTGCACCCATACCTACCATGCATGTCTCTAGATCCTCCAGCCTCTCAGCCTCCAGTATCTCAGTGGAGGCCCGTTTAGGAATCTTCTCTTCAGGGACGTCCAGATCCACTGACTCCTGCTGCACCAAGGGGCGACCTCGTCGCACCAGGTGGTCTGCCTGGGAGGAGGAGAGGAGAGGAAACAGGGAGCAGAGGTGTAGTTGGAAGACGATATGGGCGCAAGGTGAAGAAAGAGGGAGAAGAGAAGATTGAGTTTTAGAGAGATTTACACTTTATAAACAGGCTTATGTTTCCTAAAGAAGTGGCAAAACTAAAATTGGAAAAGGTTAAATGAAAGTGGATGTAGCTGAAAATATGTTAGAGCAATTAACAGCCATTGTTCATGAACCAATGAGCCAGTTGAGAGCTCTGTTGACTTTAATCCTACCAGAGTGAGTTGGGAAGAGGAAAGAGCCTCCAAAATCTCATCAACAATACGATCGGACAGGAAGGACGCGAGACTCAGCTTCACCTCACTGACAGAGAGAGAGAGAAAGACAGCCGACCCAAACATTAACCACAGAAAGATCTCAGTGTAATGAGTTACATGTACATAATACAACACACACACACACCTGATCTTGTTGATAATATCCACCCCAGACTGCTCCAGGAGGGTTTTGGTGACAAAGCTTTTGGGTACGACCATCTTGGCCGAGCTGGCCTTCATTAGCTCTGGACGAAGACTACTCCTCTTCATCACATGGGGACACAGAGACTCTGCTGCATCCACCATCGACTCCAACAGAGTCTGGAAGGAGTCAAGTTAAAAGATGGATGTGAACATGTGTGTGATGAAAGTTAGGATTCATCTCGATTCAAAGGAAGACCTTTATTACCTCTGCCAAGGAAGTTATGATTTTGGTTTGGTTTGTCAGCAGGATTACGGAAAAACTGCTAACCCGTTTTTCATAAAGGCCGTAGCATGGGCCAAGGAAGACCCCATTACATTTTTGGAGCAGATCTAAATCACAGGGTGGAAATGCGCAATATTTTTCACTTATGGAAACGGCCTTGGTGGATATCTGTGCCCTCAGAGTTAGTTAAGTGTTTATTTATTTGACCTGTTTTATTATAAAATCTAATTATATATTATATTTTGGTGACTTGTGTGACACATTTTGTAATTTAGATTTTTAGTGCTAATAAAGATTATTATTATTATAAAAAAATCGAATAAAGTGTGTTGAAGTCTTTTCCTAAGATTGAATGTTTTCTGATCACCGCCTGTAGGTGGTGTCTATTTTCTATTTATTACAGACCCTGTAAACCACATTGACCCCTTGGTAGTATTATATTTAAAACATTTTGCCAAAAATGTAACAATTATTGTAAAGTATGTGTTCTGCTTCTGAATCTTGAAGGATCTTCTACTAGACTGTGAGAATATTGTTTACTAAGTTTTCTAAGTTAAAGTGTATTTGCGTTCAACAGGTTTCTGCTAAAAGTGCAGTTTGTCTACTGCTAGTCTTGATTGCAGAGTTTCAATTGTTAGCCATCAGTCAAGGCCATTCGGTGGACTGATTGCAGTCTAACAACTGTAGCCACCTAAGTAATTAACTCTGAAATTTAAGGAAATGTCATTGTTTGGAGCGGCAGCCTCATCAGACGAAGACTCAGGAAGACGAAGACAAAGGAGTCTTCGAGGATAAGTGGGAAGCACAGCCAACACTACTGGGCTATGTACCTCGTTCTGCCTGCCCTTCACTCTGCTTATTTAAATGTATATACTTTCCATTCCAGTTCATGTCTCGTCTCGTATATATTACAGGCCTCGCACATGGTCTTAACTCCACTGTAACCTCTCTGCTTGTGTCTCTCCCACCCGCTCCTCACATACCCAACACCTCGTTACAGGGGGCCTGTGGAGCTGCCGGTCAGCTACTCGCAAGACTGAGTTCATCTCTGGCTACGCCTCCCAGTGATCCCTTGACTTCCTTGCCCTCACTGAGACTTGGATCACACCTGATAAGACTTCCACCACTGCTGCGCTCTCCACAGCTACTCCTTCACCCACTCACCCAGAGCCACGGGCAGAGGAGGCGGCACGGGTCTACTGATCTCCCCAAATTTTTCTCTTTATCCATTGCCAGACTTTACTCCTTCGTCTTTCGAATTTCATGCCGTCACTATAACTAAGCCGGTTACATTAAACATTGTTGTTCTCTACCGTCCTCCAGGTCCTGTGGGGGAGTTTTTGGAGGAATTGGATGTTCTCCATTTCCTACTCTCTCCCAATCTAACAAACCTAACTTCCTGAATACTGTACCTCTCCTCCGCTCCCTTCACTGGTTACCAGTGGCTGCCCAAATCTGCTTCAAGACTCTGGTGCTGGCCTACCGTGCAGTGAATGGATCAGCCCCTTCCTACATCCAGGCCAGGGTCAAACCACACACAAAACCCATCTGTTTGCTATCCTGGCCCCTAAATGCTAGAGTGAGCTCCCCCTTGATGTCAGATCAGCTGAAAGTCTTCATGCCATGCAGACTGAAAACACACCCATTTCAACTGCACTTTGGTCAATAAAAAAATAAATAATAATTGCACTTGGTTTGGCTTATTTGAAGCTATTGTTCTATACTTGTATGATCATACCTATTTGAAGCTTATGTACTTGCAAGATTCTCACTGTTTAGAGTCGTATCCTCATGATTGTTTGCACTTATTGTAAATCGCTTTGGACGAAAGCGTCTGCTAAATGAACTGTAATGTAATGTAAAAGTATAATTTTTTGGTGGCCAAAAGTTTGAAGCCTACCTGTAGTTGTTGGTCCATGACATTCGTCACCTCCCCGGCCATAGACTCCAGTTTCTCCTGGATGGGTCCGACTGACGAGCTGTTCACCTCCTCTCTGGCAGCAGATCCAAGGTGATAGAGGTTAGGGAGCAGCTGGGGAGACGGAGAGGAGAACAAAGGAATAATTTAAAAAAAAGATGGGAAACTACTAGAAAATGATCTCCAAATAAGCTTCTCGATAAAATATTTAAATTCACATGCACCATGAAGGCCCGTGTGTATAAAGCGTGTCTCCTCACCGTTTTAGAGTTCCTGGCATCTTTGATGAGATTCTCTGCCGACCTGACGTCCTCCAAGATGGCGTCTGTCTCAGAGTTCCTCAGAGAGTTCAGGTGGTCCTGCACCTTCACACAAATCCTGTCAATCATCTGGAAGACAAAAACAAGATATGGAAGTTTGTGTTTGAAATGCCAAAGACTTAATTCTTGTATTTTTTTTTCTTAAATTAATGGATAAAAACTCTTACTCTAGGGTTAAATGTTACATTAGTTCAATACCCAATATAAATATAAAATAGCTTTTTTTCAGTAATGTGGCAGGTCACCTATCTGTGTGACTCTGATTTACCTAAACACTAATAACTACAGTGGCTAGACACACTGGTCAATGAAACATATTTTTGTATTCAGAGTACAAATGTGATATTATGTCCCAAAAGTACAGTGAGTGAAATCAGGACGAGCTTTACATAAACTGCACCTCTTCTCTCACCACCAAAAGCACTCTTGACCTTTACATCCAAAGTTAAGTGCGAAGTTAAGTTTTATATCAAAGTCCTATGTACTTCATGAACCATAATGCCTATGAATTCAATAATGAGCGTGTGTGAGTGTGTTTGTTTACACACCTGTTGTGTGGTAGTGGTCACGATGCCCTGCTGCAGCCGATACGCCTGCTCCTGTAGGTATTTTCTGGTTTCATGGTTCCTGTACAGATAATTCTCAATCTGGGGGGAAAACACAACGCCACTGTCATGATAATACACCAAAGTGATAATGATAAGTCCTTTTGTTTGTTTTTCACTAAAGATGTTGCATATAGCATGGAACCAATGAGAATTGTTTACGTACCTTTAGCAGGGCATCCTCTGTTTTCTCAGGGCTGGCCTTCAGAGCCTGGGAGGCATCGATGATGGGGATGGGCATGAAACGAATGGTGAAGTTCCTGATGGGCACAGCCAGAGGAGAGGAACTTATTATATCTGCATATATCATTTATTACCAGGATAACTTGCTGCCATTAAGCTTATTGAACTATGACGTAAACAGTAATTACATGCAATGGTTTAATCAGAATATAGTGTGTGGTGGAGGCCACGCACGCCAGGTCCCTCAGCTGCTCTCTCATTGGTCTATTACAGAGCGATGAACTGGCCCCATTAGAGAGGTTACTGGTCTTGAAATAGAGGTTGCCACACAGTATTTATATTCATATAATGATGGAGGAGAAGAAGGAAAGCAGAATGCATAGAGAGTTGAGAGATTTCGATGGAAAAGGAAATGTAAGAGTCTGAGGCAGATGTTGATGGTTTTCAACCTCAAAGGCACACATCTGTACTTGGATATGAAACACAACACAATATACAACCATTGATTAATTGTATGCTTTATAATTTAAAATGCTGAAGATTGATAATTACTATCACAATTTCTTTAAGCCCAAGGGGAGGTCTTTAAATGATTTGTTTTGTTGAATTCAGTCTTTAAAAACATTGACAATCTATGTGCCAAAATAGTCTTATCGTTTTAATTCTACTTGGAATTTTATGTAAACTCTGTTCCCTATTGCATGCAAAACTCATCTGTTTGATGCTACCGTGTCCTATCTACTCCGCTTTTATCTTATCTACATTATCAAGCTTGATGAGGTCATGTATGTCCTCGAAATGTACACTATGCTTGTAATGGTTGAAAGCATTCATACTGTACATTTTAATGCTGGTAGATATTGGAGACTTTCACTGTTCACTTGAAAATGCTCACTTGCAAGTTTTTTTTTTTTTGCATATTTAAGTATTGAATATCTGGGGAAACCTCTGAAGCATGTAATGTTGAGCATTAAGAAAAAAAAGAACATGAGACTTCAGGAAATTGACTGAAAGGAGCAAACGCACACACACACACACACACACACACACACACACACACACACACACACACACACACACACACACACACACACACACACACACACACAGAGAGAGAAAAGAGAACAGGAGCAGGGAAAAAAAAGAAAATTGTTATTTCTATAATGCAATACAGCGACTCCGAGGGGAAATGGGTAGATGCTCCTGGGAAAATATGATAAACAGAGAGAGGTGGATGTACACATGTGACCCAGAAGCAAATTTAGTGAGATGCACACGTCATTCACAGAGAATATTGAAGTCAGTCTCGACTTGTACTTTTGGTCTCTCTTCTTTTCCCTTCCTCAGCAGCTTCTGTGTTGTTCTATTCCCCGTTTGTGTCTCTGGTTTACTCCCTCTGATCCTCTCCTCTTCCTGTACAAACACACCTCAAGGTTTCCTCCTACTCAGCACAAAGCCAAATGACATCTCGGCTGCAACAGCTAACCACACAAACATCCCTTCAGCAGTTTTCATGTAGCACACCAGTGTATGTGCTGTTAGAATAAAGGTGTAAAAGGTGCCCTGTGGGATTCACAGCTTGTCTACATGACAGTCATCAGCTTACAGGTATATGCACATACAGACAGAGCTACTTACTTCTCCAGAGCGGCTGCTACATCCTGCAGACCCTGAGGACTGGTGTTGTTCCTATCCCAGATCACAGTCCTGCACAGACAAACACACACTGTGACACATGCAAAGTTGATGACATGACATGCAACAAAGGTGCCAAGGCCTGAATCGAGATTATTATTATTATTATTTAATAAACTATGGGTGTTTTATGTAGACATAAGCAATAACTTGGTGGGTAACCAAACGTGGAGGCGGTTGTATCAACAGTTAAATGCAGTTCATAAATATAGAAAATGTTTTCATAGGAGAAGTTATAATTGAATATTAACAAACAATTTGAAATGTTTGTATATCTGCTTGCAATTATATTATAGTGTATTATAAACAATTTATTAAATATTAATAAGTGGGGTGGGTTAATAGGAGTTGGGTTCAAAGTAAAGTGTTCCCATTTTATTTTTGTCCAAGTTAAATTATTAATAGTGGCGTCATAAATGTAGCATGTGTGAAACATGAATTCAGAATCCAGTGCTGCAGAAGAGCCAGCAGAAGGTCAACTTTATTGTTCTTTGTAATTGACAATCATGTGACCCCTGAACATGTACCCACCTGAGTTTGGAGTTTATCTGTAGCGCCTTGGCCAACATCTTGGCTCCCATGTCCCCCATGGCGTTCCCGCCGATGTCTAACCTGGTGAGCGAGGAGTTGCTGCCGAGGGCGTTCAAAACAATGGTCAGATCACTCTTCAGCCTGGAGTCTGCTAGAGACAGAGAGGTGAGGGGCTGGGGGGGGGGGATTCAGGGAGAAGGAAGGAAAAGGTGTTGAGAACAAGGGGTTAAAATACAATCTTATGTTTGTTATATCGGCTGCGTTTGTGACAGGCTTCAGTTTATCTGCCTCCTGCAGGCTGTTCAACAGAGTCAGAGTTGTTGCAAATATATCGGTAATTATAAAACTCTGTTCCTGCAGGGGCTGGTGACTGAAAAGGGCAAACCCCAATTAAAAAATGTATCCGAGGATCAAGTAGACTTGCGATAGACTTCTTTAAAATACCAGACGTATTATCATTCAAAACAGGGCACTCCACAGGGCAAAATGAAAAATTCAGCACTGGATCAAGTGGATTTCTTTGTAATGCAAGAGTGATGTGAGGGCTTACAAATGTCCAGCAGCGCCCGTCTGTTCACCAGATTTGAGCTGCTCTATGATGCATGCCATTTACACAGCTGGAGACTCCTGGGGGCCGTCTTCACAAAACATGCTGAGGCTGAAAAAAACTCCTTACTGGCTGATTTAAGAGAAACTCAGGGCTGTGAAAAGTAAGGGCTGTGCCAGGCCTAATTTTAGGGCATCCCAATTTTAAGCCTAAGAGTAATTCACAAACAATTTTAGCGCTTAAAGTAGGTTAACCAGAGGACTCCAAAGTCCCTAAGACCTGCTCTTCACCTCAACTCAAACAAAAAAAAAAAAAATCAAATAACACAGAAGCACAACTTTCAGTGAATTCAGTCTTCAATAAATGTGTTGCTAATTTCAATTTTAATGTGTTTTATCATATGTAGTGTATTTTCTTATTTAATTTAAATTTACATTAAATGTCATTTTTGATTTTCATTTAAAAAAAAAAAAAAAAAACTTTGACGCTTCACTCTTTTTATCCATTTCTTTTTCAATTACATTTGCAATATAATTTGATTTAATGTATAATATTTCAAATTTTTTTTAACTAACTTTTTTTTAATGTACCAGTTTAGGCAAAATGGGCTCCGTCTGTGTTGCTTTATTACATATTCTATGATTGGATTATTATTATAATTGATGCTTCATCATGTAAACTGCATTTTATGTCAGAGCTGGATCTGCTTTACTTAGTTTACAAACTGTTGGGTGGTTTAATTTATTCTGTAACAAAACATATTTTATATGTTTATTATAGGTTCTCAAAATGTTCATCTGCAAACTAACTTGTAACTACAGCTGCCAAATAAATGTAGTGGAGTAAAAGTATAAAGTAAGAATAAAGTAAATAAGTACAGTAATTAACGACTGTACTTATTTTACTTTCCATTACTGCTGCATTCAATCCATGAACTGCAGAACAAATACAGAAGAGACTATGTGGTTGGATGGGAATTGGTGAGAATTTATTTTTAATAACTAATCTTGTTGGTGGATTTGCAGCTACCTGAAAAAGTAACAAAATCCAGTGTGAAAAACTGAACCGTGGCCATGTTCATGTTTTAGTACATGTGTCAACTGGCAAGAAAATAATGGCTTCCTGTGAGGCATCTCCAACGGGACAAAATGGGAATCTGATTCTGAGTGGGGGGGACTCGCCTCCACATGGATTAACACTGTGGATGTCGAGCTCCAACAGTACACACAGATGCAGGAGCATACAGCACTGCAGAATGATGTGTTCGTTTATCTCTAATGAAGGCAGAATATATACTTTATTTATAGGCAGATTATGTTGGGCAGCAATGCATGCAGAGATATGATCAACATGGTTATAAAGGCAGAAAATTACTTTTTTTATGTCTTGTCTGAGGATGCAGAGAGAATTATTTACTGCCTGCAAGTGCTCCCGTGAGGCACCAAGCAGACATTAAACATGCAAATTTAAATAGGTACAAGTTTATGGAGCAGTAGCCGCAGTAGCTAATTCTTTCTCCAGTGATGTAAAGTAGAAACATTAACACTGGGTTCCTGTTTAACAAGAATAAAAATAAAAAACTGGACTGAAAATGCCCTGCTGCAACACAGAAAACCAGTGCACCACTGTCGTCTGGTTGTAGCAGTAAATGTGAAAGAAAGTATACAATGGCAACATCCGCGTGTTGCTGTGTCTACAAAAGTAATTACAATGGCTGAAGCTAATTACTTTCAGTAGCTCGGATTCTCAGCCTTTATTAAAACATTTTGAAATCATTACCCTGGGTATGCAATCACCTCTCTGCTTAATAAAACCAAGTAAATGAGAAATTGTAACCCAAGACATGCAAATAAAAGTGGACTTATACCAGAAACAAATGAATCTAACGAATGTCCATAAAAAGATTAACTGCGTTTAATATCCTGATTAAACTCATTTATTCTGCAGTGTGTATGCAGCAATAAATCCGTCTCTCCACAACAGCTTGGTAGAGTGGAAGATTGTGCTCTTACTGACTCTTTCTGAAGCACTAAAGAAGTGTTATTAATATTGTTGTCACACATGAGAAATTAGAGTAGGGCAATTATTCTTCTCAATTGTTGTCTCTTTCTGCATCTTCCTCTCTAACGTTGTGTTGGTGAACTTTAGGTTCTCACTGCCACATCACAAGCATGGCCTCACGATTACTGTCCAGGAGCTTTGGTCTGTGCTTTTGCATTTGCTGTAGTTTGTATAATAAAACAACATTTTTATTCATTTGCTGATGAGTGATGGCAGATATGCTGATTAAAATAGTGTTCAAAATATGTTTATTGCAGATGTGTTACACATAGCAAGAGCAATGTTTGAGATTTCTTACTTTGTTTTGCAGATTCCCATTTTGCTTTCTCACTGAGAATTGGCTGAGGATTGATACGGCTCTGTACAGTGTGTCTGTGAAGCTCCAGCCAGCAGGCAACCTTAGCTTGGCATAATAAACAAAAACAGGAAGAAAAACAGCTGACCTGGCTCTGACCAATGCTAATTAAAGCTGCCTCCCAGTCGTATTTCTTTTTTTTTTTGTGTAAAACAAGTTCCTGTAGAAAGTTAGACCCAGTTCTGGTGTTGGTGGGTCATTTTCCTTTTGGACAGGTTAGCTGTTTCCCTCCGTTTCCAGTCATTATGCTAAGCTAAGATAACCAGCTGCTGGCTGGAGCCTCATATTTTTGTAAACGTGAGAGTGACATGAATATTCTCTGAAACACAGAATAAAGTATATTCTTGCAGCATAAAGTATCTCAGATCTATCAGAGCTGGATTCAGGCCTGGACACAACAGTGTGCTGCCTGGAGCTTTGTGTGTGTGCGTGTGTGTGCATGTCTGTGTGTGTGTGTGTGTGTGTGTGTGTGCTTGCTTGTTATTGTGCATTACTGGCTCTACACAGACACAAGAGGTATACAATTTGAAACTTGTTATATCTACAGGCTTTCACTTATCTGTGTTTATACGTTGGCTCTGGTGGAAAGATACCCAAGAGACTGGTTACAGTTCTCCCCAACACACACACACACACACACACGCTTCCCTGGTCCACAGAAATTCATGCTCCACAGCTTCTTTTATCAACAAGCGCTTCTCTGTGATCAGCTGTCCTAGGTAAGCTACAACAAAATACATTCTCTGCCCCATTCCCTTTCTACCTCCATTTTATTCCTTACTATCCTCCCCTAATAAACATCCTTTAACCCTCCACCTTTAACCTCTGCATCACTTTTTCAGGACCTGTCCTCCCTCATTTCATTCTCTTTGTATCCCACCTGCAAAGCCAGATAACCGGCTGATACACACACGCTATCTTATCATGCACATAATCACAGGCTACAAGCATCGAGAGATCAATCCAGCACAAAGCGGCTCAATAGGACCATCAGACTAAATTTGTTACAGCTCCCATGATGGAGAGAGTTAAAATGAGTGAAATGGATTGAGGGACTGAAAGAAAGGGAGATGGCTAGACGCTTCTGAGCAAAGGAAGAAAATGATAGTTTACCCAGGATTTTATAATATCTAAATAATTCCCCCTTTGATAGACACAGGGAGAGCAAACCCAACGGATGGAGGGAGTGTCGAGGCAAAGCTATCATCTCTGGGTCATTTTGAATTCTGAATAGAGATGGTGATCATCAGCAGACAGTAATATGTAAGGTAATGAAAAGTTACGGTATTTGTCAGTTTGAATAATTGGGTCATAGTGTAGTAGTGCTGTTGTGATTCAACTTTATGCACCCGACCCTTTATACGAGTGAAACAGCATGAATGTTTGCTCTCATAAACCACATGGTTTCAGTTTAATGTGACACTTTATTGATCACTGTAGGGTGATTATATTCACACCACCCTGCGATGGAGAGGTCAAAGGTCAGCTGTGAGCAGCTGGTGCAGATTCAGTGATTTGCTTCAGCTGACTCGTACAGAATTTGAAACGGAGGCATCTGTTTTGAGGAGGTTATCAGTCACCATTTATCAACCATCCCTCACAAAAAGCCAGACAAAGAAGAACATTTAAAACTCACCGACTCCTCTTCCTGAATCATGTGGACCAGGCTGTCCAACACTGGAGCAAGGTTTCTAAAAATTTGACAAAATGGACACGATAATGAGAATCTTTAGAAAACTGCAGATTATGATTATTCGGTGCAACATCTTGAATATAACATTGTAGATATCTGGTCCTCTTCACTCTCTCACTATATACTTTACTAAGTATGTAGTGGACAACAACAGACTGCACAGTACAGTAGGAGGAGCCTTGTACTGTGTTCTTACTTGGACTTGATGTTGGTAAAGTTCTTGCCCAGAGACAGATGTCTGATGGATCGGTTCTTGGCCAGCCACACCAGCAGAGTGGACAGGTCTGAGTCCAGGCCTGGAGGTAGAGAAACAGGTTGGAAACATAAGATGGGGAAGACTTATTTAGCATGAGGTTAGGGTTGAAAAGTTCAGTGAATATCTCACCGTTGTCTGAGATGTCTAGGCTGGAGATGTTTGGGATCTCGGCAATACAACCTTCAAGGATTTGAGAACCTCCTGAACGCAGCTGGGAAGACATGAGGGCAAAACATTTTAAACACACAGCTACTCATACAATTCATTTGACACCATGTAGAGTGTGGACCGTCCATCTGTAACAGCACAGGTAAGTAGAGCTTGTAACACTTAGAAGACGCCTGCTGCACTACTACTGGAAAAAGAGAAACAAAGGCTTTCACTGCAAATGTTTGTACAAATTCAGTAATATGAGATTCAAGTACTGTATATGGATTATATGGGCAGCTGTGAAAACAACAAAGCAAGTGCTGGAATGCAAAACACATGTGCGTAAGACTAAACATGCATTTGGTTTTAAACAGACAGCCAGTAATGGAAACATGCAGGAGGGACTTATGAGGAAGAACTTGTGGGTTTAAATGACTAACATGGTGATGGGAAATGACACAATAACTTAACACGCATGCAAATAAAACTGAGTGAGCACATATGTACTTACACAATGGCCAAGCTTACAGAAGCATTAGAGGGAGAGAACAGCGTGTCAGAGCCATGCCAACAATTACCAGCAACAAAACACACAGATGCTTAATGATCATTCTTCTCTGCTCAACAATGACACACGCATTTACACAAACACGCTCAACAGGAGTCATATACGCCGTCCTTATTTTGCATGCTGTCAGCCCACTCGGCACAGTTTTTAGGCTGCCGCCACCAAACGTCTCATTAAGACGGAACGCATAATTTCCCCCGCAGCTTCAGTTTGGGAAGATTTCTATGGGAATCTGGAATTGGATTTCCTGTGTAATTTGTATTCATGCGTTATCTTTAGCAATCCCATTGAATCTGCAGCAAGCTGCCTTTTTCTGTTGGAGCAGGGGAGGAGATGAAGGCGAGGAGCCGGTGTGTGTGGGTGACTTGTGATGAAACAATTAGTGACAGAAACTAAACCCCCCCCTCCCAAACCCTCTGCTCATCTCTCCCCCTCCACCCCCGCCTGCTGTCTGCCAAGAATTCCATTATACAGTCTCTTAACAGTGTCACTGGCCTGTCAAATGGTTTTTGGAGTGGATCCTAAAAAGCTGATTGCATTGGATGAGTGTTACCTACAAACTGTTAAAAACCAAACTCTCCAAACTTTCGCTGGCAAGGCACTTACACAAATGCGGCTAATACTAGAAACCGAAAGAATATAGGAACACAATAAAGAAAACAAAACCGATGCCCCCTGAAAATCCAGCGGTTGCAGTCTTTTGATCACTCAATGCTACAAAATACAGTGAAAGCCTGTGTTACCTATTTCCTATAAGACTCACCTGCATCATCATGAGCAACACTGTGCTGTGCATTCAATGGAACTACAGTCTACTGTAGGTCTATTCTTCTCGGCAACGGGTCTCGCCTGCTGTGTCTGCACTTGCTGATAAATTTCGAAACACTTTCATCTCTAATCAAGAGCTTCAGCTCTACAGATTTGTCATTAAGATTTGATTTCAGTGCAGCCACGAGGGAATGATGGCTCACAAGCAACGTACAAATGCAGCAATTGTAACATATCTTAACTTTAAATAAAATGAGTTATGAGGGGAAATGACTGTGCATTGTATCTTTGTCTTACCTCACAGCAGCTGAGGTCTAGAGTCACTTCCTTCAGATTGACGTTACTGGCCAGGCCAAGCAGGAGTGCTCTAAAATACAAAAGTTTAGTAGACTGTGTTTACATCCAGCTTTGTCTCCGTTTGGTTTTATTTTGTTCCACTTTGTCTCCGTTTGTGACCATATTCTTTTGCCACTGTCAATATTCAAACTCCAAATATTAATAATACAACTTTTAGTAAAGCACATTAAACTGCAGTGTCCCATACATTGCTGATAACACTGCAGCTGATGTTCTCTGAAAATAGGATGACAACACGAGTTTATTCTTACTGTACCTGGAAGTCTAAAATTGTCCAGCTTTAAATGAGGATACAGGTCACAAAAGAAGACTGGGAACAACATGTACAGTCACAGAGAATGTGGGGCACAAGCTCCTCAGACACATTAAATGTGAATGAATCCTTCTCTCACTTCAGGGCCTCTGGCGGCAGCTTGGTTCCCGACACGTTGATGGAGCTCAGCAACATGGCGCTGCTGAAGAAGTGCTTAAATGACGGAGGCACCTCTTTGCCTTTCCTACAGAAACATGATAGAAATATAAACGATATAAAATAATGCACACACACCAATGACTTCAAATACAAGATGCTATCAACTTTTCAGACAATTTATAAAGCTCTTTTGGTCCAACAACAGATAAGGCTTTTACTACTCTTGCCGTATCATAAAAGCCTGTGACCCATTGTAGTTTTTATCTACCGCTTAAGAAAGTGTTTCAGCGCCACAAAGCAAGAGGGGATTGCTCACCTCCTCCATTGCCTTTCTTTCCTTCAATTTCTACTACACTTGTGTTTCCTTCTTCTCTCCCCGTGCCACCTCCTCTCCCTCACCTTTTCTCATCTTCCCTCTCAACCCCCTCCCCCCCTTCCTCCCCTCTCTGCTCCCCTCTCCCCCTTGATGAGGTCCTCAGCTCCCTAGAGGCACACTGGAAAGAGAGATAATGATGGGAAGAAAACTCCACCCACCACCCATCTGTTACACACAAGATTTGCACGCAATCACACGAACAGGCGCTCAAATTCAAAACACACTCAAATTGTGCACATTTACAAACCCAATCAAACACAGGCGAACAAACACTTGTATTTCATCTTGTCTGCAATGGCAATTTGTCACCAGCAGGTGTCACACACCAACATATGGACAGAATATTTAGCAAAAAGGAACTACCGTCTGTCTGCCTGCCTCATATTAAAAACAGGTTTGGGATGCAACTCAATATCGACTTTACATTTAGGCCCTGATTTTACAAAAAGAAGCAGTTCTGGATAATTATGGATTTCATCTATACTGTGTTGGCACTTGGGAAATCTTGCAACATGCCCACTTGATCAACAAACATTGTAAGAAACAAATACATTTCCTTTCCTCTTTGTCAGGTAACCGTGAGCACCACGATGGTTCCTACCTGTGAGGGAAGACGCTCTTTGACACGTTAAGAACAGAGAGGTGTTGGACCGAGCCTCGCAGCAGAGCCGAGCAAACCTGGCAAACACACACAGTCTAATCACCATCTAACATCTGAGCTGCACAAACTGTCTCAGGTATTGTTTGATTTGTAAAAGTGCTTTTATAATCAATGAGTTATGAACGTTGCACCTTCCAACCCTCACTCCTCTTGCCATTTTGTGTATGACTGTGACAAAGAGGGAAGACAAAAGCATTGCGTCTGTGTTGCGTGTTTAGCATTGTGTAAATATATTTACATCTGGCAGTTTGTGAGAGAGGCAGAATATGATTCAGGAGCTAATCAATATGTTCAGTGACAGGCTGACAGCTGGCTACATCTCAGACTAATCAATAAGCTGTTTTTGGCTCTCAGACCCACATCGATACATCACATACGGTATACAGATCACTTCACAAGCAGCGTGGGTGTATGCAATTGGATTACATTCCCTGCAACACATGGCTGGCACTTCATCATATAATGCGGCCTAATGAGGGACAACTCTAAATTGCATGTTTGTTTACATAAAAGTTTACATTCTCTCATTCTGTAGGGCCTCTTGTTAAAAATGTGTTATCTATTATTACACATCTCTTTGCCAGATTATCTTTTATTCCGTCAGGATATCATATCAGTGTGACTCACCTGGTCCAATGAGCAGTCAGTGTTGGAGAGGTCAAGGGTTGCCAGGCTGTTGGGTTGACCCAGGAAGTGGTAGAAATGCTAAATGTAATGTAAAATATGACACATTGTTACAAAGCAGAAGATGAGGCCTTGTCAACATGCGACCACTATTCTGGAGAATATGTTAGCAGAAGTGTCGTTGTCTTTGTAATATTTTCCTCTAGAACAGTGTGATTGTGACTCCTGCATACTCTATGTAGATTTAGTGATCTTCAATAAAGTATTTTCTTTTATGTTTTCTCTTTAATTAACCCTACTGTTGAGAGTCTACTATCCCTTTCCTGCTCTCATTCATATTTTCAAATGAATGAAAGTCACTGCAGCACAGATGATACTACTCTCCGTGTCTGTATGTACCATGTTTTATTGTCCAGCTATAAATACTGTGCATCACTGTGATAGGTGTGATTGTGATTTGTAGAACCCACAAGAGAGAGTTTCTCTCACATGCCTGTATCTGTGCTCTGGACAGAGTCGATGCTCTCCGACAGAGTGACATGCTAACTGATTGAAAAGGCCTCCACACAACTGCAGCTTTGATCCAATCAATTAAGAGTTATTGCTACAAGCTCTAAAATGGATTAGAAACTGCGCGTGTCAGTACCTGCATGTCGTCTCCTCGGAGGACATTCCCTGAGAGGTCCAGATGGACCAGGCTGCTGGAGATGGACGGGTTGGCACTCAGTGACTGGCAAAGGCTGTTCACCCCTACAGCACACACACACAGACACACACACACACACACACACAGTGTCAGCATTATCACAACCCTCAAATCTCCACTTGATGTTTTGACAGCACAATGAAGGAAATAGCAAAGGAAATGAACAGTGGGTGAAGACAGGAAAGAACAAGATCAGAATGTAGAGTGAAGAATGGAAAGTAAAAGGAGCATGCCTTCTCATGATTGTGTAAATGTTATGCTCATCTTTGTTGAGGCTGAGGCATTCGTATTGTTTTATATGCCACAAGAAAATATATCAAACACTAAATAATTATCAAACAGAAGTGCTGCTTTTGGATGCATTTGAGAGAAAATGTGTGTGTGTCTTTGCATGCATGAATTTCTATTGCACATCGTGTGCGTGTTATCGACATTCTGTGCTTACAACCACTGACCCGTGCTACGTCTGTCACATGGCTGACACACTGAACTAGCAGTAAATCAACGTGTAACTGACGAGGGACTGACGTGACAGAGCTAGACAGCTGAGAGGAGATGAAAAAGGAAAAATGAGGGAACTAAACAAGATGGTTAAGACAGACAAGATTTACTATATTAAAGATTTTTGAGATAGATGCAAACGTTTCAATATGTTAAAATTTCATTCAATAGGAATACATATGCAAACGATCAAATGATAGATCAGCTTCAGCGAACAAAATCAGTGCAAAAAAAGAAAAGAAAAAAAAGTTCTTTTCCAAACCTTTACTTTTGCTCTGAGCATTGGGGGCTTTTAGGGTTTGGATTATGGATAGTGCCTTTAGCTAGACGAGCAGGGCTCAGTTTAAGCAGCGCAGCCCTCTCACTAACCCTACCCTGTGAAATATGATAGCTCTTTATTGATTGCTTGAGAGCAAAGCATGTTTACAGAGGCTCCCTAAAGACGGTGCCTGGTGCGTTTACTTAGGGTGAGAAGTGAGAACCAAGAAGACATTTTTACCTGCAAGTGAGAGTTGACTACATTTAATCTAAACATTCTGACAAGAACAACTAGAAATCTCCTGCAGTTTTTGCAGAAAAGATGATTTTTTTCCATCATGCCAAGACGTTACAGCTCTACTGATAGAAGGAAAGTGGTCTAGTAAGCAGCATTTATGCAAATGGAAACAGACATGCTGTTTACAGATTGTCTCTGCACGCTCACACATTACAAATACATGCTTTTGTTTCTCTCACTCAGTGTTAATAGTGCAATAATTAAGTGTCACCAGCATCCCAGCAGTAGGTGTGATCAGATTAGTGGAAGATGTGAATTGCGTCTGATCATAGAGGAGCATGTAAATGAACGCAATTTGTATAATTATTTTTGTATGTTAATCATTCCAACCAACTCCATTTTAAAGTCCACCCGTTTTAGGACATGTATACAGAAGACAAGAGAAGACAGCACAAACTACCTTTGGGTGATATTGAGGTTTTGGAGAAGTTTAAATGCTTGAGCCCCATACAAAGTTTGGCAAACTGAGCACCCAGGGAGGAGATACCTGCAGGAAGGGAGAGGAAACGGAAATGATTCTCCTCATAGTGACTTGTGAACAGACAAATAAGTCTTAATTCTATACAAACACATAAACACAAACGTTTGAATGTCTATCAAGGCAAAATGGCAAAAAGAATATGCTATTGTTTTTTTTTAATTTTTTTAGATAATAACACATTCAACAAATCATTGTGGTAAATTTTATATGAGAACAAATAAGCCAGAGACCAGTAAACCCATGAAATCTGTCGTCTGTTTACATGCGACTGCCTGAATATTTGTGGGAAAGTATCTTTAATTCATGTGTCCTTGATAGACTGAGAGTCCTTGGAATAGAGGTTATGAAATATTGAACTTGTTGCACTTGCACTGTAACAAGTGAACCTTAACTGTTAATTATTATCATTACTATATATATACTATGTGGCGTATTTAGTATACAATGAAGGAATGTTGTACACTTAAGAGTCAGGAAGCAAAATCTGAATGTTTAATGTATTCAATATTTGACTTTGGTAGGAGAGTTACCTTTTACACTAGATGTAGAAAAAAGCTATTTGGAACAAAGTACAGTGGAGACTATAACAGATGAGTACATTAGATTACATTAGCGCAGATATCTTACCTCTGTCCTCCAGTGGGTTGTTGGCAAGATTAATGGTGGTGAGTCCTGAGCTGGGGTTGTGGGCGAGGGCAACAGCTAGCTTCTGGGCAAAATCCCTGTAGAGTGTGAAAGAGCGCGTCCATTATGCATGTATGACGAATGTACTGGACGTGTATAACCTATGAAAAACCTATGGCAACATAAATATCCTTTTCTTGCCATTGCAGAGCAGCAGAGAAAAATAAAAGTGTATAACTTACGCTGATCAAAATGTCTGTTGAGAAAAAGATTTACTGAAATGCTACTTTATTCCTCTATTACTCTATTTTCTTTAATGTGGCAGTAAGTAAAGTTTGACATTTTATTTTAAAATCTTGCATAGTATTGCATATTCATCAACTTAAGGGGCTTGTGATTGATTTATTTATTTTTTTTAAATGGCTATAATTGATGCAACAGGGTGGGATGTCCTGACTTTTAGTTGCTAATATGAGTCAAGCTCTTCAAAGCTTGGATCCTACACTTCCCATAATGCAAGGCAGTGTCTTTATTTAGACCCTTCCTGTCTGGGAAACACCAACCTTTCTCCACAGCCGCACAGGCTCTCTGCTTAAAATGAGTAGTCTCCAAGTTCAAGTGATTACACTTGAGTCTATTTCTCACACTTGACAAAGCGCTGCCAGTATTACTCTTCATTATGAGTTAATTGACCTTGACACGTTAAGTGTACAATTGGTGGGGTTTGGTATTTTACATAATCTCACGTTTTGAGTCCTGCGTTGTCCAGAACCAACTCTTCCAGTCGACTGGAGCGAGAAACTACCCGAAGGATCTGCTCGCACACATCTGCAGACTAAAGACACACGTACACAACACAAACAAAATACATTTGTTACACATAAGACAGAATAAACAGCTCTCTAAATTTACTATAGTTTTTATGTTAGTGCATCATAAAAAGGGGATAGTAAGTGTGATATGAAAAGTGGGAAATATAATGTTACATGCTATGAGTCTCACGCTCTCAGCAGTAGAGTAGATCTTAACTCACTGATCCGTTAATCAAAAGCATAAAAAAAAAATACTAATTAACTCAAACAGCTCCGAGGCTTAAAATGCACTTTTATCTAGAACAGCAAAGCCTGGATTGAAACATTCAAGGTCATAGGGATAACACAGAAATTTACTTTTAGGAATCATCATTCCCACAAGTGTTCTCCTGCAAAATGATGTGAAACTACTCTGGAAAGCTCTTCGTTGATGCGTGACAAGGAGAGACTGGGGACAGCAAACTTTAGTGGGAGAAAAGTTGTTTCGCAGGATAGAGAGTCGGGGGAGCAAAGGCACTCAAATTTAGACAAAATTAAAAATTCAACAGTTTGACGTCCGTGCCCTACCTCGATGTTCACTGACCCATTTCACTGTGTGCTGCGCCATACTAAAGCATGAAGACAAACACACATCCTGTTTCCTTTACTGCAGTAATTCAAATTTGTCTGCGCTAATTATATGCACCGATTCATAACACAACATTTTCTATCATAAAAATAGAACGTTTGGTTGTTATTCTTGGTAATTGACATTCGTGCTATAGGGGCCTGTTTCTCTCCGCCAGAAGCCTCAGTGTGGCAAAAACACTGGCGACATTGTCCCGCACTGTTATCTACAGTGAGGGGGAGAGAACGGAGAGAGGGGTAATGGAGAGACAACGAGAGGGAGAGATAGTAGAAAGGGACTGTTGTTCACATGTTTACTCTGTGAAACTGTGAGAATTACAGAAGAGGAATAAGAATGATGGAGGGTAGTGAGGGATGAAATGGAGAAAAGGAAGGGAGAGAGAGAAAGAGAGAGAGACAAAGACAGACAGACAGACAGAGAGATGGACAGAGACAGACAGACAGAGAGAGAGACAGAGAGAGAGACAAAGACAGACAGACAGACAGACAGACAGACAGAGAGATAGACAGAGAGAGAGCGAGCGAGACAGAGAGAGAGAGAGAGACAGAGACAGAGAGAGAGAGACAAAGGCAGACAGACAGACAGACAGAGAGGTAGACAGAGAGAGTGAGAGAGCGAGCGAGACAGAGAGAGAGACAGACAGAGAGACAGAGAGAGAGACAGAGAGAATGAGAGAGCGAGTGAGACAGAGAGAGAGACAGAGAGAGAGACAGAGAGAATGAGAGAGCGAGTGAGACAGAGAGAGAGACAGAGAGAGTGAGAGCGAGCGAGAGAGAGAGAGAGACAAAGACAGACAGACAGACAGAGAGATAGACAGAGAGAGATAGACAGAGAGAGAGAGAGAGCGAGCGAGACAGAGAGAGAGAGAGAGACAGAGACAGA
>CALSBV010010223.1:7354359-7413030 GCA_943590825.1 Bovichtus diacanthus | reverse complement strand
AGAGAATGAGAGAGCGAGTGAGACAGAGAGAGAGACAGAGAGAGAGACAGAGAGAGAGACAGAGAGAGAGACAGAGAGAGAGACAGAGAGTGAGAGCGAGCGAGACAGAGAGAGAGAGAGCGAGCGAGCGAGCGAGAGAGAGAATACAAAGGAGCCTGTATTTTCACAATAAAACTGTTGGGGAATGCACACTGTGACACTGTCAGCATGTTCGCTGCACCATTTTCCAGCCATTAAATAAGAGCTGTGTCATGCCGTGCTTCTGACCCTACGCCTTGCTGAAATACGTCACATACGCTCACACACGTTCACGCACACATGCTGTGCGATCACGGGGTAATCAGGAGGCAAGTCCTCTCATCACTGCTGTCCTCTCCTCTTCTTCCCCTTTCGCATTTTTGGCTCAGCATCTTGATGAGACCACAAGACAAACAGCCTGATTGAACTGAGGATGAGCAGCATAATCCCTCGCTGTGATAGCCGGCTGTGTGTGTGTGTGTGTGTGTGTGTGTGGACATGTATAGTATGTGTTGTATTATCCAGTCTACTGCACTGAGATATTGCTTATCTGTTTGATTGAGATGGTTAGACTGTATTTTAAGCCTGAGGCTTGTGCGTTTCATATCTCCCTCTCACTCACTTTTTATTTTATCTTTCTTCCTGCTTCATGATCCACATACATTTCTTTTAGATACTTCTAATCCACAGTCGCACAGATACAATAGTTCAGGTTCAGTGTTGCCCTTGAGTTGAACTTTTACACGCCAATAGATTTGGCAGGAACATTGACTGATTTACTGCTCGAGAGAAAAGATTAGTTTTCCTAGCTGGAAATGTCTAGTTCCTCTCCTGTCTATCTCCTGCTCTGGCTTCATTCTTTAAATCTGATCTCACTTTCCTGATACTTTCTGACTCATTTCCTTATTCACCTGGCATCTCATCCATTCACTCTGTCCACTGACCGTTATGTTTCTGTCTCAGTGCTCTGTTTTCTGTCATCACTCTGTTCCCTTCCTATTTTTCTTTCTAACTTGTTTCCACTGGCACAGGGTCAAAAACTCACGCTCCAGACCACATCCTTGCACCCTTTGATTCTCCGTTATCACCGTATAAACATGCACACAGATAAAACAATGGGAAAATAAGACTGAAGTTTCCTTAAAAACACCCAAAGGAAAACTTTCTGATGCACAGTAAACAAATAAGCACACAAAAGCTGCCTGTTTTCACAACTAACACAGCATAACCAGTGTCCAAAACACTACAAGGGGTATCTGTGGCTAACACTGTACACTATAAAACCAAAAAATTTGAATAAACATGCGCTGACACCATCCCAACACAAAAGCCTTAGGGTCCATTATAATACACACTAATCTGGGATAGAAACGACACACGTTGGTGACCATGTGCCTGTGTGAGTATTTGAGCCTAAATATGCACATGGCACGGTAAGGGGCAGGATTTAAAATTTCAATACAAAAGGAATTGTCTGTGACGGAGGCGTGAGATAATTGTTTGGACCGAGGAAGCTGCGTGTGGTAATTGGTAAGACTGAGCGCAGCCTTGAGATGGAGAGTTAGTAATGGAGTGCTGCAGGGGGGCAACAGCCTGAGACATTGAATCCCTTTGTCTAGTTAGGATTACGAGTCTTATCACACAAGAACATTGGACTGATCCTCAGTCAACAGACAGGAGGGGAAGATGGAGGAAACAAAGAAAAATAGTCTGTACAGGCAGATACTTACAGATACAGACTTAGGCAAAGGTAGAGTGAGAGACATGCAGTGTAGTAAATGTAGACAGAGTGGATATATATTCTAAATATATGATATAGGAAGAGACAGAAAAAAACTGGAATATGTTTTAAATAATAGGAAACTAAAATTGTATTACATGCCAGTTTTTAAAAGCCCATAACAGTAATAAAATCCAGACTTTTCATCAGAATTGGGAGTATAGTATGGCAATTCTCACGTGGCTCGGTTACCCTCTCATTAAACTATGAAAACACATTTAAGCCGTGCTAGCTGTGTGGCTCTCTGGTGGCAATGTCTGCCTGTTGGTTGGTCCAGCACTTAAGCTTTTATTTGTCCAATACTTTGGTTCAATTAAATCCAGCAAAACTAATGACATTCCAATTAGCCTCAGCTGTACTTTCCGTTTATTGCTAATGAGCTAATGATAGCATGCAAATTCTCAGAACTAAGAGGATGAACATGGTTGGCACTGAGCAATACACAGTACTTGCTAGACATGTTAGCATTGTCATTGTGCGCTTGTTAGCATGGTGACGTTAGCATTTAGCTCAGTACAGCCTCACAGAGCTGCCATCAAGTCTGGAGACTCAGGGATTTTCCACATTTTGCGCAAATCAACTGGTGTCTGCAATAGCCCATCACCTATAACCTATAATATATAGTATATAACAGATGGACGGACAGAGAGACGCAGCCTCGTCAAAGCCCTAACCCCACTTTTTATTGCATGGGGAAAAAAAGCCAACACATATTGCAACAGACAAGGCAAACACAAGTGGAAACCCCTGCACCAGTGCAGTGAGGAAGTGAGGAGCAGTGACCTTGTTTATCCAACATAATGTACAGTGACGTTTGAAAACCTGTAACTAGACATAGGAACTACCTAGATGGGGAATTAAAGAGGTAATACAACTATTTATTGCCTCTTTTTTTTTATTAATTAATTTATTAATATTTAATCCACCCTTGTGTAAATAGGGGGTTGGAAAAAAAACAAAAACACCTCACCATATAATGCAATACAATTCAACAGCACCACAAACTGCAGCCTTCAAAATAACCATAACCAGAGAAGACTAGGATGGATCCCTAAGCATGGAGCTCAGAATATACTATAACAACTTGAAACAATAGAGAGCACTACACTGACTCCCTGCTCCCTTTTACAAATTTGAAACACCATTAGTGTAACACAGCAAACGTGACAGAGGATTCTCAAGTGCATGGTACTTTATGGCTAGTGATCACAAGAATATATTAACTTTTGAGTTCCCCAAACTGACACAAACATAATTTGTAAGCAAACAAGGAGTATTTTGAGAAAAAGGGGTACTAACCAGTTTGTAGTCCTTGGTGGAGAGCTTGGTGAACCACTGGTTAAACTCCAGGACTGCTATTATAGCCACCAGATCCCTGAGGAGGAGCACACAGGGAGGAAAGAAAAGGTCATGGCTACAGCATTATATTGTGCTTCTTTAATAGCTGGTGACTTTCTACAAAAGTCACCAGCAAATTTCTACAATAAAACTAAATCATGTCACAACTGTAATATCTCTTATCTTAGTTTTGTGTTTCTTATCCCAACAAATGTTTTCATGGCCTCATCTGTGAGCATTTTTTCACATTATGTTGTTGTGCTATGATTACATTTTTGTCACAGTAACGTTTCTCACCGGTTCTCCAGGTGGCTGAAGTCCTGCAGGTTGAGTTCTCTGGTGTCTTGTGTCAAATATATGGTGTCCACATCCTGGGACGGAGACAATGAACCAATGAAGTTGACATTATCAGATCAGGGATTGGACGCATATGGATATATATGGCTATGCTATTTATCAAAGGGCTTTATGCAGTTTCATGTTATCCAGCCAACAGCACTGACACACAGTTGAACCAGGACCTATCAATGATGAGCCACTGCACAAAAGAATGCAAATTATACTGACCCACTGCACCTCTTCTTTGTAAGGCAGCCCCAACCAGTCACAAACACATCTGTACATCTGAGAGAACCCACCTACAGAGAAAGGTACACACAGCAAATAACTTTTTCTGACATTGTCCATCTTACAAAAGAGCAGTGGGATGTTGACGGTGCAAAAATGCACGTCATTTAAAACTACAATCAATTTCCTCACAAATAACAATAGCTTTAATCCAACATGTAAAACTACTTTACCCTTGATGTATACTCACTGTACACACCACACAACATTTCACGGGGACGGAGAAGCACACAGTAATTACTGTAGTCACAGATTCCTACCACAGGGTCCAGGCTCAGCAAGCTTGTTGTTTTCCCACAGAGTCTGCAGAGAGGTCAGCCTGTCTGGAGGCTCCATGCAGAGCTTCTTCATCACTTTACTGAGAAGAGAAGACGGATTAAAACATATTTTAGTCAACCCATTTCCACAAATACTGTAGCTGGAGAAATGCTCAAATGCCTATAATCCCTAAAATTATAAAAGATTCTGAAACAGCAGCTCCAGGCTACTTTCTCACTACCTTACTCGTCAATGGATATTTTGGAAGCAGAACGTTGTTGAGTACTCCAACAATAACTTCATTTAACTAAACCACACAATAATGTACAACAGAACCAACCAACATCAGCCTCTCTGTCGAGTCAAAGAGTGTCCTGTTTGCAAGAAGAGTTTATAAAAGTTTATGGTTTTAAATCTTTGGTCGTTTCTGCATTTATAATCGCGCTTCCTCTTCTCAACAAAAATATTAAATGAGATTCACATCCACATAATAATAGCTGCATGTTTTTCATTGGACATAACAAACAGTATACTGTAGCTGAACCAAAGAGTTCAAATCAAAAGCATCTGTTGCCCCATGTTAAACTCTGGGTGCTGGAAACATTGTCAGTTGTGTTTTTTCAAAAGTAATTCAGTTAATACATACTGTATAACATGCAAAATCAAAATGTGCGTAATGTGCATGCACACACTCAAATAGGGACTAATAATAGAAATTCCGAATGAATTATTATTTATTAGGATTGATTCAAACTCTTAACTTGACCGGTACATTTAAATAAATCCATTAAAAACCACACAATCACACACGTAGAGGGGGAACTCACCTCGGTGGTAGGCCGGGACATATCCTCAGCATACAGTTTCCTATGTGAGCGACCACCTCATTGACCTCCTCTGTAGAGAGCAGCTTCAGAGAGAAGCAGCCACGCTCGTACTCTATGAACAGCTAAAAGGACACATCATTAATTAGTGATGCACACCAGCATGCATGGTTTCACCCAAACCTACTTCCACCAATGTTTTACTCCTTCAGATAAAAAAAGGAAAGAGTTAGTCATCCATCTTTCTTTACTCTATTCCATTCACTAAGTCGGTAAGGTTTTGAGAAATAAAATCCACCGTGTAAGAATAGTTTATTGGCAGTGAAAGGATTCAACATTAATGCATTATGCGTCTATAAACGTACGTTTTTATCTGACTCCCTTGCTTTCATATTCTACTTTTCTACCAGTCTACTTCACTGAATCTACCCAGCAATAATGTAATTCACAAGAATGAAACCAACGCATCCATCTATCCACTCAACCACACCTACATCCCACTTCTTTGTCTTGAGTTAAAAGTAAAGATTTAATGACATTTGTGAAGACTGGCTAACCACTTCAGAGCTCACCGCAATTATGCAAATGCTGATGTAAGGCGATGCATGCCTCCTCTATAGGCCAAAATTAACATAATCCTTGCTGATACTTACTAAACACGGGAGACCATCAGTCATGATATTAAGAGGACTGACATCTCTCCAGATGAGTGGGAGAGAGGTTCAGCTGCAGGAGCGGTGCAGTTAGTGACGGATTATCATATTTTGTAGGTAGATCCTGCTTACTGACAGCTGGCCAGCACTGGTCAAAAAGCCAAATGGAAGCTTTTCTCAGATAGGAAACATCATTTCAGGATCCAGATCGGTTTCTGTTGTCTCATACATTTATATTTTTTTTAAAGATTATTCTATCATATTTTTCTTTGCATCCTCTCAGTCTAGTCCACCGTCTACCCACTACAGCAAGAGTCTTCAACGTTTTTCAGGCCAAGGACCCCCAAACTGATGGAGCAGGGACCCCCTACTATATATATTTATTAAAATTGAGTTTTATATTAAATTGGGCCTAGTGCCATGTATAAACATAGCTACCCTGTTATTGTGCATTCAATACTAAGCTATTCAATTAATACACAGGTTCATATATTCATGTAAATTTGCGGGGGGGGGGGGAGAACATTTTTTAAAAAAAAGAAAAATTGTCTAATCAACCAAAAGTTTCGCAACCCCCTGCAGTACAGAGTTCGAAAATCGAGTTTTTTGGGTTCATTTTTCAAAATTGAAGGGATTTTTGAAAATTCCATTTGTGGAAAAAAAAATTGGTTGAAAAAAATTAAATACATTTTTTAAATATAAAAAAATGTCTAATCAACCAAAAAAATCCTCTTCTATAGGTATTTTTTTCAAAATCGAAAGATATTTTTAAAATTAAGGTAATATTTTTGAAAATTAAAAAGGTTTTTCAAAAGTACCGTATTTTCCGGACTATAAGGCGCACTTAAAAGCCTTTAATTTTCTCAAAAAACGACAGTGCGCCTTATAATCCGGAGCGCCTTATATATGGATTAATTCTGGTTGTGCTTACTGACCTCGAAGCGATTTTGTGTGGTACACGGCGCTCACGGCGCTCTGTCAAAATGTTTTAGTACGACTTTGGTAAACTACAAAGCTGCACCGCTTGCAGCATTACGGCTACCGTGGTCAGGAGCGTCGCGGAGTGATACATACTGTGCTTCACCATAATATTACAGCGTGTGTGTATATAAGGACCCCAAAATGGCGCCTGTCAAGAGACACGCTTACGACGCGGACTTCAAACTCAAGGCTATCAGTCACGCAGTAGAACATGGGAATAGAGCAGCTGCAAGTGAGTGTATTGTGTTGGATTTTACGTGTTACAACTGAACAAGGTTGGGAGTTATTGTGAATACGCTAACGTTTGATTTAGCGGTACCAGACTGTTTTTTTTACGTGTTACAACTGAACAAGGTTGGGAGTTATTGTGAATACGCTCATTAACGTTTGAACAATGTTGAGAGTTTTTGTGAACACGTTTAATAAAGTTTGACTTATCTGACTGTTTTGTTTCGCTTAATGCGCCTTATAGTCCGGTGCGCCTTATATATGAAAAAAGATCGAAAATAGACTATTCATTGACAGTGCGCCTTATAATCCAGTGCGCCCTATAGTGCGGAAAATACGGTAGTTTTTTTTGAAAACTGAGAATTTGAAAGTTAAAGAATATTTTGAAAACTGGGTTAATTTTTCAACATCTAAGGGATTTTTGAAAATGAAGGTCATTTTTTCAAAGATCATAGTTTGTTTGTTGAAGACCTCTGCACTACAGTATATGTTGTGATCACTGGCGCTGTCCTTAAACTGGAGAAGTTGGGTTCAAGTAACTAAATCAGCAAAGTGAATTGTCTTTGAGCAAAACACTGAAGTTGAAGCCTCTCCAGAGTCCCTTCCCTGTAGATGACCCTGACTGACATTTGACCTCACTGGAGAGGATAATAAAATAAGTTTCTCCTGCAGCTGTATTTTTGGTTCTTGTCTATAGTATATATATATATATATATATCTGCTAGTTTTTATTGTATTGAGGATGTCAGGTGAATGTAGTACAGCGCACTCCCGATAACCTCGACTACAATCCCTCCCTGTTACAAACTTTCCTGTTGTTCTGCCATTGTAACTAAGTTCACTGCAACAGCAAACTTCACCCATTCACTGACAGGAAAATTAAACTTATGCTGAACGGTGAGACAGTGATCCGTGTGTTACAGTAACTTAGTGGCATTTATGTGTAATATCCTTTAATTTGAAAACATAAAAACTATCATGAAGGTATATTGTGTGTAATTACATGTTATATTACGTACAACAGACACACCTGTTTAAATTGGTAAAGTACAATTTAAAGGAATAGTTTGACATCATGTCTGTTTAGTAAGTATGGAGCTGGAGTTAGCTTAGCATAAAGACTGGAAATATGGAGAATTGGCTAACCTGAACGTGTCCAATTTTAACAAATATGACAAGCAACACCTCTAAATTTTATTAACAAACATGAATCTTATGTCTTTATTCAGCAGAACAGAAATGTAAAAGATGATAATTTGTGGTTAATAGTTGTGCGTCATAGAGGGAGGGACGGTAAGGCTAGAGATTTCTCTTTGCTTCCAGTTTTTATGCTAAGCTTAGCTATTCACCTGCTGACTATAGCTCCATACTTAACAGAGACACGAAAGTGGTTTAGATCTTTTCGTCTCACTCTCGGCAAGAAAGAGAGTACATTTATTTCCAAAATGTGGAACTATCCCTTTAATATTTTGTGTGCTCAATGTGCTTGACACTGTTATGGTGTTAAGTACTGTACCTGTGTAGGCTTATTACAAGCAATCCCCTGAATCTCCAGATAGTTAAAGCAGTGTTCCACCTTAAAAAAAAGAGCACAGAAATCACCATTAAAATACTTATACGCTGTCAGACATAGGCATGGCCTCGTAACATCATAAACTAAAGGAAGAGCACGATATCTGTGAGAGTAAGTGGGCCGAGTAATAATAATAATAATAATATCAACAACAACATTCAAGTCACTGTCTGAGGAATGTTGTGTAAAAATATGTCTATTCCATAATGAATAGGTAGGGATGCAGTCCTTTCTTTTTGGTCCTGTTCAGACTACTTCATCACTGACTCACACATTTACACACATTTTTTTCTCAGCAGTATTAGACACATTTGTAGGTTTAAATTAAAAATAAGATTGAGGGATGAGATGCGGTCTCTTAATCATTGAACTTAATCAGCTCTTTTAAGCAGTATTTCATCTCTGCCAGCTGAATTCATTTGAAATGCAACCACTCTGGGATGCACTGTTCATTCCCTTGCTCATTTACCAAAAAGCATTCGTTCTGAATTGCTTATAGTTATATAAGGATAAGACTTTTAAGTATTTACAATTTGCCTTCTCAATTGTTTGAATCAAGAAGGAGTCGATTTCAGCTTTGATAGAAAATGGAAAGTAAATTGAAAAAGGCCTCCCTTCTATTCTCTATTCTCATCCAAAAGATCTTTCAAAACAAGTCCGGCTAAAGACAACCAGAGCCGTCTTACATCCGTATTTTCTATTTCTGTTTCAAGAGAGAGCGTTTCAGGACAAAGAAAGCAAGAAAGCAGCCTGCCATTCCATACCCAAAAAGGATAGGAAAAGAACTCCTTTAATGTGAGAGGGGGGAAACCTGCGAATACAAATGCCTACTACTGTATACGGAGCTGACAGGTTTCTGCACACCCTCTCTCGCTCTCTTTTTCTCAAACACAGACATACAGAGCAGCGCCTGAGGGCAGGCCAGGGAGCGAGGCCAGACTATTCCAGGTGGGCTCAGTCTTCCTGAGGCTTGGCTCAGAGATGAGAGGATAAGCAGACTGTCTGTCTACTGTTTGACTACAGTATGCAGTGTGTGTGTGTGTGTGTGTGTTTATTTTTCAGCACTACCTGTGGTAACTCACACATGTTCAGTCTACGAGCTAGAAAAATAATTCACATATAAACATGCACACTCCGAAGCCGTCATTTCCATTCTGTAACTTAATCGTGTGAGCTGATAATTCAAAAGGTAATGAGTCTTTTTTTCTCATTTTTTACTGTATAATTAGAAAATGGTAATGCAGAACAATTTGTCATTTTGAATATTACTATAATACAGTTTAACACCTATGCTTTATTCCACACTTACCCAGGTATGATGGGAAAGTCAAGTTATTCAATGTGCAAACAACGAGGCATACAGAACTACAGTACAAGTTCAGCAGTCTACAGCATATATTGTGCAAACTATTTGCTGTATTTTACAATATGCAGTATACTGGGTCTGAACCTAACTTGACAAAGTCAATCAGTTCACTATATACAACCGGTAACTGGCATGATAGCATACTGAATTTAGCGCCAGCCAACGATAAGTGAGCGCTGATAAATATTAGCTCTAGCCAATGGCAAGACCTCATGCTGGGAGGAACCAAATGCCAGTGATTGCATCGTTCACTCATTCGTTCACTGTCCGTCTGTCACTTTATCCGCTCTCCGTCACTTTTCTTTTTGATTGTATTTATTGTGTTTATGCAGAGAATAGTTGTAGATGTACAGGGATTAAACCGTAGATTTATTAACATTTACCTGTAAGTGAGTGTTTCTATGAGATGGTTTGCATTATGTAATATCTGGGTATCTAAGTTAGGAAAGATATATGCTCAGAGTGATTTTTTGTTTTAAAACTCCCATACTTCTGACATAAAGCAGAGAGAGACAGGGTGTACAGGTATGTGAAATATAGAGCAATACGAGGCTACAGTAAATAAAGAGGCAAAAGGGAGGGAGCGATGAATGAAAGTGTGTTTGTGTATGTGAGAGCATGTGGGCATGTTTGGGAGGAGACACTGACAGACTGTAAGGCCCTGCAGATTCTCAAGAGGAGCCAAACCATCAATCGGAAACAACACACTGAGAAGTGCATGAGAGCTATAGGGGGATTTCAACTATTACTAAGAGAAATACACAGACTTTTTTTTTTTTTTAAACTAAAAAAGGGCTTACTGCCATTGTATTACATTTACTTTAATATCAAGGCCCTGGGCTCAGAAGAGCATTACTGACAAAATCCCTTCCAACTAATTGTTCTCTTGTGTGTTTTAGATGCATCTCTGGGATTCCAGATGGAGATGCATCCAACATATGACAAATCAAACACAGTGCCTAAAACGCATTCAGATGACCTAAAGCATAAACCAACACCCAACACCGTCGCAGTTGTTTTTGATTCAACAAAACTGATTTTAGCAGACAACTAGAACAAACTGAATCTAAGGACAATGTATAAAGTCAATACCTTATGTGTGTGAACAGTGAGCAGAGGCTAATCTTCATTTGCAGTTGACTCATCTCTACTGTACTATAGATTTCACGTCAAAAAAATCAATACGATGAGAAATACTGTAACAGTCAGCTTTTTTTTTTTATATGAATGATGTTGGCAAGCTTCATCTTTCAAACATGACAGTACGCTGTAAGGACACACGCAGCACTTGCATTACTGATAGCATTTAGAAAATTTGAACATCCTTATGTCGTGTGTATATATTATATATATATATATATATTATATATCATATATTATATATATATATATATATTATATATTAGATATATATAAAATATATATTTTATATATATATATATAATATTATATATTATATAATATTATATATTATATTATATTATATTATATATAATATTATATATTATATAATATTATATATTATATAATATTGTCAGTTAATACTTGTTTTGTCATCATTTAAAAAAGAGTTAAGTACAACAGCAAGAGTAACATCCAAAGTAGGGGAGAGAAAGTACAACAAAGAGGTGTAAAGAAGTATAGATAAGGAGACCAAAAGACAGACTGAGACAAACAGTGCTGCAGAAGTAAGGAGGGTTGTTGAGCAGGTGTGTAATCCCTCCAGGTCAGAAGAGTGCACACAGATAGAAAACAGATGCAGAGCCAGCTAAGTGAACAAATCCTGAACCTGCAGCTCATAACACTGGAAACATATGACGTCATGTGAAACAGGGTCAGCTTGAATGCTCTTTATGGCCTCTTCTACCCCAAGTAATCCAATAAATCAATTTTCAAGCTACCAATCAATCACCTAAACTGCCCCCGGAGGCATCTTATAGACTGTAAAGCATACAGATTTTTGAAGGGCAATTGTTAAGTATTTTCCTGGACCTGGTACAAGAGATGATGTTATGTTATCTTGTGGCTTGGGGAAAATACTGTGAAGTGCTATTCTTTCCAATCAGGAGGATTGTCAAGCCAGATACTGCAGGAAAAACACTGCTTTGCAGACCGTTTCCATGTGCAATCACTGCCATTTTTGCTTTTCTGTAAGTGTGATTTGGTTTGTGTGTTTAGTCTGAGGATGGGATGTTGTGTAAAAATGTTTTACTACTACTGCTGCAACTGAAGACACCGATGAATCAGTGGTTAACCAGTTAATTAGAGGATTTTAAGGAAGAAGCTTGGAAGTTACATCTGCTGAAGAAGATCATGTGATATTATTGAAAGTTCCAGAACAGCTACTAAACGCACCTTGAGGTGAGATTGTTTCAACTATGTTTGCCTTCCAAGGTCAAGAATCAACTTAAAAACATCTGCATTTCCATGACCAACAGGCATGAAAAGTCCATTTGTGTAGTGTATTTTTATAGTATGTTCAAGGCTGGACAAAATCTCACCACCCTGGGCCTGTTTTTAAAAGCTAGCCTGACCCGGCCAGTGGGTTACAATACAGAAGCTTAAGTCTGAAGTGAAGTTTAATATTGGAAATAGAGATAGTTGTTGAACTGCTGCAACAACTGCACTGCAATACTGCACTGCTGCTTCTTAATGTGGCAGAGGTGACAATGTTGCTGGTAAAGATGTTGACAAGAGATTTTATTTGCCAGCAGTTGCCATCTGCACTGCATTATGGCACCGCTGTCCACATGCTGTATTACTGCAATATAACCAGGCACAGACAGCTACTGTACTACTTCAGCCTTAATCTGCTCTACAGCACAAACACACAAACTAACTCGGAAATGTGTGATGAATTTACTTTCAGGCAGATAATCTAAAAAGCAAAGAAATATTTACACACATTATCTATTACTGTTTTATGGATGGTGCAGTTTTCATCGTAGCTGCCGCTCTTACCTTGGTGGGAATGCGTGCCGTCAGGAGGTAGGCTCGGTGAGACGCAAGGGCCTGAGAGAGAGAGAGCACAGACAGAATAATGAGTATGTAGCTCTAAATATACACTCTGACCAACAAGAACCAGCAAACGACAAAGACCACAGAGAGCTCGCCTGTTGACTCATCCAGATGAAAATGATTGCGACACTAAAACATCTGTCAGCATGGAAAGAAAGAAAAAAAACATGACAATGAGTAGAAATATTCCTCTCTACTTGAAAACAAACATAGAAAACAAACAGTGACATTTATAGAACAACCTGCTCTTAACCAGCACAGCCCACTGAGACTCTTACTACATGAAGCCAAGATGCCTTCGTTTCTATTGGACCACCCCTGCTGATTGAGGCCATTAAAAGGGCAGTGTGTGTTTTCTCATTTGTGTCGTTTGTGCCTGCTGAGCGACCTGGACACCGACTGCCACTGTTACATTAATTAGAGCACATGGTGAGGACTAAGCTTGTGGAAGAAAAGTCAAGGCTTGAAGAGGCATAACTGGAATGCACAAACTTAACATTCCTATCCAGACAAGGAGCTTTGAAGGGCCATTCTTCTGGTCTGCTGAGATGGCAGCCATTGAATGGGATACTGTGATAGGGATCATTTGCACAATTCATGTGAATGTGTTAACATTGACAAAGATATCATTTTCAGAAGGATTCTAGTGCTGCATACACTGGACAATCCAAACATAGAGTCTGTTGTAGTTACAATATTACATGGTTGCACATTTGCATGAAAATATAAAATGATGTGGTGAAAGTTTTGGAGTAGCAAAGAGGATTGTCCTAGTGCGCCATAAAACAATCCAACAGAAGAACAAAGTCAAAAACAATAAAAAGGTTTGACTATCAAAACTACAACAAGTTCACGGCTCATAGAGATTAAAGTTTTAAAGAATTTGAAGTCGTGCGCAGGGCAGTTATCCAAGGCTTTTATTTAAGACATAATGATACCAGAGTGCTGCTTTTACCTTCATGTGCCATTACACTGGATTGTTTCCTGTCAAAGGGCTCACCTTTAAATGTCACTGTCAACCACCGTCTTGACAAAAAACACCCTGGTTGGTAAGCAAAGACATGTGCTTCCATTGTCATAGCTGAAACCTCCTGACCCTCATAAGCAAGTCATCTCCTTAATCTTTCCTATCGCTCTGCACTGACAGCATGATGGAATAAAACTGTCTTGTCACAAACTGCCTAAACACCACTTTACAGCTCTACAGATAAGCAACTTAGGCCTGTTGGTTTTTTAATGCTACAACCTAAAAGTGAAGGGTAACTGACTCAAAGGAAAAGAAAATGTCAGTAGATGAATCAAGGAACATAAGGATATAAATGAAGAAAAAAAAAAAGAAGCTAGGATTAGAGTAGATGGAACATGCAAAGAGAAGGGTATAAGGGCAAGGAAGGTAATTAGAAACTGAAAGCAGGAGATGTGAGGGAGCAGAAAGATCGGGAGGTGAGAGAAAACTGGAGGGAAGGTTTGAAAGCATGAGAGAAAATAAAAGTAGTACAAAAAGGAGGGAAGGGGTGAGGGAGAGCACACTTTTACAAACAAGTCACAGAAAAACATGACTGGCATGAAGGGCAGGGAGTGAAGGAAAGCAGAAAAGAGGTGAAGAGAGAAAAACAAGAATAAGGAAAGTCTTTAAACTGTCACAATCTTTTTAAAAGACGTCAAAAAAACAAAAAGGATGAGTGTGTCCCAGCCCTCTGCGGCTCAGCTCCACAGGCAGGCTCTGTGTGGTTTGATGTGATGGAGACAGACAGGCAGGCCTGTGTGCCCAAAGATAACCTCTCCTAAAGAGCACCAGTCACCACCGCTACCATCAACTCTGCCCTCGTCTCATTTCTGCACAGCGGCTCTCGTTTACATACTATGTGTGTGCAGATATGCTGGTGATGGAATCACCTAGTTTCATCAAAAGAGAAATTAATATTAGGAGTTAAGGTCTTATTTTGATTGGTTTGGCCATGGGTTATGATAACATTGGACTTATTTTGGACCTAGAAAATGACATACTTACATACGAAGTTCAATATTAAATCGTCGGAGTGGCCCTTTAAAAGCTGTACCATCATCTCACTTGCCAGTACTTTCCCTGTCAGACGTCTTCTAAGCAATGTCTCTCAGGCCTCAATCACTTTGGTGAGAACAATGTTATCATAACTTGTTGAAAGTATTGTCAAACCTTTGAAATTAGGTTTCAAAATATAATAAAATGGAGTCATCTTATAATCATATTTCTACTGTAGTATTGTATACAGAGCGCCATCAGAACAGTGGGCAGTAAGCATTTAAAAAGATGGAGTTCTGCAGTCTGTATCATCTTGGGAATGTTGCTGTTATAAAAGTTTGGCTGCAGAAACTTCGAAGTTGGGTAACAGACACCCGTGACACAAGAAACCTTGCTCCTTTTTATTTTCCATAGAGGGCGGCACTAGTTGTGTCAGGCAGCAGGAAGTCATGGTTTTAGTTCTTAACAATACAAGTGAAAAACACCAGGGTTTATCAAAGGACTGGTACACATGAGTGGGTTTCCAGGAGCAGAATAGCTGCAGTCACAACCAGTAATGACCAAGAACCTGCTGACTGTGAGTGTACCCACTGAGGCGTCACCTTTTCTGTCCAAACTAGAAAGGATAGTACATCATACAACACTTAGATGGTCAACCAATGCATTAAGGGACACTTGTATGACTTCCTGACAAAGGTAATTATTGTCAAAACTTTATAACTTGTTCACGCTGTTTCAAACATAATGATTCACGTTGGATTTTCTTTTAGTTTTTTTCCATCCTCCTCCTGTCAACGCATGACTGCCCCTCTGCACTCTGCCCAAGCTCTATCCATCTGCTCTTTTGAGTGGACAAAGCCATAACACCCTCCTGTTTTATGACCCCCCCCTCTCTGTAACTGCCCTAAGACTTCTCCCATCTCTTTCGCTGGCTGTCAACTGCTTTGTTTCCAAGCTCAATCCCACTGTGTCCACTAAATCTCCTTTCTGTCAGAAACCACACGTTAAGTGCGGTTTGAAACTTTGTTTTAAATATTTTTCATGAGAGTTGGTCTGAAACTGCTCTTATTTTTGGTGCAATAAAAAAAAAAGGAATGCAAAGAGAAGTAGCAGCTGTTGAACTTTGTAGTGGGACATGCCAAAGTGACCATTTACAAAAGTAGGAAAAATAAAATGATTAAGGAGAGGTGATGCTGAAAATATTTGTGGTGTTGCTGCAAACCAGAGTCAGAGTGGAGTCAGGTTTTACAAACAAATAAAAAAATGTTCATGAGTTTCTATCTGAGGGGCTTTAATTTATCTGTTCTTTTGTTGAGGGGAGCTATGCTTTAACCTCCCATTAGTATAAGACTTTTAAAATCATTTTTTTATCCCCATTTAATCTGGTAACAATGTCATGCTGAGATTGTCCGATAAGACAAGGGTGTTTTTTCTCTCTCTCTGCTCTGTCTTAAGTGGACTTAAAGCTTTGAGCCATCCCATCAGCCAATGGTTTCACAGGGACAACCATCCCGCCTTCAGCTCCACTCAGCCAACCAGATGGCAGCAGCATTAGAGCATGTCTACAAGACCAGAGACCAGCTGCTATTACTCCCTCTCTCTCTCTCTCTGTATTTTAAACCACGGGGATCACATACAAGATAACTGCCACAGGCCCTGAAGCACCATTTGTCTCCCTGGCCTGTCACACGCATTCAGCCCCAATAGAGGATTTCTGAGCCAAAATCATTGAATTATGACAATTTCACACATACTTCTCTTTTACCATTTTCTTTGTTATTTTTTATATGGACACACACACACACACACACACACACAGATTATCTTTTTCCCTGTCAGACTGTCAACCCCACCTACCCCCCTCCAATTGACCCAGCACACATGTACACACTTTGCGTTACCACGGCAACAGCAAGCCCATACTACAGACACACAGACACACACACACACACACACACACACACACACACACACACACACACAGTGATAGACACTCGCATGAAAGTAGCACGCTGCAGTGCCAAGCCTTGCTTGAGAATGTCAATGAGTTTTTACCCCCCTCAACAACATTCACGCTGGCCTACAGTTATGCTGAATCTCTGTAGGAAACGAAGCAACACAGAGCAGTGTTTCATCTGCAGTCATTCAGCTGTGGCAGCACTCAGCCACAGGAAATCTACCCCCACCAAAAAATGCTTTCATTCATCCATCATGTCTTGGGGTGCATTCACGCTTTATTATATCGGTCTCTCACACTGTTTCACATCTATTCGTTTCGGGGAGAGCAATATCTTTAAAAACCCTGGTGGCATCAAAACACATTAAAAATGCTAGGTATAAATGCTTTAAATGTTTGACCATCCTGAAGTATGTTTGATTCATCTTTCTGAAACTGTATTTGCCAGATAAATCAGGTACACTCTTTCTTCTTGTGTACTTGCGACTTTCTTCTTGATTGTCTTTTACACGGTCCTTGAATAAATGGTTTGACATTATAAAATAACAGTTGGCACCAAAGGGAAAAGGCTAGCCTGGCCCTGTCCAAAGGTAACCCAATCCACCTCACAAGCACCTCCAAAGCTTACTAATGAACAAATCATTTGTTTAATCAGTGCAAAAACTAAACTCTAAAAAAAAAAAAATTGTGGAGCTTTATGTGCTGAACCCCTGAACAGAGAAAGGATTGCATTTACCTCCTGCTCTTAGTCTTTATGCCCAACTACATCAACTCCCGACTCTAGTTTCATAATCAAAAGGACAGACTTGGGAGTGTTATCCATCTACTCGTCTAATTCTTGGCAAGAAAGCGAATAAGCACAGTTTCCAAAATGTCTATGACCTACTCCTTTAAACTGTCATTTATTTGAACAGCAAAAATGTATCTTGAATGAAAGGATAAGCCTTGGTGGTGAAGCGATTGGCTGGTTTAGTGATTCAAGTTATCAAGGAAAAATGCAAAACATTTTGAAAGAAAGAAATAAAGAAAATCAAGCAATATGAGCAAAGTCACCTTAGGCTCTGGGAAATTGTAAGAGTCACATCCCACCATGTTTTTGACATTTCTCAGACCAACCCAAATGAAAAAAAGAAGATTTATGTATTCATCTGTTGCATCACTAATAAAAGTAGCGCAGTGGAAAAAAAAAAATTCCAGCCAAAATTACATTCATCCTCCAACGCTGCTGACACAGACTCTTTATTGCATAACTAATGCCCGCATGTCCTGCATGTGCATGTGTGTCTGTTTGTAACATTAATGAGTCATGATGTACTGGCTGCAAACTGAAACTGTCTACGCAGCACAGCAGGATGAGAGTATTTTTAGGGCTTTGCAGAAAGGGAGAGAAATAGAACAAGAGAGAGATCAGCCATTGAGACCAGCAGAGTGGACACCAGCGAGACAGAGCGTTAGACAGGGAGAGGAGAGGCGGCTGAAGGGCAGAGTGAAATTACTTAATAGATTCTAAGTGCTGTTTTGCTGATAAGGAGCCAAGATTTAAATCCAATCAGAGGGGCAGATATTTAATGAAGGGAAGTGTTTAAAAGCTATTTCATCTCTGTTAAAACTAATGCTGCTAGGATGACCCCTTCTTAGCTTTTAATACACTCAAATCAATCAGCTCTCACCATGGATCTATTTCTCTCCTCTTATCCTGCACTTCTTTCCTCTTCCCTCCCATTACTTGATCTCTAAATGTCCTCATCCGTCTGTAGCCCCATCCTTTCTTGCTGTATTTTTTAACAATTTTCTTAAAATATACTTACAATATATTATTACAGAAGGTTCCAAATGGTTAAAAAAGAAAAAAGGGCCATGATGCCCTTTTTTTGTCTACATGTGAGACTTCATGCTGTATGACTGTTGGATAATGAAACCATCACGGAACAACAAAAAGCCATTCTGTGAAAGAAGAAAAATGCTCAGTTTTTTACTTCTTCGCCAGCATTCTTGCTCTCTCTCTCTTTGTCTTCCTTATCTCAAATTGGATGGCAGGTGGACTGCAGCATGAAGTGCATACTGGACAAGAGCTACAGTCATCACACAACATACCAACATATTGTAAAGTGTAACCTGAAGGTTTTTCCTTCCGTACCAGCTTCACGTTACCGTTTCCTTGTATACACCATACGCATGAATATGCATGTGCATGTATGTGTGGTGCGTGGGTGTGGATCTAGAGCCGATGGAGCAGAAGAAACAAACACACTTTTCCTGCTTTTATCTCTGAATTTGAGGGATGGTGTAACTCAGTGCAAGAAAGCAGCAAGACTCTAGGCTGCTGCCCAACAGGCGAACATACTGTAAACCATCAATTATACAGGGCAGAAATACTGTACAGTATCATTTGCAAGGTAGAGGGTAGAGGCCCTCACAAGTCCATGCAGTTGAGGTGAGATTTATGCTCATCAGGTGTGTTTTCAAACTGTATTTTTTTGGGTTTGTGAGAGTAAAGACTTTGAGGATTAGGGTGAGGACTAACTGCTTGGTTTGCAAATGTATGTCTGGTTCTCCGCCCCACCTCCGTTAAAGAGCAGCGCACAGCCACTTTCCTGAGGTTTTCTATAGGACCTTCCATTTGTTCTATATTATCATATTGTCATTTTATTTCTGACCATGGCTGCTTGTTAATTGAGCGCACATTGTGCTGCTGCCGTAGTTGCCGTTCTCTCTCTACTCGGCTCTGATCAGGTTGGCTGCACTTTGGATCAGAATCAGAATTAGAAAACTTTTATTCATCCCACAGCGGGGGAATTTACACCGCAGCAAAGGGACAGTAGCGATAAATCGGGTCTAAATATCCTCAGGTCTCCTTCAGATCGGGTCTCTCTGCTTTTAAAAAATGTTGTGTGTACTTGTCGGGTTTCCGTGTCTGTTCCTGGTTCCATTTCCAATTGAGTCAAACATTTTGGCTCCATGAAGACATCTAATGCAAGCAGGGATAAAACAAGAGACAGTTCTGGAGAAGCCATTTATTTATCCATTACAGTTTTTGTAAACAATAGTACCATATGTAAGTTTTTTTTTTTTTTGAGAAAACACAACAAGCTAGTTTAACATCAATAACATTTTGTATTGTTTTAAATAACCTCTAGGAGTCTCAGAACTGTACCTTACACATAGCCATCAAATATTTCAAAACATCCTGAGAATGACCCTGAGCAAAATTATAAGCCTCAACTGCAGAGGAAGCACACTCTTCTGTTTTCCTGCCATACGCCTGCAGTGGGAATTGGCTCCAGAGCCAAAGATATAATCTTTGATGATAGAGGGGGAAAACTGAGAAAGAACCTCAATCGGCTGACGCAGGAGAGATCACAATGCTCTGAGGCCAACTTGAACTTAATCAGGTTCAAGAAAAAAAGCCTACTAACGTCTCTAAACTCAGGCAGAGAAATAATTTGTTTTAAAATACATCGAATCTCCGCTGCCAAGACAAGCTGCTGACAGTGCAGCTGAGGTCTAGTCCTGTAATGTCTGCAGACTCACACTGCGCCAAACCCACAGCACAAAGCGAGTATGTAATACTCTTTCATACTACAGCATGGTTCAGAGATAGAACAGCTTACATGATGTACAGTCTAGTCCTCTTTCTGCAGTCTCAGACAAGACAAATTGTGATCCGATTGTCTGGACCCTTTAGTATCCCACTATACGAGACAACAGCCAGCAGACAGTGCGGTGGTCTATCTGCAGCATCCTTATATGGCAAGTAAAGACTTCACCTTAGCCTCAAATATTTATAGAATGGTTTATAGGATTTTTAGGAGCCTTGCAAAGCACTACAAAAACAAGAAAGAAAATAGCACTCATTGCTTAGGCAGCACAAATGCTTAATAATTCAAAATATCTTTAGGAACGAGTCTCCTCACAGCCAAGCTGCTAATCATTTTTGTCAGGATACATCCCACTTTTCTTTTTTTTTCAAATAATGGATATCCCATTTTGGAGCAAATCATTTTTAGCAGTGCAAATCCTCCCTACAGGGCACCAGCAGCCAAGGAGAAATTTAAGAGAGAGACATCAATTTTCTTTTTATCACTGCCCTGCTCATCATTATGTGTTTTACTGCTGGGGAGATGAGCGTGGCGGGGAACAAAGGCGGCTGACAGTGGTACTTCCTGAACACGTTTGATTGGCTGATCTCATCAGCTGCAGCGAGCTGAGGCATGTATAAATGTTTGGTCTCTAATTATGTTATATTTCATGCTTTACTTCCAATTTCTTTTTCTTAATTGCTACTGCTGCTTGTTTTGTTTTCAGTCAGAATACAAAGTGTGTTCACAAACAGTGAATATGCACAATGTGTTTAATAACAAATGAGACATATATATATATATATATATATATATATATATATATATAATGTAAGCTTGATGATTAAAATGTATGCAAACACTTTTGAAGCAATAAAAAATGCCTTCAGCCACTGACAATTTGTTTTAGGAGTGAAAACAAAATCTTTTTTTTGGGTACAATCAATAACAGTAATTCAATGAATGTTACCATGTACATTATCTCGGCATGCTGCCTGTGTATCAGTGCCTCACTAACAAGCTTCAGTCAACCTCCCAAAGGTTTCTCACTGTGAGGCTGACCCAAACATTTAAAAGGCCGGGCAGAGGGATTAAATGATTGTGCTTTCAGATTAGGATTATAGTCCAGTTTGGCAAGACGCCCTCTAACACTGGACAGCCATCAGAGTTTTTAGAAACTGGACCTGGTAGGAGTGATAGGGGCGGGTACCTCCTAGAACAGAGTCCGCCTGCAGGGCGTCCTCCAAGAACCCTGTGTGTGTTTAGGTTACAGAGATAAGGAATAATCACAAGGGTTTATTCATTCATCAGCATGCCAGCCAGACACAATGGGGGAGAGGCTTGTGTGTGTGTGTGTGTGTGTGTGTGTGTGTGCGTGTGTGTGCGTGTGTGCGTGTGTGTGTGCGTGTGTGCGTGCGTGTGTGCGCGTGTGTGGGTGTGTAGCTATGTGATGGTGAGCCAAGGTTTCTGGGTAAATAGGATATTGCTGTAGACCACAGGGATGAAAGAATGAAATGGAAAAAACAGAAAGGAACAGAGGTGGAGAGATGATTATTTTTACAAGTCAGGTAACAAAGAAAAAAGACATAGTGGGAATCCTCCTCAAAGTGAAGTACAGTGCTTTGTCAAGGAGACAGACGTACACAGGTATGAGAGAGAGAACGCAAGGAGGAAGAAGAAGAAGAAGAAGAAGAAGAAGAAAGGAATGACAGAGACAAAGGCAGAGCAGGGAGAGGGGTGGAGGGAGGGGGTGGGATTTCGTTCTGGGCTGGTGTTGGCATTACCCGTGGTAGATAACATCAGTCAGCACTAATAACACACATACAAACATACAGGGCTGAACACTGATTTCGAGGATAAAAACACAATTAGTGTGGTTTAAATCATTAATGATAATTCCCCCAAAGTTAAGCAAAGGACCTCTCATGATTAGATGTATATAATCAAAGTTAAAATGATCAAAAAGACATGTAAAACTAACACTGGGTTTCCTGAGAATGGGGAAAGTACTTTAATTGGGTGGATCATGCTCGACAGGAAAAACAACATTTCTCCCAAATTAAGCACAGAAGGTGACAAATCTAAGCACTGTGACAATCACTGAAGCTACTTCAAATAAGCACTTAATATTGTAATAACCCTCAAGGTTTTGAAGAAGAAAAAATGGGAGAAGGCAATTCCACCCATTTCATCAAAACAGTGCTGAGGAAATGTGTTACATTTCATGGAGTCAGGGTCATAAAACATCAATACCCAGTTCAACATATTGCTGATCTGTCAAAATCCACACGCATGACGAACACACACACACACACACACACACACACACACACACACACACACGATTGGGCACAAAGACCCAGAGCACAGTGACCAGGAAGAGTTGGTTTTTCCTTACAATGTCTGTTATATGGGATGTGAACTCACTCTAAGATCCGTTTACTGTATTTATGACAAAAATAAATTAAAAAATTTTTTTTTTAATAGAACAATGGAGGAAAAGGTTGGAAGGTAAGCAGTTTGCAGAAGGCAACAATAAAAACAGTAATGCAACATCAACTACAAGGACACCATAAAAATGAACCATGCGGCAAAAGCATATGAGAGAGGTGGTAGAGAAGTCAATGCAGTTGGTCTGCTGAAAAATAGATAAGTGTCTGTAACAGAGTCTTTGAAGGCAGAGACAAACTGTCTTCTAACATCATACACGTACTTTCACTCTCCTCGGATCTGTATTGATCAGAGTTGAAACTCAAATTAAAATGCAAACCTCTCTGAAAGAGATTAATTATGCATGTTGTCTTATTTCCCTTTCATATCACTCAGACTTCAATGCTTTGACAGAAAACATCACATTGATTAGGCCTGATTGTTTTTGTGGCCGTTTACGATGACAAAGTGCACTAATGTCATTACCATCCGATCAATGCGGAGTGTTGTCTGCGACCTACAAACCCCATTCAATTACATGCAACGAGAGCAGACTGACACTGTACCAAAGAGGCCATTGCACTATAAACACCCCACAGCCACTTTTCCCACAGTTTGACCAAACACGACGTTCTCATGTTGCAACATTAATTGTTATCATCAAAATAGTAAAATAGTTTAAAAAAGAGCTCCATGAAGTAACAAGAACTAATTTGCCACATCTGAAACGAGACATATTGAAAGGCAGTACGAGATTATAAAAACCAAACCTATCAAGCCAACGACCTGAGGCAGGGTCAATTATATTACCAAGACTGTCTGAGTGACAATGACCCTGACCTATGAGATAATGAAGATGAATGGCTGTGGGCGGGGCTAGCATGGAGCCAAGCTATGTGGCTGGTTAATACCTCTCCAGGGAGGCTTTTGTAGGGCATTTTGGACTGCAAACAAGCTAAGCCTTGCTATAAAAAAAAAAAAAAATCCCCATTCAGCTCTGTGGAGAGCATTACAACACAGAATAAGAGAGATAATAAGACTCTGAAATGTGACAGGGAGTGAACAGACTGTAGGACATAGTGAGCATGTTCAACCTTAGTCAGAGCCACAGTTGGAATGTTTTTTCTCTACAGAATAATAATGTGATGACATTGTGGACAAGGCAAGGAGTTACATAACGTATACACAACATCATAAGCTGTGTGGCTATATAAAATATATACCAGAAATATAATAAATGCATAATGCTGCATAATATTTTCTTGTAAAATGCTATGTGGATTAAGGTGAGACTTTATTATTTATTTATTTATAAATAAATATAAATGTTTTATTAAATAAATAAATAAAATATTTATTAAATAAATAAAAGTAAATATTTATTAAATAAATAAAAAGGTACACGGCAATTCTTCCAGTGGTATATTATTCATATGAATTTCATTTATGGTTTTTGTAATATTACTGTGCATTATGCTCTCTTTTTCCCAGGAAGGCACAGAAAGCATTAATTAAAAAAAAGGACCCTGAATGGTTTGTTTCTCTACAAATGCAGGGAGGTTACGCTGCTACCAGGTCTGGTGGTTTGCAATAAAGTGCTGAAAGTGCAGTACTGGGAGGTAAGGGCCTTGTCCACCATGACAGACAGACAGACAGACAGACAGACAGACAGACAGACAGACAGACGGACAGACAGACACCTAATTAACTGGCTCAATCAGCTGTCTGTCCCAGCACTTTAAAGAAACCAAAGCACTCGGAGAGAGGCTGAAAATAACGGTCTGATAGCATCTACGCCATGCTGAGTGTGCTAAAATTAGACTCCCTGACTAACCTACACTAGCATCTGCATTCAGCCCACTCTCTAAGCAAGCTCTGGTTGAATTGGTCACAGTATGACACAGCAAGTCAGACTCAAGTTGAGACGAATCACTGTGAAGTGTTTTTTAGGTTCTTCTATCCTATTTAAATGCATGAAGAGATAACACATTGCTCCGTTTGAGCAGAAGTAAATAAGTGTACCTAATGAGATCATTTCAAAGGGAGGACACTAAATGTTTAAATATATCGTTATTTTGATCCATGTGAGGCAGGAAACAAGTCACCCTTGATGTCTCACAGCTGGACCGAACTATACTTGACACTGTCGCCTCCCGGCAAGAAGTTGGATTCAATCCTCACCCGGAGTACTGGGACCTTCCTCCTGCTGAAAGTAAAAACGGGTTGGAAACTCTAAATAAGTTGTTCATTGCGTTATTGCCTTTGAAAGGAAAGTGGGTTACTTAGCGATCCAGAAATCCCATCTAAAAGCACTTCAACTAAATCCTTAGTATTGGATCTTTAGTTTTAAGGTTATTTTGGGCATTTTAAAATCAATGAGTTGATTCATTTAACAACCACTGACCACTGATTTATTGTTGAAGTAATTTTTCAAACATCTGCTGATTTGAACTTCTCAGATGTGAAGGTTTGCTGTTATTCTCTGTTTTATATCATTACAAATGTAATATCTTTTTGGATTGTGCGTCTGACAAACCAATACCTATAAACACATCACTTTGTGCACATTCTTAAATTATTTAGAGGTTAAGAGAAAACCAGATGAATAATTTTGTCTGATGAACTATGTTTCACAAATCCTTAAAGACCACACTATAGGGGACAATACAGTCCCAGTAGTATACACTTACACTCAGCAGGGAAATGGTTCTGTATTCAATCAAACAAAGAAAAAGGTTCAAATACATAAAATAATTCCAAACCTCAAATATGAAAGTAAAAGAAAAAGGAAAGACCCTGCACAACCCTGTGGTTTTAGTCAGACTCTGCTATGACCACAAATCCCAAAATACAAACACCCACTGAACGACTTGGAGAAAAAATGAAGAAAGATTAACTATGAAGTTGCCTGACACTTTAAAAAGCCACAGAACAGAGAAACATGTTTGCTCTTTCGCAGAATGGGGGAACTTTAACGGGTTTAATTCTTTATTGACAGAGTGATATAGACTCTCACTGCACATAAGAAAAGCCAACAATGCATTCAGTTGTAGGTCTTTAAAAACAAGTGTAATGTACTGCAGCAGGATGTAAAACAACATCTATGCTCCATGCTGAAAGACTGCATCTGCGAGGGATACAATCACTGTTGCAAACACGAGGGTCAATTAGCAGTATTTCTCAACCCGCTACATACGTCTGGATTTACTGTTGGTATAATAAGGATTCCTGCTCGTTTTTTTGTGCAACATAAATATTATGGTGGAATATCTTCCAACACTAACCATCCCATCAATACAAATACTAAATGATCTCCCTCTTTAATGATTTTTTTTCCCAGCACTTCACTCTTAGATCATCATTCTGTGATAACGAAAAAATATATAGCGACCAACCAACCAGAGCTAATTATACTTAAAATGTAAACGTAGCAATAAATTCAGAGCCATTTAAAAAAACTTTTTTAAAGAAAGTAGCCACGCTATAAAACAACTTCAACAGCCAACAGCAAAGACTGAATACCATAGTCTGTTATCAAAGGGAATTTAAAATGTGGAGGATACTTGCTCTGCAGCCTTCAAGGAAGTAACAAACCACTAACAAAAGATACCAGTGCAGGGTCCCATGAGAGGACATTACAGGTGATCATCAGGGAGCACAGAACTGGGTCACTTCCATTTCCTCACTGCTCCTAATGACAGACCTCGGGGTTAATGAAAAGAAGGAATGGCGGGAAAGAAAAGTTGGACAACGCTCCAGGCTTTGGTCTGTTCTCAGACGTAAGCACGGTTCTTTTATCCACCTTGAGACTACATTACGGTACATTCAGTCTCAATGAGGTAACATCAATTAGTAAGACATACTACTGTTGCCAACAAACACACAATATTAGTACAAATGTTGCAATACATTTGTAACGAAATACTATTTTTAAGGCTTAATTTTTCTTTAATAACAGCTTGGTTCTCAACATTTTGTTAGACTTGGAAATGGCCACACTTTCTGTTGGCCTACTATTGAATTATTCTTCAGTAAAATGGTCTAAGATCCCATTTTCTTCTAAGCTGTAATCAGCCGTCATGTTAGGACAAGCTGCAAGTTTGAGGAATATGACAGGGAAAAATACAAAAGGGTTTTTGAATATCCACACTGCAAACTTTTTATTACACATTACAGATTTAGTTTTTTGAAGAGACAAATGTATGAAATTATTTGGTCTGATGAGTGCAAATGTGTCAAGACAATCAAGGTCAAAACCAAGACGAGCTGAGGGAGAGAAGTGGATTAAAGTGCAGTGCAGAGGGACAGAAGAAAAGACTCATTTCCTGTGGTTTAAGGCAAGGAAACATTTTGAGAGCTACCATGATGCTGCGACGCACCATTTCTCCAGTAAAGTAAGCTACATTATGTTTCTGTGTAAACAGATGACTTAACAGGATAAGAACTGGGACCATGTTGTCTTTGATACAGAAAAACCCTTCAGGCCCTAATTTTGTGTGACACAAGATGATTGTGTGGCTGATTATTCTCTGCAGTGTAAAAATGTGATGTAAAGTCACGTTTCCTATAGTCACCATTAAAAGATAACCATTGTCATTTAAGGGCATGTGTTAGGGCAACAACACGTGTGAATGCGGACCTGGAGTCAGGTGTTGTCTCTACCTTCTCCATCTTCTCTTGAAAGCAAAGAACAAATGGGCTTAAAATCTGTGCTACTCTAGATCCAGTCGTGTTGATGTGTAGCAGCTTTGTGCTGTGTCAGGGCCACTCCCACATACAAAGCAAACAATGAGATGCAATAAAGCAGTTAACTATTGGTGACGGTCTCTGGCTGGGACAAACACACACCCACACACTTTCCTTTATTTACACCAGGAGATCAAGAAAAAAGTTTGACACCACCCCAACCCTCCAGTGTCGTGGTTTTAAATGGGAGCCAAGGATCTGTGAATGAGTAACACTGCTACGTGATTAATGGCAGGTCAACAGAAAGCATTATGATCTCTAGGTCTGACAAAATCAAGGGAGTCAAGCTTTACTCCTTTTCTAAGATAGGTTTCTTATTAGCAATTGTGACTCCCTGTTAAAATATTTTAAATTCCAAAACATTTGTTGGGTTGTCTCTATTCCTTTATGCAATGTGACTGTTGAGTGCGGTCTGCAACACTGCTACAGTTTTACAGAACACGTCTGTTTTTTTCCTTTATGACCCCCCCCCCCCTTCCATCAGCTATGCCCTGTACAGTGCGTCTCATTGCCCATTTTCCTCTCCCTTCTCGCCCCCTTTTCCCAGGGTGTGTTTGATGGACTGATGTTATTATTTCAACCTCCTTCATCCCTCCGTCTTCAAAGGGGGGGGGGGGGTGACTGTATCTATCAGGCTTTAGTGTGCTTAAGAGACGCCTTGGGCACTGTAGTGCTCCACTCCCAGTCTGAGCAAAGCGCTGCGGGAAAAAGGGGAGAGCCCTGTGTGTGCAGAGAAGCAAATTGATAGAGGAAATAACCATATTCCTCCCATCATTGTTGGCGTAGTTTACACTTTAGATAGAGGGCCTGTATTGTTTGAAGTAAATCAAGCTCTCTACTGGCTGCAGTAAACTGACAAGGAAAGTTTAATAAATGTCAACAAAAAACATCAAATATGGACTGTAAATCACAATGGGAGATGGATCGGATTCGTTTGACATTTGGGGTTGATTTATACTTGGAAATACCATTGTCATGGAGTACAACATAATATATATTATATATATATATATATATATATATATTAACTTTGTACATCAGTTCAGGGACTACAGATTTAAAAAGAGTGTTAATTCTTATTTCTTTCATTTTATTACATCTGTATTACTGTAAAAATGTATTAAAATAACATAATCTGAAGCTAAACCTGAAAGTCTGAAGTTATCTTGTTTGAATATAAATCTAAATTCTTAAAAGGGGTACTCCTGCAATTTAGAATTGCACTTCCATGAAGATGAAGGGCTTGTGACAGACGTATTTAAAAAAGAACAGATGAGATTATACAACAGTTTTCACAGGCTGAGTAGTAGTAAACTAGGGATTTCAGGAGAACAAATACTTAGGTACCAAGTTGATGCCAAAATTCTGAAAGTGTGAGGGAACTCCTTTCTCTACAGTACTGCAGGTTTTTGTATGCATATCCATCACATAGCAAGTGAAAAACTCGTTAACACATCCAGGGGGCACAGACTATCTTTCGCTGATAATGCTACAACAAAACAACAAATTTCTGTTGAAATGAACAGAAGGCCAGCTAGGTAACGGTTCCCTCCCTGGACTGGCAGGATACATTGAGCAAGGCCCTTAACAACAACTGTGGAGCTGCTCAGTGGCCAGCAGATGAGACTGTGGTTGTACTGGGCAGCTTCCAGGCGTGAATGTGTAACTGTGCGAATGTTATCAGGGCGTTTCTGAAAAGAGATTTAACCTCCCCGTGAATACATAAAAAGTCTACAAGTCCATGACATTTGTTGTCTCTCTGAGCCACTTCCTGTACAATTGGTCTTTGCAGAACAACAAACAGAGGTTTATTTGTTCAATCCGGTCAAGCAGAGGGTTGATACCAACTCACCGAGTCATTCTCATGCTGTGTCTGGATGAAATACCAGAACCACTCCACTGGAATTCCTCAATTCCCAGTACTGACTCCCACTTATTTGCATTGTGTTGTGTATGCATGTCTGTGTGCGTTTGTGTGTGTGCACTACTATAGCCTGTGTTCCAAGCTCCCACATGATGCCATTGATGTCATAACCACGTCACGTTAGCCCCAAAATGAGCACTTGACTAGACTAGTTTATAAAAAAATATGCAGTTTTTTTTGTGCTGCCTCATGTTGGCAGATCCCTGAGCAACAAGAAACACATACTGAATATTAAAAACATTGTTCAACAAACAACCAAAAAATGCATCCTTTCCTGTGCAACACTTAAGCATTAGTGTAGAATCAAGGAAGCCACAAATCAGTATCAGTACTCTCTAAGTTCCAGGGGAACTTTACTTATTCTCATAATTGTGGCTGTTCTCACTATGGGTCATATATGCAAGGCATAAATACTGGCAATTTGCCCAGAGGTGCATCGCTTTGCAGTTAGCTACAATAGCTGATCCAGGGGGCTCCTTTCTGTTGAGTTTAATTAAATTTAGGGACATTTAAAATTCAAGTTTACAGTATTAGGAAAGCTTTAGGAAGCACACGCTGCTTACACTGATATAGGTCACATTTACCACATTTCTAACAGAGGTAACATTAAGAATAAGTAAAGAAAAAAAGTGGAATATTCCTTTAAGTCAAGATTTTTTTTACATGATATTGGAGTAAATTAAAATATTCGATATTCACTAAGAAAAAAATCCTCACATAGAGCTTTAAATGCATGTTGCTGTAGATCTCCGTATTCCTTGGTGATGCAACACCGATGGCTCCACATTCTTACATAAATTGACAAGTGCAATGTTCTTGCATAGAAACGCATCCTCTCCTGCTGCTTCCCACCTCAGCGTGCTCCCAGATCATTTAACGAAGAACAAGAGATGTGAAGGTAAAGCTCATCATTTCTGTCTCTCACCGCTCTCTCTGCTGATCTATACAAGACATTTCATTTGCTGCAGTAACTACAAATGTCTGGATATTGAAGAAAAAAATAATAACCATGTATGTGATCTCATGCTCAGGGTGATAGTTCTGTTAATGACACACAATATCAAATCCTAAAGCAGACAACTTGGCTGTGCAGGTCTATTCACAAAGCTTTTGAAAGTTTCTCTTCAACTTCATTTCTTTGTCTACATCACACAGAGCTGTATAACTAAAAACGTCTCATTCCACCGAGAGTTGTATAACTAAACAGTTCCTGTCATTTCCACCCAGAGCCACGCATCTTAAACGTTGTGCAGATTTATTCACAGCAACCGAAAGCTTTGAGAGTCGACAATCAAACTTTATGGACCCTGCTCACATACTGATTCACTGAAGGAACTTTTCTGTCTTCGTCATCTGGAGCATTATACCCGGTTTAAGCCCAGAAAGAGCCGATATGCATTTTTAATGATCTACCAGGTATTAATTATTTAGCATTCAGTGGATTTACTGCTCTGTGGCCAGCAGTTAATGGTCTGAGCTGCTATTTCCACCTGATGGCTGATGTGGACACATAATCAGAGGCGTGACTGGATGAATGTGTTTAACTTTAGCTGCTGCTTTTGTTGTTTTAGCATGACTTTTCATTAAGGTTGAATTAAGACTTCATGGGAGGCGCCCATGGAGAGACATGAGGCAGATACTGCTTGAAGTGAAAAGGACAGGTGTGTCCCGCTATTCTACAAACAGGAAGTTATTTGTTGCAGTTTGACCCGCTGATCAACACAGTCAGCAGCAGCAGTAGTGGCACACAGCTCATACACGTAATCAGGTACTTTAACATCATTGTACACATATTGTTTAGATTCAGTGGGCCCTCTACTTCCCAAGGATATCATTATCTCTGATATCGGTTTAGAAATCACAGAAATAAGATGCTTTTTATAACTCCAGAACTTGCCTGAGAATCATGTTTTTTAATATTTCTCCAGCATTAAAGTAATCCAGTGATATTTGTCTGTATATTCATGGGTACATTGCAAACAGGAACTGCTAATAGCTAATTTGGCATATTTTTTTCTAAAATCAAAATAAATATAGGGCAAAAAAACCCAGAACTCACTTAGTTGAATCAATGGCTCATTTCCACATTTGAGTCAGACTCATCAAACTGCGAAAGATCATTATTCAATCAGATCTCTTGCAACACTTTCTTGTGCAATTTGCAAAATAGTCTTAAAACTTTGGCACACATAAACCCCACAGAGAAAATCACACGACCCAGATACTGAGAAGCGCACTGGCAATCATTTACAAAACCTTCTTATAAATGAAAAAGAATAAAATGCTGGAAGAAACCTCTCTGCATCTAAGAGGATACTGGTTCCACTTAAAGTAAATGTGACCAGTGGGACTGAAAGATAACGATGACTTTTTGGAATTTCCCATTACAACATTGCCACAATGCCCAGTCCTCAGAAAACGTACGCATCTTATGTCTCATTTAGTCTAACAATCTCTCCAACTTTTATAACTGAACGTTAAAAGACAGAGTGACATTGCAGTGAAGTGATGCTCACTGTGACGGTAAAATAGTGAATGTCTTTCAAGGGATGAAGACAAGGGAGATGAAAAGAGGAAGATTTTTGATGTTTTTAAAATGCAATCTGTACATTTCAAGAGCAGAGAAACGTGGGAGAAAGACAGAAAGATTTCACACTTCATGAATAAGCAGCTTGAAAGCAGGGTTGACTCACCAGGACTCTGTTCTCCGTCTTGTCTCCTTTGATCTCCAGTTTGACTCTCCTCCTCAGTGACAGCTTCACCTTCCTCCCCACTGCATCCCTCACACTCTCTACACAGGGGAGATGAGAGAGGAGATAAAATAAGGAGAGGCTCTAATTTGGAAATACTTGCATACCTGTGCGTTGAATTAGAAATAGAAGAACAATAACTGCCAAGTGGTTTATCATGCATTAAAATAGATCTTTGTAGGCTGTTTCCTAAAAAGTATTAGACCCAATCTGAACAAAAAGCTCAAGTCGAGTCAGAAAGTCTACAGCAGAGCACATCACAGGGGGATGATTCTCCAGATCCACTGATAAGAAGACAAAACTGACGACAAATGTATCAAGTCCAATTTTAACACACCTCGAGAGGAATGATGGTTCCTCTAGTTATCATTTAATGTGCGCGTCATGAATCGATCTTCTGAGGACTGCTTTCTCAAGAGTCAGATTTCGGCCCATTTGCGGTCACGGTGAGCTGTCTCCAGTAATTCGGACGTCAAATACACACACAGAAACAAGTCAGTTAAAGCAGTAAACTGAACAAACTGTGCGCATGTCCTGCTCCATATACATGACGTGGTCACCGTGGCGCCTCCCATTGGTTTGTAGACCAACGTTTTTGAAGCCTCGAGTTTGGAATTTTGTTCGTCGCCATCTTTGTTTTTTGGTGAAACCGTAATTCATGTAAACTGTGATATACATAGGAATGCTAATTTTGGCCAGCGGAACGCAGGCTTGTTTGTAATGTACTTACCGGAAATTATTTTTTGCCTCCTTAGTGTTTTTTTTAATACAACGGCTAACAAGCCAGATATAGTGAAAGCAGACACCCCTGCTAATTAGTGCAAACATATAGTGCCAGCCTCAAATGGCCATTCCATGAACTGCAGTTTTTGATGAGATGAGTTAGATCAAACTCAACAACATTTTTCGATATTGGAGGCACTGATCATTTTTGCATCAATATTCATTCAATATTCACTCAAATTTATTGAAAAATGTATTAAAATGATCATGCTGTGATTTCTTGCGAGTTTTTTTTTTTTGTATAATATAATGTGTAGGCCGGAACATTCTTTTTTTTATTTGTACCTTTATTTAACCAGGAGAGTGGGACATGGCCAAGACAGGCAGCAGCATAAATAAAAACACAAAAGGAGAATTAAAAAGGAACTACAAATCAGGCATTTTAAAAGATACATTTAAAAGTCAGTTTCCTAACCATGAAAAAGGGATTTGTGCAACATATTTCATGCAGAAGGTGCAAAGTAGGCTACACACAGCCCTCTTTCAAATTTCCATTCAGACATTTGGGACATAAAGCCTGAGAACTCAAAGAGTATTGTACGGCACTTTTCTGCCTGATGAAGACATCTCTGCAGCATGACAATATTTTAATATCTTAAATGGTATTTCGACAAACATTTAGCCTTTAACAAATATTGCACTTGATATGAACAATTTGAAAATTACAGTAGGTCATATAGCAAATGTCGATAAAATTTAGATTAATTGTTCATCCCTGCCGCCTTCTTCAATTCGAACAGACCTTTGACATCAAAATCGTAGGACAGAATTCTCCAATGTCCAGCCAGTTTGAGAGACAGGACAGGACTGATCTTTCATTCAAGTATCATTGTCTTTGTTTAAAGAATTGCACAGAAAAATAATAAAAAATATAACAAAAATAATGGCTGTCGTGACTGCAAGGACAATGACAGAGGTTAATGAATGTAAGATGTTTAATAAAACGCTGTATAATAAAACACCTTTACTCTTTGTATGCTGCCGTTAGCCCGCTAGCCGTGCTACCAACCTTTACCTAGACTTTTCCTTGTTCAACTGTTCGGATTGATTGTTAATGTTAACACCACCGGTGGAAGCCTCCACTGTCACAGAACTGGTTTATTGAGCAGAACTGGGTCAGACACCACTCCACGCTCCTCACCCACCCACCCACCACACAGCTGCTCATATAGTCTGGTGTGTCTGAGACAGAGAGGGATTCTGAGTGCGTGCATCTGTGCTGGCTCCCTCGCCTACAGGCTTCCACACACCATCATCAGATCAAAGTGAAACTAATAATAAGGCAAAGTGCAAATCTGTCAGCCTTTCTAAATAAACTCCATGGAAAATGTCATTTCCCACTGCAGCATTTCTAAAACTATAGCTGCAGACATCCAATAAATCCCACAGATATCTCTTGTGTGTTTCTGCACAAAATGAAATGTTTTAATGACCCTGGGCAGTTTTTGATCCCAGGCAAGAAAAAAAAAGAAACTGCTGACAGACTCTCGTATATAGTTTTTCTACAAATTCAGTTTTTCTGCTCATTCTTTAAAACTGTGACAGGAGTGGACATTTTAATAGCCAGCTACCCGGTGGTTTGTAGTAGGTAGTTAAGGCATGTGCACTTGGTCAAGTTCAGTAAGGAATCGTGTGGATGGTGGGGAAATGGGGGACCTATGGCCTTGTAAAATGCTCAAACAAACAGTTAACAAAGCCATAAAGTCAGCCTCCTATTTATTGACCCTCTGCCAATCCAGATGTGTGTGTAGATTATATTTGTGCTTTTAGTCTTTCACTCTAGAGTATTGCTCATGGAAAACATTTTGGAGGTGTTTAGGATCACAAACATAACCGTTGTAAACATTGGGATGTGTCAAAACTAAATGAACAAATAGAGGATACAAAACTAGAGAAATTCATTTGTTCATAATTTACCAACAGTTTTCTGTGTGTATGCAAAGAAATCAAGAAAGAATTTAAAAACTTTGATATTTTAGGTTCTTGCATTTAACGCCAGCTAACATCTGCTTGTTGTTTTGAGCGAGTTCAATGACAAACACCTACAGGATTATCACCAAATTGTTCATTAGCATGAGCTGTGCTTTAGCACGTGAGTCTGTTTCTCTCCTTTGTCTTCTGCTTACATAAAGTGTGTGAGTGTACGTCCATAAATATCTTCTTAGCACACAAACGCACATTCTTAATGCGTGCAGCTCACCGCTCCATGTTAGTTCCTCAAAATGTTCCGTAACTCAGTCTAGTGTGTTTCCTTTTGCAGCATCATGCTGAAAGGCCTTGCATGTTGTATGTTCTGGATGATCTTGTATGCTGCTGCATCACCGGCCACACAGAATGTTTTAAACAATGGCTGGTCACATACTCACCCAGACAACACACGATATGTGATACATGATCATGGCAAACCAAATTCCTTACGTTAAGTGTTCAGTTAAGTATCCAGTGTCAGTCAAATGAGTCAGTTAGAAATCATGAAAATTATTGAACAGAGTAGATGATGATGAGAACTTACTGACTCTATGCTTGAGTGCATGTTGGAAATCTGTGTTTCTCTAAAAAGTCAGAAAAACGCAGAATATGTCCCATTTAAACACAGTTTCAGTATGTAAGCAGGCTAACCATCTTATAAAAACTGGAAGCATTGTTATTGAGTTCCCTGGCTCTCATGATTACATGGATGGTCTGTGCAGAGCTATAAAAAGAGAAAATGTGCACAGCCACATATTTTGTCCAACGATACGGAATATATTACTTTTGGGAAATGTGTATAAAATGATGAAAAACACACGATACAGTAAATACAGCATATGATACTGTCAGGCAGAGTGGAATAAGATGATTTTAACAACCTGAAAGCTACTTAGGGGGAACTAAAGGATTACTGGATAAAATAATACTAAGCTACATACTCTTTAATAATAAGTAGTTAAACTCCCACAAGTAACACATTTCTGTGCTCTAGCTTCTGTTCCTTAACTGCTTAAATATGAATGTTGAGTGAGGTCACAAGGATATACCACAGATAGAGTAGAATAAGCGACTGACTGGCTGAAACGTTCTCTGACACAGCAAATAAATGCATGCAATAGACCATTATACCAATAGATTACATGACCTAGCAGTTTCCCTTTAAGCCTCATCTACATTTTGCACTCACTACATCTCTTTAAGAAACACATAAAGCCAAAAGAACATTGTGTAGAGAGAGAGAGAGAGAGAGAGAGGGAGAGAGAGAGAGAGAGAGAGAGAGAGAGAGAGAGAGAGAGAGAGAGAGCTTGTCCAACATTGCACTGAGATGTCAAAAACTGAGCTATTTTGCCAAACAAAGAGAGCCTGAGCTTGAGCCAAACAGCCTGCAGGACTCTAAAAGGTATGTCCACAATCAGTACAAATAAAGCATAAGAAAGGTAGCAGACTTAAACCAAGAGGAAAGGCCAAGTGAGGCTATGTGAGAGTGGACTGAGGTCACTGTGGGATGGCAGGCTGGCCACTCACATCTAAACTATTTAGCTATTCTTCCAAATATAGGCTGTATAGTCCACATTACATCAACAGCACACGCACCACGATCAACAACAGTAGTGCTCCATGGATACACAGCTTCAAGTTTTACTGCAGTTTAAGCATTATTAAGCCTGTTAATACTGTATAAAGTATTGTCTGTTGTTGGCTGTTTCACCATTAGGAAATGCGGTTTAGTAATCCCACTGTATATTTTGGAAAAGGACACTTATTATCACAATATGGGTTGGATACTATCAATACTACAGAAGATAGTAGCATTACTATTGTGTCTCAGCCACAGTGGGTAAGGCGGTTTTGTATGAATGGAATATATTTATTGCATCAGTTCAATGAGGACACCACAGGAGTCAGAGAGGAGCACATGCACACTGAGTGAGGAATATGAGAGAGGCAGTATCAGGGATTGTTCCAGGCTGGACACATGGCTACTACAAATGATCGGTTCTTACCCAGAAGCTCTTTTGGGACCTCTGACACTTCCTCGCTCATTTTGCTGAAGATAATATCCAAAACAACGAGAAGAGTTCAGTCAACACATCGAGAAGCCTCAAATTATGAGGAAAGAAGGAGCGAGAGAGAGAAGTGTCAGGTGGTGCTGCCGCCGCTGGTGCGGTGCTCCCGGTTACATGCTCCTCTCCTCTCGCGGTGTCCGGACAATGTATCTGCGTTTATCCGGGCGCATCTCCTTTCGGTTTAAACAGGGTTCCGAGGGTGTATGCTGGAGAAAGAGTAAGGAAAACCACCCCCTAATGTCTTCTTAGAATCATGTTGAAAACCTAGCAGATTGTGCGCTTCAGGGAGATGAAAAGAGCAGCGCTCACGCACATCCTCTGTGGCCGTGGACTACCGTAAAGCTGTCGGTAATACAGTAGCCGAGCAGCCAATAGTGGAAACCGGGGCCCCTCCCCGCGCGGTGATGCGACAGCCAGGGAGCCGATGCGATGCCGGGGCGGTGTGGCGTGGCACGATGGGGCGGTGGTGGTGGTGTCAGCCCGATATTAATGAGCAGGCTACAATGGTTGTTCCCAAACTGGGAACCAGGGACCTCTAGCGGTCCTTGAGCTCTCACGGGGACCCAAGCCAATGCGTGCGTTGCAGCACGGCTGTACATAACCAACACTACTCCCAAAGGATTATGTAGCCATACCATAGGAGATTATTACAGGCCTACTAAAACTAGCCTATAATAAGGCCACTTTCAAATCACGACTACGAGAATAAACGCACTCCAAACCCATGTAGCAATATTATGGGGATGTTAAGGTGCCCCTGTAGAGAGGCTATTTTAATATAATAATAATAATAATAATAATTATTATTATTATTGTTGTTGTTATTATTCTTATTGTTGTTAATGTTGTAACTGTACAGCTGTAGTCAGCAGTCGTTATAGTCCATACCATACCAAGTCAATGAGAGCCATACTGCAGTTACTTGTTTGGACAGTGCAGTAGTCTATTTTAAGAAAGACAAAACGTTTTTAATTGTGAATTATGGAAAAGTGAATGTAATGAATATGAAATATGAATATACTTTTTTTTTTTTTTTTTTTTTTTTAATGTATATGATTTTTTTAATTTTATGTTTGAGTCAACAATGACCAGAGCTAAAGAGAGAAGAGGGCGACACCTTGTGGTGAGTTGGTTAAATTACAGCCAGGCTCATATCACAACATACCGGTATACTTTATTTAGCTGTTGCACGTGACATGTAAACAGTTTGATATCCCACAATTTTACAGAACTTCATACATTTCTATGATAACATTTAATTTGTTACAGCTCCTATCATATTTATGATATTTAACACTTGAGTAATGCCACAATGTGATGTTGAAGATTTTTGCATATTTTACTTGTGAAGTTTCTCTCACGTTTGGACATTTAGCTACTGAGTTGAACAGTCTGACCTTCATGTAAAACTCACAAACAACACTGGAGTATTTTTTTTTTAACATGTTGTTCATGGCAGCTTAGTAATTTATAAGTAAGTAACACATTTCAAGGAAAACAAAAATAGCAAAAAATAACGTCTATGTAACATCACTATGTCAATGTATGCACTCTTAAATAACATGGAAATTAAACATATTTTAAACGTCTCGTTTTCAAATGGGCAAAATGGCAAATAAAAGAAAGAGGTATATGTTGGACTAAGCTACTAAGCTACGTACTGTGGACTCCGTCAGTCTACATCTTACCATCCAAGAGTGTTAAAGTACAGTTTGGGCTCTGCTGTTTAATGTCAAGGACTATCTGCACTAGCTTTTCTGTCATGGAGCAGAGTTTTGAAGCCTTCAGCATCTGTGGCAGTTTCCTCAGCTGCTCCTGTGGAGCGTGCGCCAGCCATGCTCTGAATTGATGCATGACATGTCCTCTCTTTTTGGGGAGAGTCGTGTTGCTGTCTTCTGCCGTATGAATGTAGCTGTTGGAGGGAGATGAGGGTTTATTAGCGTATATGTTTATACGTTTTATAGGGAGTATTACAAAGGAGGTAAAACAAAGACTATTACAGAGGGAATCAGAGTGTGGGCTCACCTGGCAACAAATGTCTTCATTTTTGCCAAGCGCATCTTATTCCTACTGAAGAATCTTGAGAAGAATGTCCTGAGCGTCTCACCTGAGAAAGAAGGTGTACATTTTAAATCCAAACTTTATTATCATTAGTCGTACACAAAAATTACCTTGGGGACTTCAAATGATGGAATTGATGCTGTAATTGAGTGCTGTACTAAGTACAAGTACTCACCCTCATTTGCGAGATCCTCGCAGGAGCCACACATCGTGTCTGAGTTAATTGAGCCGGGGAGGAGCGCAATCTGTCCGCTCGCACATTCCTCGTGTTTTACGCACGACTCCAGCGCAGAAGATGTGTTGGAGAAGTAGCCATCGGAACACAGTTCACAAACAGTGTTCGTTTGTGACGTGCCTAAAGAAAATGCATTTGGTCATTACGATGTTTTAAAATGCAGTCGTGGCTCCGGAGAGCCCAAATGATCGTGCGCAGTACAGCAGAGTTTCCACGCACTTCGTGGATTTCTCTTTAACCTTAAATCCAATTGCTTCGAGGCTCATACTCCCGTAACATATTGAGCGGTTGGTGCAACGTTTATTGCTTATTGCTTTTTTACATTTCTAAACATTTACAAATACAAAGCACAAAGGCAAGAGCATTGATGTTTTATTCATTGATGCTCCCTCAGGATGCACTGCAAAATGACCCACATGTCTTTCAGCATATAACACTGAGATGGAAGCAAATCGATGACGACGTAAAACAAGAAACGATCCTTTCCCTCTTACATACCCTTCATTCGGACACCGTTTCCGGGCTCGCACTCTGAATGCCTCCTACAGAAGTCAGCGGTCAAGTAGAAGCCTTCTTTGCACCGACAGACCCTGTTTGTGGTCGCTGTGCACTCCGTCTCCACTTCTTGGTTCTCTGTGCAGACATTGTTGCAGTACAGACATTTGGTCAGGTAGTTCCACAACTCGGTGAAGTGGCGGCTTCTGCACGGCGCGCACACGGTGGGCTTGGAGGCGGTGCAGTATGCGGCCATGCGCGTGCCGGGCGGACACTTGTCACAGATGAGGGTTGCTCCGGTGAGACTGTCTCGATGGGCAAAAGTGGGGACAGCGGATTTCACTGCTGAGACACCGCAGAGGACACCAGAGAGCAGGACCAGCACCGGTAAGAATGGCTGAGGAGAGGACCGAGATTACTGTTAGTTACTGTTCCAGCAGCCTCTGTGGTATAATATAACTACTGTTTGTATTATTACTATTACTACTACAGCTAGTGCCTTCACTACGGCTGACTTGAGTTAGCCTCCAGTACTACTACCACGTGTACAACTACTGCCACTCCTCTGTCCTAGAGCAGTACACATATTACACATATCAAGAAGTATTTAAGAAAAGCTGAGGTCGTTGTATCATGTTACACAGTTGTTCATTTAGTTTTATTTGTTTTACAGCCTCATCACCTTTGTCAGTTGTAATCTGATACATATTTAGGTCATACTTTATTTGGATTGTTCAGTGTTATTTTTACGTTTTCTGACTTTTTTTGGCGAATCAAAGCTATGTAATGCAAACACGGAATACGTTAATTCTAAAGGAATTAAGTGTCTGCAATTTTATATTTTATTGTAAATGATCTAGATCTTGATCCATGTCATTGATTATTACACCGCAGGAGACAGCATTTGACAGCAGCAGCATACAATATGTCTACCAAATTGTGCACTTTCAGAGATAAAGTAAGATTGAATTAGTTTGTTTCTGTGTAAGACAACCTGTAACTCTTCAGAGTAATAATGACTTTTAATGTCTCTATATGTTAAAACATATAGACAGTGCTGGCATAATTTTAAGATACATATACATTATACATATAGATTGTCCAGCTGTTATTTGATAATAAGGTATTTATCCTATGTAAATGTAGAATTAACATAAAACCTAAAAAAAATGTGTTAAAAATCTTGGCTGGCTCTACATCTGGTGATCATTTGATTAATTTCCATATTCTTTTCATCAAAAATCCTCTAAAGCGCCACTAATCACCCTGCATGTCTCTGTCTTTGCTGGATTTGATCATCTTAAAACTTGCTCAGAATATTGTAGTACAGACTACTCACCATGCTGATGATGTGCATGTCACCACTTCTGAAGAAGAGGGTTTGACAGTTGGACCAGTCTCACTTTTATAGTGTTTTTTATAGGAACTGTACCTGTGTGGGGGCGGTAAATGGGTTGTAAAATCTCCATTGAAAAGGTCAAACAACTTCCACATCTAAGTTGAATTATTGACACGACAGCTAAACGGAGGTGATAAGCTTTGCGAAGTATTGAATTAGGTTTTTTTTTGTGATTGACCTACAGTGCATTATCTAACTATTTTTTTAATCCAATGCAGGCTGTGGTTCTCTTTTATCTCCGAAAATAAACTGATATGTCCACTCTACATAACCAGCTTCTCATTTTCTGGAATTTATTCATCTAATTTGACCCCTAAATGTCCTGCTGGCCTGAGCGTCTAATAGTAAAACTTACAACACACATATTCGCCTTGTTCTCTCTCCTGAGATTTTCTTCTCTTCTCTACTAAGGGGAAAATAAATAAATAAAACACTAAATATTTAAAAGAAAAGACCTGAAATCATTACCATGGTGTAAGGTCTGTGATAATGTTGTCTACATTCTCCTTTGTGTTTTATTTTAAGACCGATCTGAATAAAATATAATACAATTAAAATAAATGGTTGAATTTTATGATATAAGATGAGAAAAGACATTTCTACAAATTCTGCATATATCATATCACTAAATGTATAGTCTACAGTAATTTCCCCGGGCTTACATTAGGCTTTTATAAATTAAAAGCTTGTACAAATAAAAAATAAAAAAACATGTTAATTGTACAGTAATTTAGCTACATTAAATCTATGTTTATCTACATAAATTAACAATGCTGTTTTAATATATTAGAAATCATAACGCATGACTATTACATTTAAAAAGTTTCTAGCAAAATGCAACTTGAAAAACAGGTGAAATTTGAGAAACTCCAGAAATATGATTTTGAACAAATTACACATTTTTCCTTTGTAAAAAGTTTTAGAGAATGAGTCATTCAATACACATGCTTTAATATTGTGTCATGAGTCAAACAAGCATGAACGTAAGTCTCAACTCCAACTCCTGTTTCCACAGAATATAACTCAATACAATCTTGATAGGGCGTATTTGTAATGAATAAATATAACACTTCAGACCACTTAATCTACCTTTCATGTTACATTTTGTGACTTTCTTAATACGTAATAATAATAATAATACATTTTATTTATTGCCACCTTTCATGACAAACAAAGTCACCTTACTTAACATAAAATCAACAATAAAACATACAATAAGCAACAAAGCACCACTAATAAAACATCATGTTTTTTTAGTGTGATGTTTATGAAACTTTTTACCGGCTGCTGATTTTGACCAGAACTCCCTGGCAGAAGACACATTAATAAAGAAAATGAAAAAAAAAAATGAAATCAACAATAAAGCATAAAATAAGCAACAGAGCACAGCTCAGAAATGAGTTAAATTATTATTGTGATATAAATAAGATGCAGTTGTTGCAGTTAAAGTGACTAAGTTAGTTTAAAAATATGGGTTTAAGAGCAGTTTAGAATTCTGTAATGGAGTCCAGTAGATGTTAGGGCGAAGTGAGTTTGGGTGCAGCATAGGAGAAGGTCATTGTTTAGTTTGTTAGGTAGGAGTTAAAAGGTATTTATGATGATTGCGCCATGTGTGGTGAGTCAAACTCCCATTGAAATACCCCAGAGAAAACCTTGGCTCCTTTGAGCTCTTTCTTTCCTCATCCCTAGAGTAAATTATACTGTACTGATGTGGATGGAACATCTTTTAAAACATCTTCTTAACATTTCTGATATACAGGTATATATACTGTACATATATATATATATATATATAGAGAGAGAGGGAGAGAGAGAGAAAGAGAGACATAACATGTGCTTTCAAAAGTCCAAAAGTAGGTTACATACAAAAGAAAACAAATGGCCAGATGTGTATGACGTATACTCGCACCTCTAAGGAATGACAAGTAGACAAAAGTACCAGACTCCCCAGACACTTCTTGACGCATGTGGGTGACTGTTCCGCTCCAAATCAAACCAAAATCTTATTCTTATTCTGGGTTTTTGGCAGGCTAGGTGCTACTCTAAAGAATTGTAGACTGAATTACACCTATAAACAAAAGTCAAACTGTTTTTAGGGTCAAATTAAGGTCCTCCATCTGACAGGGCAGATAGTCAATCATAGTTTAGGATAATTTCCAAGGCCACTCCCCCCCCCTGCTTATTTATGAAGAAAAAAACACATTTTTACAAACTGATTTTAATCAGATCATTTGACATTAGTGTTCACAAGTTACACAAGCTTAAAAAGGACCAGTCAGGCATACACTGTGTGCACAATTATTAGGCAAGAGAGTATTTTGACCATATCATCATTTTTATGCATATTTTCCAACTCCAAGCTGTATAAACTTGAATGCTTATTAGATTTAAGCATATCAGGTGATAGGTGTAATGAGGGATGTTTGGCCTAAGGAGATCAACACCCTATATCAAGGTGTGTATAATTATTAAGCAGCTTCTTTTCCTCAGGCAAAATGGGCCAAAAAAGAGATTTAACTTGACTCTGAAAAGTCAAAAATTGTAAAAAGTCTTTCAGAGGGATGCAGTTATCCAGGACTCAGGATCCATTATCCTCCAGTGCTGTCATATCCCAGAACTGCAACCTACCTGGAGTGTCCAGAAGTACAAGGTGTTCAGTGCTCAGAGACATGAGCACGGTAAGGAAGGCTGAAACCCCACCACCACTGAACAAGACGCACAAGTTGAAACGTCAAGACTGGGCCAAGAAATATCTGAAGACAGATTTTTCAAAGGTTTTATGGACTGATGAGACTCTCGACTCTTGACGGACCAGATGGACGGGCCCGTTCAGCTCTGACCAGCGTCTGGGAGGCTGTGGTTGCTGCTGCACAAAACGTTGATCGTCAACAGATGAAGAAACTGATGAACGGAAGGCTTGTGACTGTTATTGGAAAGACGAGTGGCTACATTGGTCACTGATTTCTTTTTTGAAATGTTTATTTGTAAATTTTGAGTTGTTTGTTTATTATTCTCACTTTAACAGATGAAAATAAATGAGAAATAAATGAGATAAAAATAAAAAAATGAGACGGGAAAATTTTCATTTTTCATTTCGTTGCATAATAATTCTGCACACCAATAGTTGCCCAATAATTGTGCACACATCGATATTCTCATAAGAAAGCCAAAACCTCACTTTTACTTTCTTAAATATTCAGGTTTGAGGTTTATTAACATTTTGGATTGACCGAGAGCACTGTAGTTGTTCAATAATAAAATGAATCCTCAAAAATACAACTTGCCTAATAATTGTGCAAACAGTGTATATACAATAAAGATCATACATTTAATAATATAAAAGTGATAAAAAACAAAATATAAAACAAATATCACTTCATGAACTTGCAGCATTTGGAATCCAGTATTTCTGATAAAGTAATAATAAAAAAAAAGCCTTTACATATTAAGAAAGTAAAATGTACTATTTTTTTAAATAGAAAACAATTGCACTCCTTTGTACATTCATAAAGCTGACAGTTAAAAAAAATTCAGATGAGCTTTACTTGCCAGCAGTCCAGAACAAACCAACAAAGGAAAACTGTAGAAAATACATGTATTTCATTATGAAACCAAATCCTTCCTCTCAATCAGCGAGAAAGCAACAATAATAAAAACACAACATCTGCCAGCCTATCTTCCATAAAATATGGTGCTATTTACATCTTAAATAGTTTTTCATTTTTCACAGACTCCGGTCAAAAAGTTCCCAGGAAACCTTTTTTTTTTTTCTTTAGTTTCAGCCTGCCTGGAGTACACAGATGTTTGATAGTTTTTCTTTGAGGGTGAATCTATTAGCATCCCTTGGTACCTCATATAATCAAAACGCCCTTATTCTGGCAGAGGGTTTTGATAGAAATCAGAGAGGCAAAGAAGACTCGACCTTCCCGTCTTGCCCTTGTTTTACAGTTAGGCACTATATGCATAGCTTGATATCATTTGATGATATCCTAAAGACCTGATATTATCATGTTACCCATGTCTGTTACTCTTTCACATACATGTATCCCCCATGCTCACTAAGTGTGTGTCCTTTTGTGTGTGTGTGTGTGTGTGTGTTCTTTATCTGAATGCATTAGTGTCCGTGTATGCTATAGATTGCATATATTCCTGTTTTTTACCTCCCAAATTCCTACTCATTTAATGGCTTATGAGCCTTAAAACACGACTCGTCGTGAAGCATACTAACAAACATCTTTTCATACATCTTGTGCGCGGAGGTGGTTCCTATGATGCGGCTAATCTTCTTCAGGCCTTTCAGCAGATAGCGTGGCGCCCCGTGGCTGCGCAGCACCCTCAGACTGTGAGACAGACCTTTAGCTAGATCCAGGTCATAGTTCGCTGTCTTCCAGAGGTGAAGAAGCTGCAGGATGTACTGCCTGGGCAGGCAAGTGGAGACCACGGTCCGGACATCCTCGTGCTGAACTTTGACCCCCGGCAGGCTGTTGGTGACCTTCAGGAGGTCATCTAGGGTCAGGTTTTTTAGGCCGTTGCAGCGGGAGACTTTCCTCTCACAGAGGTTCACACCTAAAGGGACAGGGTGGAAACATTATTTACAGATCCAAGTCTTGAATAAGAACTGGCTAAATCAAAAATAGTGCTTTTTTTTTTTTTTTGTACCTTGTATGATGCCATACATCTTGTCCTGGTCTTTGTTCTGCTCCCTCCACAGTCGCAGCAGCTGTAGGACCTGCTGCTGGGGAGAGCAGGCCTTCTTCAGCTTCTCCAGGCTCTTACGATCCACCCTCCGCCCGGGAAGACTCTCTAACAGCCGCTCCACGGGCACCGAGGACAGTCGCAGGGAGGAGAGGGACTGGAAGACTGCCTCCTCACACAGGGTCACATCTAGGAGAGATTGTAAGAGAAAGACGGACAACGACAGTGGGTTTAAAACATTTTGATGAACATTATCACAATGAAAAGCTTCATAGCAGTAGGCACATTATACATTGGACCGATAGCCAAGTCAATGAAAAGTTTTTTTTTAAGTCGTGGTGCACAGGTGATGTTTAAAATAGATTCAGATGACATTGTTTGATATCTGCAGAGTCCCATCGGCCTATTACATGTCTGGATTTGTTTAAATGTGTTTGTGCGAGTGTTGAGACTGTTTGCTGGAAATTTGATCACAGCAGAAACAATGACTTGTTCTCTTTCTATTGACCGCACAGAATCAGCATTAACATTAGTTTGACTCAGGCCATCTGTGTTGCAACTGTCTGTTGAACTAAATCATTAAGAGTGTGAGTTGTGCTGAAGCGTGCTGATCTTTGCTGCCGAGTCACACTGCACAGCACCAAAGACCTATTTGTCATTACATGCCTTACATTTCTGCAAGCCTTCCTTATTAGTCACATTTATTTTTCTTGCAAAGACCATTGTCTTGACACTACTTAGAACAGTCAAAGCAAAAGATGAAGTGAAACTGTCCACATGAAAATAGCAGCATGTACTTTCACACAATTATGAAGCATTTCTGTGTGTGTGTGTGTGGCAATGTTTTCTGATTGCCATTAGGGACATTAGGGACACCAGTAAATTAAAAGAAATGTTTAGCAAAACCGATGTTGGTGTAGTATGGTTGAGTTTAATGTGAAGAGGATATTAGACTTGTTTCTCTGATGTCCGGATAATTTAAGTGTGGCTTGCTCTATAATTAACATTGACGGCCTGGTGGTTTCTCCAAATCATGTAGCAACTTTAGTAATCCCAACTGCTTTCAATTTCCCATTTTTTTGTAAAAAAAACAAAAAACTGCTAAACTGTTCCAGGATCTGCTGCAGACAATCTGTGGTTATGTAATGCGCAGGAAGACAATTTGTGAATGAATGTTTGAGAGCATCACCCTCCCTCAGGGACTACAGCTTTGTGTGTTCCTTCTAAGTGTGGTGTGTACAAGTGTGCCAGGGTCTGTACGTGTGTGTGTGTGTGTGTGTGCGTGTGTGTGTGTGTGTTCTTCATTGTGGTTTGTCAGGCTCTGGGAATTCAGTGTCATATTTGAGGCTTCTCCTCTTAAATTAATTGTCAGCATCTGTCATTGTTAAAGCCTGAGTAACAAAGACTTACCAGCTCGGTTTGTGTGTCTCTGTGCTTGACTCAGTTTCCTCTGTTATTGTAGTCGGAGGATGTGACAGTTAACGGAGTAATTGATCCATCATGGGTGATTATGACAGTAGGGGCATAAACATCCCATTCAACCCCTTCGCTTTGTCTTTTCGCTCTTGTGTTGGTTTTCAGACACGCAAGAATTTGTAAAAGAATGGAATCTGGACAACGAACCTGACCGAGGAAATCCCCTGCCTTCAGGAATGAAAATGACCACATGTCTGAAATAATTCAGCTTTGGCTGATTTTATGTTGTTGACAATTGAGGTTTGCTCAAAAACATCATCACATATGTGTGTGTGTGCTGTGTAAACACTGTACAAACAATCTCTACCCTGATTCCACCCCGCATTAGTCCTAAAACCTCCCATACGAGTCCTATTAGCGATTAAACCCTGCTGCAGAGTTGTATGTCTTACCAGTGTGGCACAAAGTGTGTTGCTGAGAGCATTCCGTTGTGTCTGGAGTCCCACAGAGGCTGTCTGAAGTGGACGAGCCCCATCTCAGTGTCTTCAAGACCAAATCGGAGCAGTTTCTGTGGCGCTGACATGGCTCGGTGGAGGAGTCGCCGCTGGAGAAATGACCAGCAGGACAACGTTCACACGCGGTGTCGCTCACTGGTGTACCTGGAGGACATACACACATGATCATATGTTGATTTTAAGAAGGAAAACACGATTGTGATTGTTAAACAGTTTAAGTGTCTGTATCATATTTTTGAGAAAACAGCCAGCCCTACAGATTTTTTCAGTGTTTCATTTTACATATCTCAGCCATTTTCAGTGTGTGAACATGACCTGCTGCACAAATTGTATTAGATCAAAGACATGTGATTCCAAGAACTATGACCACAGCGACATGTGACGCATCAGGACGACAGATGACTGTGATTCTGAGAATATGTCACATTGTACCTAGTCATTACGGCACCTCCTAAGTTTCTATATCTTAGTTTTGAATTGGAAATATGTGTGTTTTGTCAGCTGCTTTTTCAGACTAACTGACTGACATAAATGTAGACAAAAATTAGCTTTCAATGGTAAAAAAAAACTAATCTGAAAACATATTTTAATGACTATGACTTTATCATACATGTCGAATATTTCTAACGCATGATGAAACAATGATATTGAATAATAATATATGAATAAAAGAAGAATTCAATGACTTGATTTTTTATTATTAGTTTGTGAGATTATTTCTTTACTTAAAATGTTGCCCTTTTATTGTAAGAATATAACTTATTTTCCCCCCAACTGATGACATTTTAAATATTTGTATCCATTCAGAGGGACATTTGACTCGTTTTAACCTCAAACATGACATTACAGTAAACCATAAGACCTTCTGGCATATGACATGCAGCGCACATGAGTATATGACGATCTCTATGTGGTGGAAATAGTGTTATAATCATATCCTCATTTTATTTCATGCTCAGAGGCGTAGAATAGAAAATTGCGTGGGAGGATGACGAGCTGAGTTTCCCTCTATCGTAGCACAGTTTCATCATTTAGCACTAAAGCATGAAACCACTGACTGATGTGCATAAAGCAACGCTAATGTTTCCTGCACCGCTGATGACGAAGCATGTACAGTACATGAGAATGTGCTAACTTAACAGTAATATAGTTTCATATGCTGTCAATAATCTTTTTTTTTTCTCTTAGAATTTCCTGTGTCGATGCAGAATCAGCATTTTAACACCTCACCTTTGTAAAATATAGCTATAGATGTTATCTGAAGCAGACGTGCTATCTCTACTGTTTGCATAATAAGCGATAAACTACTTAACTAAATTGGCTAAGGAAAAAATGCAAAGAAATAAAAAAAAAAAACAATTGGGACTCAATTGTGAGGATTTGTCTAAAAATATAGTAAACTTAATAATAACTTCTGGAGAAATTCAAGATTATTCTAAACTCTATGGTAAATTACTCAGCCCTACTTCTTAGCTTACCTTTAGCTTTGTTTTAATAATACTATGTCTTTTTATTTTTTATGCTGTCGTCTTGGCCAGGTATCGCTTCAAAATAGGTTTCAAACTCACCTGATTGAATAAAGGTTAAATTCTAGAAGTAAATCTTAAGACTTTTCGATTTCTTGGTCAAAACAAGCTATTTATGGACATAATCTCAATGTTTTTAAACTAATTTAATTTTATAGATCAAGAAATGAATTGCCAGATGAATTGATATTGAAAATAATTGTTGGTTGCAGCCCTAATACGGTATAAAGGTAAACGTCACTTGTTTTGTTTCATTCATTTATTTGTTGGTTATTTCTTGTACATCATGTTCCACCGTGTTCTTTCTGGTCAATACCGATAGAAATGGTTTCCAAAAACACAGATAAACCAGCTAAAGACTTAGAGAGAGGGAAATAATACAATAATACGACAAGAAACAGACAAATAGGGAGATCAAGGGAAAAGAAATGGAGTCATTAAAAGGCATGTGTCATCAGAAGACTGAAACCATCAGTTTTCATCCTGTGGTTTAAAGGTCTAACCACAATTTAAGACATTACATAATAACTCCTTCAGCATCATGGGGAATCCCCTGAAATGCTGTCTCATGTCTGCAGAGCTTCATTAGACCTTCAGGTCCGATTGTAGATCCATGTTACAGGAATTTAAGGATAATGTTTCTCATCTGTAGAGCGGTGTCAGCGCTTACAGGGGTCAGATAATAACCAGAAATCATGGAAAATGTTGTTTCATCTATGCAGCTGCTGGATTCTGGTGTCAGGTCTAAGATGAAATCATGAGAAGTGTAGTGCCAGTTTGTCCTGCGGTTCCAGTAGAAATATCAGATTTTGTTCACTGGAATGTTGAAATTCAGCATCAACCTCTCTTTAAGTTGCCCACAATCACTACTGACGCACCAAGGAGAGAATCTGCAAGGAATATCAGGTCAGATATCTTATAATTACATCCTTGGCTGCATCTGGCTTAATGATTAGCCAAGACTGCATCTGGTGCTGTATTGTGAGGTAAAGGATTGGACCCCGTGCTAAAGGGAATGTAATAACTGATGTTGAAGTTTATCAGAATCAGTGATTCCTGGCTAACATGCCACAAATGACTAAGAGACAGTCTTTGTCTTTGGAGAGACTAGTCTACTAAAATTTCTCTCATTCTTTAGAGAGAGAAAAGCAATTCATATACAGTACAGGTGCATAGATTTCAGTACTGAAGTGACTTTCTTAGTCTTTGTTAGGAGTCAAACAGCAGGAGTTTAAAGGTTCCTCTTTAATTCTGCTGTAAAATGTGCATTATTATGTATGAAGAGGAACACGTGTGAATGGATCACTGATGAATCACTTTAAAATGTCATGTTATGTTGTCACTTAAACAAACACTGTTGACAGGTGGAAACTATAAGAAACACTGCGTACGAGACGATGAAACACGAAGAGTTAAAATGCTAACTAATTTCCGGATTTTTCCTTCACCACTCTATAAACAATTTAGTATTACCTCTGGTGGAACCCACAATGTATGATTTACTACAACCAGGTATTGTGGTCAAGAGGAACCAGGAAGAGTCAATTAAAATGTGAATGGCACTCAAATTACCAATATGTAGTTCAAGATTATTTAAAGCTCCCATAAAAACAAATATGAATTGGTCAGCATCCTATACTCAGATAAACCTCCTTAAAATAAACATAGCGTAATTTCCGGACTATAAGCCGCTACTTTTTTCCCACACTTTGAACCTCGCGGTTTATACAATGACGCGGCTAATTTATGGATTTTTCCCGCTTTCACAAGCTTCATGTCGCCAAAAAACTGAGCACCGTCGTATAATGTGACGTAAATCGAGCGCGCTCAAACTTCCCATTCATTACGGTAATTAACTTTTTTACGAAATTTCTCGGTGTTTCATTCAGTGTACCAAATGAACCTCTAAAAACATTATGCCAACCTTCAATTGCATTATTAGTTCTTGGAATGTCTTCAGCAGCGGACATTATGAACAGCGGACATTATGAACAGCGGACATTATGAATGGTCACGATTCTGATTACGGTCATGTTGTCACCCTCATCATGGCAAAGACACGGAGAAAGGCATATGATGCAGCTTTCAAGTTGAAGGCGTTTAAAGGCCTATTTATTTTTGTTCCAAGCCGTGTTTCGTTAAAGCCTGTGTAAAGTTCATTTGTTTCAATGTACCGCTAGGCACCTGCGGCTTATAGACATGTGCGGCTCATTTATGTACAAAATACATATTTTTTAAAAATTCAGTGAGTGCGGCTTACATTCAGATGCGCTGAATAGTCCGGAAATTACGGTAACTTGATTCAATCAAAATGAAAGAAACAGATAAACCTGTGACTTACTGTGATGCATCATGCAGTCAAAGCGGCATGATGATGCACAAATGAAATCATCCTGGCTCTTTTGAAACACATTACACACAGATGAAATATGTTAAGTGTTAATCTGAGACATGCCCTCATGGTGTGAGGAGCTATGACAGCATAGCATATAATGGAAATAGCATAACATGGTGATTACAGTCACATAAGTTGTACCTCTATAAATAATGCTGTTTAACAATTACAAAATGCTGTATTTGCTAATAAAGAACATATGAAGTGATCCTTTTCCACATTATAACAACATGAGGGTGACTTTTTAATTTCCATAGCACTGTTTCCTATAGGAATATTTGGTACTATAATCCCAAAGGCCATTAAAACATAATTTACCTCTCACTAAATGATTTCTCAATCATCCAACCATCATAATTTATTTAATTAATAATCATTTTAATTCAAGTGACAAGCCATTGCTACCAACTGTTCAGTTTCTGATAAATGAATATCAAAAGATAAATATGTAGGGCAATTGTTTGGTAAATTGTGATTAGAAAGAAAGATGACACGCTTGCTAAAATGTAATTGAATAGGATAGAATTAATACATGACATCTATCATGGAAGAAATCATAGACAGACATAGAAATCATAGATAGACTACTGGCCATTACATATTTCTGTCCTATATTTTGACCTATTTCAGCTCGTGTAGGTTCAAATCGAACTCTGAGTGGCCTTGTGTTAGAGACGGAGAGCAGTTCTAAGAAAGAGTCAGAGTCAGTTTAAAAACAAAAGTTGGTTCTGCGAAAAGACACGTCTGCATATGGAACAGATCTGACTCAGAGGCAGATGAAGAGAGACAGAGTGAAGAGCTTACAAGGCAGAGGACACCTTAATATGAAAATGCTGATGTGTAGCTGATGTGTGTCTCTGCTTTTGCAGCAACATGCTTCCTTCCTGACATGCCAGTAAAGCATATCTGAAGTTGAACTTATTTTACATGAAGTGAGAGAGTTGAAGAGCAAAGCAGGAGGTCAGAGGATTAAAGGAACAATAAAATATGTAGTCAGGGGTTTCTACTTAAAATACACTGTATAACAATGTGCACACATAGTAGCAAACACTACACACATGCACATATACACATACACTATATCCCTGTAAGTTTAAGTGATAAACCTTGAGGTGATAGGACGTTTATTCTCTGAACTCAGCCAGTGCTTCCTTTCAGGCTGTATGCTGACTCAATTCCTAATTTTCTCTGGTTTTAGTACCAAGCCTACTTTTAACCAGCAACCTCTGATTTAAATCAAATTTCTGTGGCCGGGTAGGCAGAAAACCCACAAAATCACTGATGAAATATCTTCTGTAAAACCAATCTTAATGTTAATCTCAGTCTTACCTGAAGCGGTCACTCCGTATCCAGGTGGACAGGTACTGTGTGTGATGCAGAACTCCACCACAAGGTGGAAACCTGGAGCACATTCACACAGCTGATCGTGAGTGCTGTTGCACTGCTGCTTCACAAGCTGTCTCTCCTTGCACACCTAAACGCAACAAACTACGGTCACAGATCCATTGAAGCGGTGCTGCTGCATGCCCTCAACAAATACAGTCAAGGCTGCTTAACATGCACATTTATGAACGGAGAGCATACTAATTTATTCATGTCATGGTGACAGTATCAGTAGTAGTAGTAGTAGTAGTTATAATAGTAGTACAGTATCTTGAAAAATGATAGAAATGGCGTAGTAGAACATGGATATAAAAACGCCTCAAGAGGGACATGTTAACAATACATATTACATCATTTATCAAGAGTGGCGAAGAGGCAAAACATCTAAACTGCGGGGGAAGATCACTCGACCACAATGAGCACATTTAAACTTTCTTTTTTAGTAACAACAACTAAAGTGGAAACACCGGTTTCAAAAAATGACAGATGCTTTGCCAAAATGTAAACAAACTGTATAGTCATGCATCTAATGAAAAGGCATTGGACAACCACAGAGGAGAAGATAAAAACAGTAAAGGATATTTTAACTTTAGTGGAATTCCTGACCATGATGCGAGTTAAGATTTGGATGATTCACTTAAGTGTGAGTAGACAGAGATACTGCAAAAACTTGTGTTTCTAATGAAAACTACTATAAGTCACACTCCCTTATGTACAAAGAAGCAAACTTTTGGCCTCATACATACCGAGGTGCAGTATTGGCACGCATCCCCCCAGTGCCAGTTTTCAGCAAAATGCCTCTCAGGACAGTCCTGGCACTCTGTGGGTGTGTCAGCAGTGCAGTGTCGTCTCACGGCTGTGCCAGGAGGGCACTGGTCGCACAGCAGGAGGTCAGATGTCACAGGGTCGCGATACTGGTACTTTGGCAGTACGGCCTGGTGCTGGAAGGCCCAGGAAAGAGAAGCTGTTAAGAGCTGCAAGAGAAAGAAAGAAAGAAAGAAAGTGGGTAACACAGTCAACAGCAGTGACAACATCTCTAATGAAACCCATCTTGTGCACAGCTCCTCTTTGGCGAAAGATTCAGATATTTTTATATTTTGGAACACTCGCCAATCCACTCTTCCAGTAAGAAAGAGTTGAGACAAAGGTCAGAGCTGTAAAGTTGAAGCTCCTGGTGGACACGCAGTCCTAAAGGGATTTCCTCTGCTTTATAGAGAGCCGTTCAGGGAGTTTGAGGAGAAAATTCTGCAGCAGTTTCATGGATATGGATCACTGTGAAGGGGAAATGCTTTTAACAAAAACAGTACATTATTTAATCTTTGCATGTTTGCAGGAGGAAATATCGTCCCTCTGTGTCGCCTCAAATCACGTTGCTATCTGCTGCGAGCACAATTTCATCCTGAGTATACGTTTGATTAAGGGACGTATTTATTTTATGGTACTTTTGGCATTGCTTCTCAAAATCTCAATGGTTTTCCAAAGCTTTTAAATGAATTCAGATGTTGCAGTCATGCCAGTATTCTGCACATATTAAATTAGAATAAAATGTATGACGCAGGATTAAAGATGATAATTGCGCAGCCCTTTGTTCTCTGACCTCACCAGCTGTCTCCTACTCCTGTCAGCAGGAAGATAGCAGTTGAAGTAGTTCAACGCTGATCTAGAACAGTTTAATCCTGCCTTGAAGCAAGAGCACACTACACCCATATATCTCCCCCCCGTTTAAAAGCAACCCATCCAGAAGGACGCACAGTAAAGCGGGTGGCTGTAGCGAGGCCTCTGAGATGGACAAATGTAGCTATTGCCTCAAAAACAAGCCCATGTATCATCGCTTGAGCAGGAACTGGAAAGCTTTGGCCTGAAATCCAAGATATCAGTTGGTGAGCGTGTTTGACATGCAGCCATGCAGCTGGTGGAGGCCACATGCAGACCAGATGTCACACATCTGGGTCATTCCACCCTCAAGTCCCTCAGCCATTGGCTCTGTGGACTTTCCCGTTGGCTGGGATACATCCTCACTGCTTGGACAAACTAACAATGGGCCATCCTTGCATTGTGTGTGTGTGTGTGTGTGTGTATTCTTGTATGTGGTTTTCTGCTTTCCACCATGTTTGTGTGTGCATCTTCAAAAATGAATGAATTCATACAACAAACAACTACAAAACATTCATGCATGTGGGTACAAATGCAGGAATGTGTGTGTTACTGCATGTGTGTGTGCATGTTTGTCGATGTTCATGTCCAATTATCGTCTTCCTCAGTGTTGGTCTGTGTGCTCTGCGGTCTCCTCTCCTGGCTGCTGTTCATAAAGAGAACTGTTGGAGGTTACTGGGCTTTCCCCATTCACCACCGGAATACAAAGCACTCCTCCACTCTGCTCTACAGTTTACCCACTACACACCATTGATGTCCTTTCCTGCATGTGTGTTTTTGTACTGATCCCATTTACCTTAAAACTTGCAACCACCAAACATAATGTGTGTGTGTGTTTGAAACAAAACCCAGAGAGAAAGAGTGGTATTTTCAGTGTATATGTGTGCACATGTGCATCTCTTGATCACTATTACATGACAAAATATTTGGCTACAGAAGTCTTTTCATCAGCAATCTATGTGTGTTTATGTGTGTGTGTGTGTGTGTGTAGAAGAGGCACAGCTGTGTCTCCCCCATTTACTGAGCTGCTCGATCTGCATGTATGCTATGTGTACATGTGTATTTGTTGTGTATTCCCCTTTAATAATTTATTACACTGTACATTTATGTATGTTTTGAGCATCACTTATTACTAAGGAGTTTCTTTCAACCTGAAATTATGCACTACACAGAAAAGGGAAAAGTGCAGGTCCTTCTATTTCTGTTTGCTTTTGCAATGGAGGTCATTGAAAAAGATAGTAAAAATAGATGAATGGGTTTTACGCACCATAATAGAACCCTTAGCTTCAAACAGCCTGGCAAGCGCAGAGGTTTTCCCGGCAAAACCTATCGACCTCTGAGCACAACATTTGGTGGACGGCTTTCATCCGCAGTGACTCGCTGAGCAGTACCATGGCTGCATCTGTTTGTTTGTAGCATGGGTGGCCCAAGGGAATCAAACCCATAATCACAGTCTTGCTCTTCAAATTAAGAAGTGTATATACACACTATTAAGCCGTGAGACCACATCCAATCAATTCAGGAGGGTGGAGCGTACGGAGGGTCACCTGGGTTTTTTGCAAATCTGGCTACGGTTACACTTGTCGCTTCGACTTTAATCTTGGGTTCGAGTCAGGATCATTTTACTGGCTGGACTGGAATCTTCAGTCATGAGAGCCGACGAGCCTGAGCACATGTGGAAGTGCTCAGGTTCATATTGTTTTTAATATCCTTCATACAGCACAGTAGTTTGGCTGGACTCCAGCTACAATATACAGCACAGTACAGAGCAATTGAGAGTAAGAGTAAATAAAGGCAATGTAAAATGACAGGACATGAATTCTCAGCGATGTTGCTTTATGGTATCATATCTTTATGATTGGGTCTAAAAAAACACATAATAGTTCAATGTTTAATTCACCCTCACACTTTGTACATCATACTGTTGCTCCCTGTTATTCACTTTTGTGTCTTTTTTTTAATTTAAACCTGGGCAAGAAAACAAAGCCTTTTATACATAAATTAATTCTAACCACATCTTTAAAACTATCTGGCATACATATAAAATGTTGAAGAGGAAAAACTATGGAAATGTTCAATGTCATAAGTCGAACTTATGACACACTTCAGGCAGGATCTTTTCTAAAGCAGCCAGTACAGTAGCTTTCTGCTACTGAGGGTAAGAAAAACTGTCAACTTTTTAAGAATGAACTTATTGGGAAGATGTCCTGTGGTGTGTGCGTGAATGCGTCTATCAGCAGTTAAAAGATAAATTGAACTTTTCACCCTCCTTGTCGCCTTAGAAGTTGCCATCTGACGACATCACGGACGACCGCTGGAAACCCAAATTACACAGCAGCTAGGGGCCACTGACAGCCATAATTATACTGTTAGCATCATCAGAGCGAAGCTCAGCAAGAGGCATATCCTGCATGGAGCTCCACCAGCTGAGGGGAAAGGATGGAGAAAGGTATGAAGGTAATAATAATGTTCTACCTTCCCTAAGCAAATGCCCTTGAGCAAGGCAGTCTAGTTGCTATGTAAATGTTCATAACTGATGAGAGCTGTATGTGAGGCTGCTTGTTGGAAATAGCAGGCTCAGTAATTTGCCTTCCTCTGGATAAATAATGGTTAAAACATAAAAAGACTACTTTAAATCGGTTTCATCTGACATAATCTTCTTACGCAATCTAAGATAGTAAATCCAATTTGAAGTGAGTTGAGAGAAAAGCTTGTGTTTATGATGATCTTTACCAAGTCTTTCACAGAGAACATTTGCTTTTTAACAGATGTTATCGTCTTGAATGAAGCAAACAACGGCACAAGTCCAGTTGAAAAGTGTGGTGACACATAAGGTCATCCTGGATCAAGAGATGGACCGCTTTTCTCACAACAGGCAACACAAGTGAGACGCAGTGAAAAATCCAGAGGGACGTTACAGGTTGTTAGATGATGTTTAGTGAGCAAAGTGTGTTTATCTTTGTTGACTGGGCACACATCTCTGACACTTAAATGACATCATTTCTGAAATAAGTTATTTCGCTAGACAGGGTTTATAAGACTTGTGGTGATTTTAGATTTTCTATGACCTCTCTGTTGTCAAAATGATATCCATGGACAAGTGTAATGATGACAGAGTGCTTTGGTAAAACAGGCAGAACTACACTTTGGGCACAGACAGATGGGCTGTAGCGGCACAACTCCAGAGTTCAGACACCTGACAGAAATAGTCTTTTAAAATGAAGACACATGCTTTGACCTTACGAAGGGAGCAACATCTACAGATATGATGAGCTACGTAATTTTACAACGCATGGGTAAAACGGAGACCAGCTAAAATTGTCTTCATCAGAAGAATTGCACTGAAGATACGATATAAAATGTGCAGAAAAAGAGAAAATCAGTCAGCTTGATCATGTATAAAAAAACAACAACTGATTGGTAGAGGGAGATACATTTTGATTTTTTTTTTTGATATGATACAAAAGGTATTAAATTATAAAAAATTTCAGGAAGTTACCTGTTTTTCATGTAACGTCTCCTCCATAATGAATGCAAAAGGGGAAATAAAGGTAAACCAATAAAATGTTGGTCACAAAAAAAGTTCAGGAACATAGGCAAAAAAGAGCATCTGTAAGCAGACAACAACTTAAGCACATTTAGTGAATCACGATTATATTTTGAAACCATAAACATGCCCTCCCTTGTGTTGTTAGTGGAAATATTCAAATACTTCCAGGACAAATTAGCTGCAGCATTTCACTAACGTCCAAGAGACAGGGTTCAGGCTTAGAGTTACATGAATGTGGGGCACATTAAAATGCAAAGAAAGAGGAGAAATAGAGTTTGGGTAGCCCGAGGTCAGTTTTAAATTCAAGCATGAGGAGAAGAGCCATGGCACAAAGAGACCAAACCACACTACACCAGCTTATCCAGCAGGCACATGGCTTCAGTTAACTGTAGAACGCAGGTGGTCTGAGGGGGGATTCCAGCTCTTGGAAGTGTGTGTGTGTGTGTGTGTGTGTGTGTGTGTGTGTGTGTGTGTGTG
>CALSBV010010223.1:7340723-7354349 GCA_943590825.1 Bovichtus diacanthus | reverse complement strand
TGTGTGTGTGTGTGTGTGTGTGTGTGTGTGTGTGTGTGTGTGTGTGTTGGGTCCTGTGGACATGGAATCTGACAGACAGAGAGGGACATTCTACCACGCTGCATCACAAGTCTAAGAAAGTCTATCATCACATTTATTCATGATCATTGATGAAATTGAATGTATGAACAATTTCAATAATGCACGCAATGCTCACTTTCATAAACGCAGCCCATCACCTCAAACACGAAGTGCTTCGAATTTTGAGTTCGCTGCTAAAGAAGGAACATATGTTAGTGATCAAATTTTTAATATTTGCAATTCTTCCAAGAGTTTAATACTGTATGGTCAATTAATTAAACCCATCCAGTCTGTTGTTGGACTATAAACCAAGCAGAATCAATTCCACTTATAATGTACACGTCATGTTGAATAGAGCCAAAACTATTTGTCAACAAATCCATAAACAAACATTGAAATTAATCAGCATTTATTTTTGTTTAAAGAAATACCAAGAAAATCATTGGTTCCAGCATCTCAAATGTTAGAATTGCTGGTTTTGTAGCGTTTTGGGAAATTTTGATGGGTATTTAATAAAATTAATTAAATCTGACATTTCAGTCACCAAACTATTGATTAATTAATCAAGGACAAAGAATCTGCAGATTAATTAAATTAAAAATAATCATCAAATGCAGCCCTAACGTCGATCAGTAAAGGCAGAATGGACGTTTTGTTGTCGTCCCTTAATCCAGGAATTCAAACAAATACAGCAAAATCCAGTACCACATATGTATAGCCAGTGGTGGAATGTAAATAAATACATTTACTCACGCACATACATTTATATTCTGCTACTTTATATTTCTACATTTAAGAGGAAAATGTTGCACTTTACTGCACTATATTTTATATTTACGAGTAACTTTACAGAATTAAGATTTTACATTATAAACAACATGATAAATTTATGAAATATGATGCATTGGTAGATTAAACCCGTTATTCCCAAAAGTTTTGGGTTGTGACTTCGTACAAAAAAAACAAACAGTGTCTGGTTGGTTCTCCTACAGTTCAGATGCCTATGAGTTGTTGGCAATTTTTCCATTTCTCACATGGCTCCAACTCAAACAGCTAAAAAAAAATAAAAATGCTACTTACACATTAATGCATCTGTATTAACAATCTAATAATGATCATTATGCTGCATAATGAGTACTTTTACTGTTAATATCAAGTACATTTAGCAAATAATACTTAAGTAAGAATTTAAATGAAAGCTTTTTAAGCAGAACACATCAAACTCTCCTCATGTTCGAACATTAGTTTTGCAGTTTTTAATGTGACCAGTGTGTGATCGTGACAATAACAGATGTGTCTCTTTTGTCTACTCCATTTCTGCTCTTTGTGTATGATAATCACTTAGTCCTACACACACACACACACACACACACACACACACACTGGATGTGAGTTCATCACAACTGTGCCACACACACGCCCATACAAATACACGCTTCTGCTATCAGTACTACTGTTGATGGAAAAGGGGAAGTTAGGTGTGCAGAAGCAACTTCCAGAGGTAATCGTTGCTTTCTGAATAAACGTTTGTGCTTGTTTGTTTAAAACATGTTGATCCTGTACCTTCACACATCCTCCCCCCTGTCACGCTCACTTCCTCACCCTTTCTCCTGTGTTCGTCTAGAAAAAAGTTGAGTCTGTTTGGCCCAGTAACCTCCCTGTAGATTCTCCTGTCTGCGTGTGAACCTGCAGCTAGGTTTAGGGAAGTTAGTGTAGCAAATGCCAACGGCCACAACAGAGAGTGGAGGAAAGGAAGCATAAAGATAAAGAGAGCACAGATGACAGAGACTAATGGGGAATAGGGGCTGGATGGATGGTTGTCATGCAGGCTAGCTAGCCATGTGATTGGCTGGCTGGTTGACTACCTGTTGACCAGACAGATAGGTCTCCTCAGTTGCATTATTATGCTACCCTGAACCTCACTTTTGTGTCTGCACAAAATCAAAAAGACTGACAACATAACATATGTTTCTTTTCCATTCAATGTCTGTTCCACTGACATCATCCCAGGCAAAACAAAAACTATGTGTTTTCAGCAGACAGAACGCAACCACATGAGTCAGGAGCATTCAGGAGAACAGGAACAGGAAGAACAGGTGATGTATTTACTGACGGATCTCTAAGCCAAAACAATGTTTTGAACACAAAATTGCCGTGTCCCTTTACAATAGAATTACTTACGGACAGAGTAAGGCTGGCTGTTTGACAAGTGGATAAACAGGCAGGGAGGTGGGGGGGATCCAGAGGGGTGCAGATTGATTTATTGGCTAGATGCTGACAGTGGGACTGAGTGGTTGCACGTCTGACTCATTAGTTGGCTAAATTATTGCTTGTACGGTTGGCCAAATGACTGACTGAATGATGAATAAACACAAGAACACTAAGTCAGAAATTGTGAGAACAAAATATTTGCCTGTTTTAGGTCAACCGGGAGTACAGACTGTGCTGCGGTATAAGTGTATGATATCACATTAAATAGTGTCAGAAAGTACACATGCAAACATTCATTTGTATGTCACCTACTCTACACACAAAGAAGCGACACATCCTACAAACAAAATTACCGACTGACCTTACACGTCACAACATAGGATCACTCTTTCTCATGCACACACACAAATACACACAGGCAGACCACGCGGATAGATTGTGGGTCCAGTGTTTTGTAGCTACAGTGATCTGTTTCTGCCCAGATACACATCTGTACGCAAACATATGCAAAACCTGAAAAGGCCCAAACGCTGCACCGCAGCACCGCAGCACTGCATGCAAAACACACTAAAGGAAATAACTGCTCCCACCCTGGATGCATACATTTCAAATCCTCTGAGAAGCGTTGTAGAGCAAGTTAGTATTGTACAAGCTAGCGTAATGTCAGAGTCAAGGTAAACAGCGTCTGTTCCATTCATTTCAAATGTGCAATATACTAAGCAATGAAATTTGATCTAAAGTAAACTCTCAGTCATTCATGGAGATCGTAGATATTGTTTGTTGGTCTATTTTGTGAGTGGTGAGTATTCACAGCAGTGAATAAAAAGGTCACGATGAAAAGGTGAAACACGAGCTCCATTAAATTCTCAACAAAACTGAATATTACCTGGACAAGATTGTATTGCAGGGCTGCTATATGGGACTGCATTATATTATCAGCCAGTTGTTGCTTTGTCAACAACCTGTATTACTGTATAATGTCACCCTGAACAAACTGGGTTCGGAAAGTCTATACAGAAATCCATTTATCTAATAAAATGTCATGCAAATATACAATAAATATTTTTGCCTAATATAGGTGACAAACTTTTTCTTTTATTTTATTGAAGGAGCATTTAAATGCGTCACACACATATGACATTTTAAATATGATTACATGTAAAACAGGCACTGCAGGCTATAAGAAAAACCGGTTTGGACAATGAACTATAATAACTCACATGCGACTTCACACCAGCAGGGTCATAATCAGTTTCCATCAAAATGTCAAATCCAGGAGAGACAGACTGCATTTCAGGGGACACCGTGACTAAATATTAAAGATCATCACATTACCTGCACAGACGCATGCTGTACGGATGGACACGTGATCAGCGAATATCTTGCTTTTTGGACTAAAGCGAGTGCCCATACTCGACTGATTATCATGTGTTCGAAACTGCGTGTAGCGCAATAATAATAATAATAATAATAATAATAATAAAAATAATCCATGTCTCGCAAAACAAAAATGTCATTCCTTCATGAAGAAGCGTCCCTGTGCTCCAGCGGATCAGATCGGTCCAGCGGACCAAGCAGAAAAGCTGCAGAAACTCTTGTTTACTCACCACTATCAGTTTCATGGCTGGGTTGGATTTCGCTATCCGAGCGCTCATCTCCACTGCGTAAAAGTGAACTGCGGTGTGATGGGGTCTCCATCACAGATCTGTACTTATACAGGAGGCTACAGAGAGAGAGAGAGAGAGAGAGGGAGAGAGAGAGACAGAGAGAGAGAGCATGTGCCCACCCACCTCGTTATCCAGTACACAGCCCTCTCTCTGTCTGTCTTTGTGTCTCTCCCCTAAATCCTAAAAATAAATTGTTGCATCCTTACGAGTTGCGCTGCTATTACGTAAAGAAATAAATGAATGGAGTAAAGGACAACTAACTAAGAAGACAAATTGTTTTAAAAAGCAGCATCCAATGATCATCAGCTGATGGGGATCCAATCGTGACTTCAGAATCACATAGGGTCGATGTTTTAAGCAGTACAAATATTCCCTAAAAAGAGAATCACTAATAAATATGACCAATTTTAGAAGAACACTGTACAGTAGCAACATAAGACACATATTTCCGAGAATGGGAATAAATACTATGACATACAAAGCTGTCGTCCTTTGGTGGGAATGTAAGTTTTCCTTATTTAGAGAGAAAGAAAGCCAATCATTTATGTGCTTTACATCTTCCTGACTGCTGTAAAATGATGGTAAAATAATACAGCGATGAGGTAAAACTCCAAAGCAACTATTTCCATATGCCTATAATGTAAATTCTAGAGTGCAAAGAAATGGTGTTATATGTTTGACAACCAGTCTGTAACACACCCAAAGTGTCAGAGAGGGAAAAAAAAAAGAAGTAGCTTTAATCAGTGTGGATATTTCCCAGGATAAATGTTTTGAGTTCTGGTTTGACAGCATGTAAATACAATGACTGACAGCTGTTTATTTGGGCTAGCCAAAATCATTTAGTAAGACGGGTTATGCTTATTTGAACATCCGCTGGTGGAATTTGGAAATGTTGTCTCAGTGAGGCCGGACAACACTGTACATATGCTGAGAAGAATTGCTGAAGAAACTTGAGCTACAAGAATCAAAGATCAAAAATACTGTCTTTCTTAAAACTACCAACCATCACAGCTTCTGTTGCACTGACTTTGTTTAGTCGAAGGTCTGTGCTGTATTTTCCATGAAGTGTAGACTCCAGATGCATTTTTACAATATTTCAAAAAGAAATATACTGTATTTTTTATACTGTAGTTACATGTCCCACAACTGATTTTACTGACTAGTTTCTTAACCCTTAATTTATTCAGGGGAGTTTTTCTTTGCTCATTATCTCTCACCTCATCTCATCGTACAGTGGACCCATGTCGTGACATTTACTTTGATTGGAGCCTCTTATAATGAACGCTATCTTTCTTTGAATATATGTGTGTACTAAAGAAACTATAATGGCATAATTGACTTTAGTAAACTGTATTGTGCCATTTCAGTGTAACATTCTATATAAACCATTTTATTACTTTTAATATAATGTGTATATGGCTAAATAAACTGTATAGAAAACAGACATTTGTTTTTCAGTCCTAGATGATTTTTAAGTAAAAATAAGTTTAAACTGCTTTCAGTAATTAAATAAAGGAAAGGTTTGTAATTAGAAAAAAAAACTTAACTGAAGGTGCTCTTACTAGCTTTACAATTTCTCCCACATACATACAGCAGATCCCCATTACAAGCACATGGGTGGGCCTCTAGTCTTCCTGGGGTCCTGAACATAGAAATACAATACAGAAATACAATAAGAAAGTAATGACAACTGAGCAAACTCCATCTGCTGAGGACCATCATATGTAGTTGAAAGTGCCGGGAAAAAGTTAGAAAGTGGAACTTTAGTTTTCTCCCAGGTCAAAAATGAGTACAATTCAAGAGAAAACTCCCACATTGAGGTCAAAATGCACAATGGGTATCGGACTACTCACGTAGTAAACCCAAAAGGGTACTCCCACACTGTGATCTCAACATATGATGCTGATACAAGCCCTTTAATGTCAAAGGTCCTAAAACAAATCTACTTTTTCCATTTTTCTCTTTGTAGCCGCTCACTCTCATCCACCCATGCAGAGGCATGACAAAATGTCACAGAACTGCTCACGTAAAAGCACAAGGTCTCAACGTCATCAGAGAAAATACACGCTCACCCACCTACGGGTGTCCGAGGCATTTGAGAAAAGTCTTAGTGAGGAGGTCACAGCTGACCACAGGAGGATTTAACACACACACACACACACACACACACACACACACACACACACATACAAAGGGACAAATGCAAAAACCAAAAAATACACACATCTTTCAGTGTTTAGGTCTAGATAAACCGCAACAATGGTGGAGCGGAAGCTGGATGTCTACCCTCTCAAACACACACTCACAACCAGCCTGACGTGTTATTTGGCGGTGAGGTCTGTAGCGTATGAGCAGGGAAAACGTGGGTGTTACGAGGTGAACCAGATGCTACACACATTTAAATAAAAATAAATCTACTTGCTGACTCATCATATGCCCATAAATTGGTTTGATGGTTTTGGCCTGTCAACAACAATAATACTAAATTTGATTCATTTTGAATATCCAGTTCAAATGTATTTAAGACTATGTGTTGTCTCCTCAGCCATAAGATGTGTAATGTATTTGTATGTAATTATGATCCTGAAGCCAATGCTCATGAAATGACCCCTATAGGCACAATAAAGGCTGCCTGTCTAATAAGCAGAAAAGTGGTCACAGTAAAGTGACTCCACAGGTGATTTAAATTCAACTGCAAAGATGTTGAGATTAGTTCTGTGTGGTGCTTTTGCCATCTTGTTTGCATACTACAGGCAGATTGAAGATCTCTCACTACCATAGCCTACTATTGTTCAGACACATGGTAGCTTCTGGGAACATGTGTGTATAGTATTATCTGGTTGCGTGGTAGCCACGATTGTGTGTGCTTATTGCCTGTGTGTGTCTCTTTGTTAACCAGTAGCCTACCATATTCATTGCCGACCCGCTCATTTCCATAACAGATCTCATATACAAATGAATAGAAAAGGGAACTCGTAACTGTTGTTGTGTTGATGGTGACCTGAGCCAGTGAAATGTCAAAGGCACAGCGAGCAGAAAGGCTTTTACCCATATATGCAAATAAAGCATATTTGCAGGCAAACTTCAGAGAGAGAAAGCGATAGATCCAAATGTCCTTGAATAACAGCAGAGATAATATCAATTATTAAAGTTATATAAAGCACTTCATTATAGCTTGTATTCTGGTAGCAACTCAAAAGTATAAGTTTTAACCCACCATGTATATCTCCAAGAGCTGATGTGGCAAAGACCATGATTCCATTAGGGTCTTTATTGAACTCTACATATCTGACATGCCTGTGGTATTAACTTTTACAGCCCAGTTAACGGTCACTGTTACTGCTACATCTGAACATCTCTAAATTTCTTCTTCTAGTTCACATTTCTGTACTGTTCAAAATGTTTGAGTGAGCACATTTGTAGATAAAAGTTGGTTGTGCACAGTGTTTGTCTGTTTACCCTTCAAAGTGTGGAGGTTTTCTATATCCATATTATGAATTTAAGGATATAGGGTGTCGTATATTACACTTACTGTATATTAGAGCAATGGAAGAGAAATTTATGGTTTTGGGCCACATCGTTAAAATTGACTTGGCTTATAAATATTTTCAGTTGCCCCAAGCATAATGTTATTAGCCATTAGCCAACTTCCAAAGGCTTGTTGAGACAGGGGTGTGGCTACGCAAGATACAGTATTTCTTGATCACTGAATATGTGATTGGAGCATCATCAGTCTATATGGAGTCTATAACTGTCATAAATGGGGTTAATGGGATTATGATGAGCAAATGTGCAGATGGTTTTCTGATTTTCTACTTCCCAATGGCATTACATTTGTATTTAACAGCCGCCACAGCATGACTGGTATTGTTTCAGCTTGTGAGTCTGTGCGTGTCATCATGGCAAAATGGGCTCCTGGAGACACCTACTGAGCAGGAAGTTCCACTGAGGCGGTTTTAAGTAATTTGCCAGGTGTTTATATTTCTGTCTGTTTGTCTGTGGACAGATTTTGTCCCGCGATAGCGTAGCAACCGTGCGAGACGCAGCCACGAAAATTTACAGTTGTGTAATTGAGATAAAAATGAAGGCAGAGTTGAAAGTAGGTGTGGTATGGGCGCAAGGGCGCAGGAAGTATGGGGTAGGAAGTGGGAAAGGGGCCATTGGCCCCAAACTTTTCATCCCTGGCCGGATTTAGCATCGCGGCTGGTGTAATCCCATTGCAAGATGCTCTCTAGTTTAAACATTGTTCACAGATAACACATAAGTGGCCCCATGCAGACAAAACTATTTGGGGAACGCTCTGTAGCTTAGACAATGACCATGCAGCGTCTCCGGTTGAAGTCATCTATTTACCGGAGCTATCTAATAAATACATAAAATTCCCCAAGAAAAAACAAAAAAAAAGACTATAACTAATTCATCTGAAAACACACACACATTATTATACACACAGCACAATAAAATCATCTGAAAAGTTCACATGAGAAAGCTGTGGTCGCCCATCTGAAGGTGGTGTTGGTTTCAATGGCACTATGTAGTCTTGCAACAGACGTCATCCTACTACACGTTATGCGTTTTACATTTTTTTCTTATTTAAGGTCGGTTTATTTCTGTTGTAAGTCAGCGGGCTAAGGTGACCTTAGTACCAAATATTTTCAGGAAACCTAGGCCACACCACTTTAATCTGTGTTGCTGTACAGACAGAGAAGAAGGATGTTGCCTTGTTAAGGTTCTTGACCTTCTCATATTCTCCTCTCCGCCTTCCTGTGGTCCACCTCAGAGTTCGTGTTTCAAGATATTTTATATCTCTCGCTGCCTGGGCCCCTCAGATGGAAATCACAATGGACAAGTCTTTATTTTACTAACTGATGAAAATGCCACAACAGGATACTAAAATTATCAATGTGTGACAAAAAAAACCTTGATAAAATATAGACACATGGAGGGGGAGGCAGATTATAATGAAGAGGAGAAGACAGGAGAGTGAGAATGATGTAGTGGTGTATCTGATGAAGGCCCCTGAGATACATTTTGAGAGAGTGTGAAGAGAGTGAAAGGGAAGCAGTAGCTGAGAGAAACAGAGAGACAGGCTTGAAAAAAGGATGAGAGTTTCAGCAGACCTTGTGCCCAGCGTTGGAAGTGTTGCCAGTCAAAGCAATGAGTCACATGTGACCTTGAGAGAAGAAATAACAGCGGAGGGATCCCTGGACTTCCACGGCAGCTGATGTGGTCACCTTGTTTTCTCTGGTGAGGTTTCTGAAAAAAGGGATTTAGGGGAAACTCTTCTGGGCTTATGAATCGCGTGGTGTTGAGAGTGACGCATGCAAGGCTCAATCTCAGGAGACGTTTGCATGCCTGTCTGATGGATAGGTGTCATTTTCAGAGCACATAGGTTCAAGTGAGATTAATGACTAGTTTTGAATTTTCAAAAAACATTCATATTTTCATCTCTCCATGCACATGATGTGCTATTTTTATATGTTGAGCCTCTCTTTTAGAGCACCATATGGGTAAGGACCAAGATGTACGTGTAGATGAAGGTAGAGGACGGTGTGGGCTACTGAGTTCTTAGAGAGGAGAATTATATAAAACATTTATACAACATTATATATGTTTTATAGCTTTTACTCATATTTATATATGTGTTTTAGTAGCAGGCAGGACACCAAGGGTTTCTTGGTTGAAAATGACATTTCCTTTAATTGGTCGACCCCTTAGGTCCAGACTGAAATATCTCAACAACTACTTTGGTTTATGGCTAAATACCTACAAAACTAATGACATGGTAACGGTAAACCATCCTCCAGACATCAGCCTCAGCTGTGCTATGTGTTTAATGCTAATTAGCAAATGTTAGTGCCCTGACATCATAAGATAAAATGGTGAACATAGTAAACATTATAGCTGCTTAGCTGATAGCATGCTGATGTTAGCGTCACAAGCCGTATTTACGTATTCATCATTACATTGTGATACAACGCAACAAAAAACTGAAAAGCTGATGAGGACATTTGCATTCACTACATCAAGTATGACACTAGAGTATGAGAGTTATAATGTGAGACCCCTAAACCACTGTAAAGGCCATATATTTATTGGCAACATTACCTTAAATTTAATGATAAATGAAGCAATACTTACATTGATCAAATGGTAAGCATCATAATCTGCAAATTAGAACTTGAGAACAATATATCATGGCTCATTGTAGCCAGAAACGTTGTGACTATTTATATCATTCAGCAGCACACTCATATAACTGCTACCAGGAAAACTCCCACACAATAGAGAAAAAAACAAGGAGGCAACTATAACTGTTTACGGCTGTTTACTGTTATTTTCATGTTAAAAACTAGTACGCCTACTCTTTAGCAGTGGCTTCCCACTAAATGCTGCACGCGTATCGTATATTCAAATGAATGGACTTCAGTTCGGATCAGTTACTCCTGTTTCCACTTGACCTTGACATTCCCTGGCATGCAATGCAATGTAATAAGACACAAAAATAAGATATATTTTACATTCCTACCACTGGTTGATAAGCTAATAAGGGCTTTCTGGCAGTGCAACATATTAAACAATTTGAGTGCCAACAGTGTGTTTCAGAATCTCGTCTTATCAGGAAAAGACACAGAGAAAATTGATTGCGTAATTAGAGGAGATTGAAGGTAATGTTGCTGAGACAACACATGTATTGTTTTTAATGGGAAATGTGATATTGAATCTCCTGGCCATTATAAACTTTGCTGGGAACTAGACTCTGAACTATGCACCAATAGGAGTTTAGATTCAAGTTAAAAGCAGTGATATTTATGAAGTCCATAAAGTCAGATGCGCTGTAGCATTGCAGGTCTCAGAAGATAGAGGACTACAGTGTATTCGATTTTAAGAAGGAATGAAGGGTTTTACAGGCAAGTATTTGCTGGAAAACTGACGGGTACTGTAAAAAATGGATCTCAAATAGGCTAACAGTTGAATTACAAGGACGTATTTTCAGCTTTAATTATCTTACTGCCAGCAAGGGAAAAGTGACGGTCAGGGAAAGTCAACAGACAAGAGGCAGCCGCCGGCTGCCCTGTTTGTCTAATTCGTTTCATGAGAGGAGCGCTGAATGTGTGTGTTTGTGCCTAATGTTTACTGTCCAAAACGAGCGCGTGGCAAAGAAGTTCTTACTCACCGGCCACAATCTACAGTGGCGCAGACCCAAAGTAAAGATGGCCTTACTGTGCAACTACTGTACTTACAGTGTGCACCTCAAGCCATAACCTCTGGCGACCTCAGTTACACCTCCATAAAATAACCAGAGTAGAATGGAAACGCATACCATAGAGAAAGAGGAAGTAGATTTTGGCTTCAGGCCTCTAATCCAACACATCATTTTGGAATATTTTGGTTGTATTAAGGAATATTTTATACTCCACAAAGCCAAACCAGATATTCCCCACGGCAGAAAAATGACTGCGTATGTACAGGATTTTTGGAGCCCTTTGTGCTATAATAAACTAAGTATTTTTTTTTACTACTTTTAAGCAAAATAGGAAAGCGCAAAAATATATATAATATATACAAGGATACAAGCTGAACAATTGAAAGCAATACCATTTCACTTTAAGTCGCTCAAAACATGATGGAACACAAGTGTGCTGAGCTGTCGACTTGCTCTGAGCAGGCGAGCAACAAACTCTTGGCACCAACAGGGAGCGGCTGGACTGGCATCTCCACACCTTCTACCACACTTCTCCTCCCAGAGAGACACCAAGATACCAAACCAGAGCATTTGAGGAAATAACTCTCGTGCGCCTCAGGAAAATAACACTTAACCAATGCAACACAAAAATAAAGCCATAAGAGTCTAGAGCCAAGCCAGAGGCTCTGTGAGGCTGTACTTAGGCACAGCAGCGCTTTGCACTAAATACTAACATCAGCATGCTAACACGCTCACATTGCTGACATGCTGATGTTTAGCAGGTTTAATGTTTACCGTGTTCAACATCATAGATTCACATGTTAGCGAGGTATCATTTTCTTATTACAGTAAACAAGATGTACAGCTGAGGGATGTCATTTGTTTTGCAGATGGCGCAAGTTGAAAAGTCCAAAATATTACAATTTATCCTGAGGTGGACATGACTGTGTGTACCAAATTTATGGCAGGACCAAAGTGGACCAATCCACAGAGACTGACAGACCGACATGTTGCTGTTCCTAGAACCATGCTGCCACCATTGCTAAAAAAATAATTACTTAACCGAATAAATTGATCATCAACTAAAATAACTCTAAATTAAAGTACCAGATACATAGATCTTGCGAAAGCTGTTTCAATGTAACAGGTTCGAGAAATCACTAGCATTTTGTGTTTGTTCGTATGTTTTTTTGCAAGTAAATCTGCAATTGTTCAGGGCAAGCAGGGAGACTATCATGCTATGACATATTCAAGAAAACTAGTTTGAAAACATCATTAATGGCGTTAAATTTTCTGACGCAATTGTGTAATCACAGAAACCATTGCAGTTTTTGCTGTGCTTTCCTTTTCTTGCTATCTCAGCTCTACTATCACCTTGTTATTTTAAATTTAATGTGAAGTATGCTTATTCAAAAATGACATAATGAAGACTTGACGACGGGGTTTCCACTTGAGTTGTACATTTTCGCTTTGTTGTCTTTTTCCGTCATTATCTCTGTGAGTATTTTCCACTGGGTTAATCTCCTGCAGTCTATGGTTACCTTGGAAAAGATGACAAACAGACCAGCAGCCTCTGAAACAGCAGCATGTTTTCCTGCTCTCTCACCAGGATGCCACTGGCATGCAGGCCACTAGGCTTTCCCAGCACTGGGAACTTACTGTAGCCCTGCTCGAAGGAATGGCATGCCTGCCTGTCTGCATGCAAGTGTCGGGGAGTGTGTGGGTGGGCGCGTGTGCTGTCCATGCAGTCAGTGGGTTAGGGTGATACAGACACTTACCAGTGAAGGTAAATGTGTGGATGTAATAGTGTATGTGGAGTAGGAACAGGGAACATTCTGTGTGTAAATATTCATACAGATTTTTGAACTGTTGACCCACATTTTGTTGTCTTGCCCGCTTCACCTCTTGCCAAGTAAGACATTAATATGCAGTCTCTGAGTGAAAAAGCCCACCTTTCTGCATTCCTCGACATCCCTTTACAATCCCTAAATAAACATTACAGCATGACATTGCGCCATGCTCAAATTTTAATATTCGTATAATCTCTGTGATTAGGATTATGACAGAAAGCAGGATGGTGGGGGGAGATAGTTAAACAGTGACCATACTCAATAAAATATTTTTTGGTTTTCATTTGCCAGACGCCACAATAGAAGCAACTAAAACACAATATGTTTGAAAAAATTGGTTGATTTTGCTTGATTAAAAACGTAATGTAATCAATTTCGTCTGCAGTACTATTCCAAATGGGTGGGTATTGTACGGCAAACTGGTAAAATTCTCTTGATGATGCAGTCAGACTTTTCTGAGCTAAATACACGAGACATTTAATGGAAAAATTAGGTGTTAGATATTGCAGCAGGGATTCTAACAGAAGCATAATAGTACATTAATTGAGGCACACCTAATAAAAAACCTGTGGAAAATGTAATGACTTTCAAGTAATCCTGTTGAGCTCAAAGGAATCAGCTGACAGTTAATAAGGTCCGATGTTAGTCAAAA
>CALSBV010010223.1:7304072-7335380 GCA_943590825.1 Bovichtus diacanthus | reverse complement strand
AAATAATGACTGTACAAGTAATTTCTCCTTTCATTTAAAATACCCCTCTAAAATTAATTTGTGTTTTTTTTCCTTTTTTTTCTGCAGAATAGAATGGGACGACAAATTCTTCCTCGTCCTTCTCATCACACATCCTAATCAGCAAAGAACAAAAAAACTAAACAAGAAGCAAAGTAACAAAACAACCCCAAAAGAAAGCAAAGAAATAACTAATACATAATACAAATAAATAAGCCATTAATAAATAAAAGCACAGTTTAATGTAAATAAAATAAAAAACAGATAAACATAGCTCACAGTTGTTCAAATGAAAATAGTTACTTGCTGGTGCTGATGTAACCTTAAAACAATGCCTCAAATGCCTCAGCCTTAATAATAGGCAGTTCAGTGTGGGTCTATAAAGCACAGTGTTGGCACTAGCTGGCAGGACAGCTCATAATTTACAATAACAGCGGTAGAGTTAGCTTGTGTAATAGGTGATTAAACAAGGGCTTGCTACTGTAAAAGCTGGCAGAGCTGTGTGGCCTGGATCACATAATGGATGCTGTGTGTGTTAAATAGTACTACAAACCAATAAAACTACACCACAGAGCATTAGTTTGTACCCCAACAGGAGACTAACTGAAGTGTTCTTTCCTAGGGCAGGATTTTTCAAACTCAATTCGATGGCTACATACTTCTCTCAGTGTGTTCTCCAGACCTCTGAGAGTTTGATTAAACTGAGGTTTGGCTTTGAAGGTGGACAGATTCAACAGATGTAGACCAGAATTTGGGGGAGCTAACAGGGTGCTGACTGTAGCGCTAAAAGATCTAAACTCAGTACAGGGTTAGAAAATATGGGTGGGAAAGCTAAATGAACAAGGGACTCGCCTCCCTGAAGCCTCGGTGTCCTCCAGCTCTTGACCAAGACGCCTAAGCCTCCAGCAGTAACCGACAGTAGTATGTGAACTGTGAACGCTTCAATGCTGAGAAAAAGTGTGTTTTAGAAAAGGTTAAATAGAGGGCTGAATGGCGTATTGGGATTAATTAATATTGGCAGCGTCAGGAGAAGCAGTGAATTGCTGAATTTGATAAAAAAAAAATTACAAGGCTACAAATGATTAAATGTTTTGATTTGCTTTCTTTTCTCACGCAATCTGGGCTTTACAAAGAGACATTGCTCATAAGGGTTTGTTTTAGTTTTTTGGAGGGGATTCTGCAACTTTTCCAACTTGATTGATACAAACTCACAGATACTGTTTTTATATCTCTGCACGGAGTTTGATGTTACACAATATGATTAGTTTCAACTCAACGGATGCATCTGAGGTCATGTAACAGAAATACATATTCTGCAGCCACGAATGAATAATTATTCTTAATACATAATAACTTTACTATGTTGAGCTAATAATTGATATCCCTGTGGGTGGACACATGAAAGCACTGACAAGCTTATTTTTCACTAAAATGTTCACTCAGTTAATTTCTAGGTCATAATTACCTAATAACAAAATGTGAACCTCCTCAAAAATGTTTTTGTGTTTATTTAAAAAACATTTTTAACTTTTGAATATCTATATCATTCTCAAAAACACAGTTGTGGTTTATTCAATCTCTAATACTTACAGTAATCTTGCTGCAATTTTGTACTATAATAAAACCCACCAAGTACTGCTGCCACAAAGAACACCCAGTGTTCATGACATCCCTGTCTGCCTTCTTACAGTTTAGTTTGAGTAATATCTGGCTTTTGTTAAATCTTTCCCTAATGATTCAGTGTACAACATGTGCTTGAACAGTGTGTGATCACACCGTAGTGTCATGCAATAACCTGCTTTGGCAGAGCAACAATACTTCTCATGTACACACACCTACAACTGATCCTCTGACAACTCCCAGGTCAAGCCCAGCCAGCAACCACTCACCTACCCAGCCCCTCTTTAATGCCCACAATCTGAGTCACTGCAGTTCTTTTCACACTATTGCACAGCTTCTGTCATGTTTGTCATAATTACTGCCATGTCTGTGTATGCTTTTAGGGTTTGAGGTTGAAAAACACTCATGATGTTCCCTGGTATTTGTCGTAAACATAGACTATTGCATTTTTCTAATTTGGTTAACAGCCAATGTGTGTATACGACGCTTATTCCAGCAAACAAGGGGTGCTGTTCTCATTCAGTTTTATGACGACGCTGTTACACATCATCCCTCTACAGCTCCCCTCCGGCCCAGGGAAACTTGACTCACAGCAACTACTGCTCGAATCGTAAGGTAGAAATGATGCAGCATTACTATAGGGCAGCCTTTCATCTGAGGCATTAGTTTGGATTTGAGACTACTGTAGATTTCTCCTTTAGTTAGCATAGATCTGAAGGCTTGACTTGAGAGTTGAATGAAAATCAACACAAAGGTATATCAGACAGCCCTGTGACATACGCACATACGTAGGTTTAGCACATAGCAAAAGAATCAAGATTGAGTGTCACACCAAACATACAGTATGTACGGCCAGATATTCCAGTCGGGGCTCACACAATTATACTTGGGTGCTTATGCACTGACTCAGCACCTATGAACCTCCTCATTAGAGCTACTGTCTCCGAGCCCCTGAGCTGAAAGCTACATTACTATAGAGTGGTGCAGGGATAACGTATTTTTGTAGGCCAATACAGGAGTAAGCGTTGCAATGGTTCCCTTGACAAAAAGTCAATTTTTCGATTGGATTATCGTAGAAAATAAGATTTGTGGCAAAAAAAGTAAATGCAATCGGCAGAAGTAAAAAGCTAACGTTAGGCTACAAACAAACTCAAGTCGCATGACTTTAACGGCACCTCCGCGTGTTCCGGTGTTCAGCGTGATGAGGTTCAGTAGTCTTGGAGTGGGGTATTTACCGACATATGTTATGTCGTAGAATAAAACGGTAAAATCTCTTGTTAACCGCAGACCTAATTTCAGGCTTCTAATCAAAAACCCATTTAAGAGAACCGATTGACTTTGAGACAAGGGAACCGGAAGTGCTAACACGCCATCTCATTTTGTGGTTTTAAGACTAATTCCTGCAGCTCTCTTTTGTGAATAGGACTAGTTGAAAGTCACACAACTTCATCAACAGCAGCTAGTATAGAGCCAAAGAGAAATGGAGTGAATTGTAGCAGTCTGCTTTCACCGAGGTGGGACAACTCTCACTTCTCTGTAGCCTCAGGATGTCAACTCCCTAATAAGTATTTACAGTATATCTCACCAAGCTTTAACAAGACCATTGCTGCTGTGACAAACACACAAGTCATCAGTGAAATATTTAATGAAGGTTATGAAGTGAGAGGGAGTGGTGAGCCTTCTTGCTGAAACAAAAATGATCACATTAATACAGCTTAGAAAAGCCTACAGTGTGTGTTCGGGCGTGGGTCTTTCAGGGTGTGAAAGGTAACCAAGTGGTATGATTCACTAGCACAAACTCACTGATGTGAAAGTGTCCCATCTATTCTGTCAATTAACCAAACCACGCAGGATATCCTTGCTGTATGACTGGACTGAGACGCAACATATTTATTGTGTGAATCATGGGTTTCTCTGTGGCTGTGCATTTCCACACTGTGATGTTAACCAATCCTTGTTCCTGTTGTATTTCCCAGATGTCGTTGTGCTTACAACATCAGGTTGGCAACTAGACCCTGAGCTGGGCTCAACTTGATGCAGTTCTTTTTAGTTTTTTTCAACTCAGTTTGATAGATGATCTAGGCCTACTCCATGTCACAGTTGAGAGTAGGACTGGCAGGGAGGGAACAAATGCAGACTTAGATTGGCAGATTCAATAAATATTCTGGAATAAAGCAAAAAAAGATTACAGGTCGAGATTCAAAAGGAAAGCAGGAACAGCAGGCAGCTTACAGACAAACAAAACTCCATTCAGCTACGACAAACAAACCAACAAAGAAGGAACAAGGGACAACTGGGCTAGTATAAATAGTGACTGACTAATGGAGAAGTGGGAACAGCTGAGCAGGAGGTCTGGTGAGTGCAGGACTAAGGAGGGACAGGTGAAACTAATCAGGGTGGAGCAGACTGCCGGGGGCAACACACAAAAGGCAGGAAGTGAAATGATCTGGAACAAGGGGAGAGGCGAGTAACAAAATAAAACAGAAAGCGCTAAACATGAATGACATGAATAAATTAAACAAAAAAAAAAAAAAACACAAGTTCAGGAGCAGGGCAGATTGTGACACTCCATATGTTGCCTGTAGCTGACAGCAGCCTATATATACACTTGTAATACAAATAAAACCTAAACATAGCCCAGTAACTGTTCTGCAAATTTCAAATTGTATGAGCTAACTTGACCTAATTGTTTTTTCCCTCTGAAAGATCATAAGGAGTACAACGACTAGTATGCAGCAATCTTGACATTTATAAACACAGCTAATGCATCAGCGCAGATCAGTTTAAAACAAACAAAACATACCCAGTTCAAATCAATAAAGAAACATGCCTAAAAACATAAAATGACATAAAAATGATTTAGTGCACAAGTAAACTACAGCCTGTTTTGGAGCAATACTACTGTTAGACTGACCTTGGGAGAGGTCAGGACCATAAGTAAGGAGGCAGAAGCAGGTGATACAGCAAACCCCAAATATGGGCATTAATTTGTAATTATTAACATTCATGTCACTAACGCCGCCGCAAGGCAAACTGCCATGCCCATTTCCCCCCCCTTTTTCTGGGGCACGAGCAGCCTTTTATAGGCCCCACCCTTAGGTGCTACCAAAACCCAGGGGTGCTACAGTCAGACCACTTCCACCTAAACATCTAAACACAAGTCAAACATCAATATATACTACATAAAAAAACATTAATCCATCCATTAATTAACTCATTTATCAATAAGGCATGAAAACAATTAAGCAAAGCTAATAAACATAAACCTAAGACAACTGTTTTGTACACAAGATGCTGTTAATTACATCTGTATGTTCACATTAAAGCTAACAATAACTGCATTTAATACACTTATGTTTGACCAAGCCACGGAAAGAAGAGCTCTACTAACCAAACCGTACTATGTCCACAGGTGGCACGGCCGATCCAGCCACCCGGCATCTAGAGCAAACATGATGTAATTGCCTTAAGACAATAAACCATTCGATAAAAGTTTTTTAAACGCAACACTTGCTTGTCTCATTGTTACACTCATCAGGTGCACTTAATGTCCTATGCAAATATATTCCAATGCTTGTCTGTGCTCAGCCGAATAATAACAATGCAAAACAAAATGTTCGCAAATGAAGCGCTACACAAACGAAACGGAGACTGAGAGCACCCCCGTTACTACTACTAATAGGACACAAATCAATTCACTCTTACAATTTAGATACAACTCTTTAACTCACCAACAAGTTCTTTAATAGAGTGAGAAACAACGTTTTTCCTATTAAATAAAACCTCCTTAAAATGTAGCCTAACTGTTTATTATAACATTTTAACATTTGAGCCATCAGTGGGCAAGGAGTTCTAATGAACAGTCTGGCCCCCTAACACCGGGCTTGCCTCTATTAGATCAATAAGATCTGTCCATTTTGGAAAAACTCACGTCAGAGAAAGAGCTGGAGCCTTCCCAGAACATTTTGGGGAAAAGTTAGGAAAACACCCTGGACAGGTCCCCATTCTAACACTACACTAACAGAGAAATACATAAACACCTGAGCAATTTAGATTGTTAAATTCAGCTTCCTCTGGAAAGTGGAAAGAAACCCGTATAAACATGCGGAACATAGAGACTTATCAGGTGATTTATTATGTGTGGTGGTCTCTAGCGACCCCACCATTGCTGTCGTGGCAGAATTGAAATGAACCCATTTCCACTAACAGTGAAAGCACAAACGTTTGGACTAATCACGTCAACCAATCCAACAGAACAGACCTTTTATGAGCTTTTGACTGCAGAACACTCTCGTTCTAAAACATTAGGGCAATTCAATGAGCAGTTCCTTTGTCTAAAGTTACAATCGTTTCCGTTTTATGATAAGCAATAAGCTTCAGGGGGCAGGAATCTATTGAAGGGGCATTCCCTGCTTTTTTGCAACCTGCCACACTACAAAGAGATTTGCTCAGCCAAGCCTCGACCATCAGCCAGCTGCATTGGGCCTCTGAAGGCAACATCAGAGAGCAGAGTGTGGTTGCTGGTGGCTAACCAGTAACCATATTATGAGCTGAGCTCCTAAGTCTCTCTCTAAACCTTCTAGAGGTTCAAAGCAGCGGTGAGGTTTGGGGAGAAGGCCACTCTGTCATGCTCCCATTCAGATGGCTGAGTATTGTGGTCCAGCGTGAGTGGATTGGCCAAATCGGGTCCATAGTTTATCAATGAACATCTGGAAACTGGGTCTGCGTGTGGATGTTGGTTCAGATGGTCAATGTTGATCCTAAATTGTCTATCAAACCTTGTGTTCTGCGGGCACGATTCAGTGAAATTGAAACAATGACAACACTGCCTTTGATCTGAATTTCTGAGATTACTGTGAGAGCAAAAGTTGGAATGAGGTAAATACGTGTAAGAATTGAGCAATAGTCTGCGACATCGTTCCCTGAGGGAACTTATGGCAAGAACGTCACTTCACACCTATGATGCAAACAACCTATCCCATTTTCAACAGATTTTCTGTTGGTAGACAGCGCTACGGGAAGAAACATGGAAGAAAAGCTAAAGGCGTTTGTTGTGTGAGCTGAAAGTTGTGAGCTGTATTTGAACTGAGGTCACTAAGAACACACAGTATTAAAGTATTCCCCCGGTTCTATTGTGGAGACATGACCAGTAAATACTGAGAGATACTGGTCTGTGTGTTTCTCATTTAAAGTTGGGTCTTTAAAGATCAGAAAAACCTTGAAATTTAAAGAAAAATGTAAAACCTTTCAAGACCGGCCAGAACTCCTCCCTGAGTCTTTCATGTCATTTTCCTTCTGACCGTCGCTGCCCATTCTTCGATTTAACCTCTCTTTCGAGCCAAGGCAGTAATAATCATGATAATCTTGTTAGAGTTCTTATTGTTAATACAGTTTCTGGTAAATGTAGGACACACACACATCCTGGAACATTAGATGCCTGTGCCTGTATGAGCATATAAGTATGTATCGTATGGCTTCTGTGCAGTGTGTTTGTGTGCTTTGCAGTAGATTCATGTCCCTCCTAAAAATGTGGTTTAGATGTCCCTGATTCTTGCCACTGGGTATTTTTTTTCCAAGTTTCTGTTTTAGTAATTAATTCTATTCCTTGAGGCAGCGTAATATCATTGAAATAGCTAAAGAAAGACAGATATATTTTCTTAATTTACCCCGGTCTCTGTGTGTGTATTCTCGGAAGTTAAGACGGTTAATGTGGTTTTGAGATCCGTTATGGTAATTAACATGTCATAGTCGTGCCTGTTCTTTTTAAAATGTCTTAGTAGTAAGTTGACGTGAGTAGTTGTGTGACAAATTGGGCACATTAAGCAGTCGGCATATTATTGCTACCACCTTCCTAGGGCTAACAATTTCTACAGCTTACAAAGGTTAAATATATAAGCCTCAACTTAACGATGTATGCCGAAGATGTAGGCTCAGTGGAGAACTGTTCATTGGATCTACCTGTTTTGTGTGATTTTGTGGCTATTTTGTGTGAAAAGTCTCACCAATACAATTTACTTTTCAATGCAACTCATCATTCTTTTAATTCCTGAAAAGAAGTTCGCATAACAGGAGAGACAGATCCAGGGAATTTAGTGGAGAAAGTGGATGAGAAGGAGGAAAGCAGAAAGTGAGCGGGAAATCACATTCCTGCAGCCTCCATGTGTGCGACACACCCCACTCACCCTGCGCCCTGCCTGAGCAGCTGGCCAGCTCGCTTGCGAAAGAGGCGCTGCCGAAACCCCCTTTTGTTTTTCTGGCTTTCCCCTTCTTTTTAGTGGGGCATATTAAAACCGTCTATGGCCTTTCTGTGGTCACAGAATGTTCCAATTTCCTCCTCCCTCCCTCACTCCTCTCCTCTCCTCTCCTCTCCTCTCCTCTCTTCTCCTCTCCTCTCTTCTCCTCTCCTCTCTTCTCCTCTCCTCTCACTGTCTTTATTCTGCCATCACATCAAGGAGCCGCCAAATTAGACGTCTGAAGTCAAAGCTCTAATCATGCTAACGGTCCAGTTTCATTGGGTCAAATGGAAGAGCAGCATAGACCTATTTCTCATGACAGTTATGGGAAATTTGGAGGAAATATAAGTTCATACTGTAATAGGACAGGCCTTACTGTAAGGTAATGGCAGAACTATAAAAGTCATATAAAGGTGTGTGTATTGGCCAAGAAAACCCCCATGATTAGATAAGTGGCTATTGTCTATTTATATATAAAGCTGAAAATTGCTTTGAGAATATAATGAAAGAAAGAACGCTAGGGAAAAAACTGATATTTGAGAGCTTGACTTACCATGATGATGATATGATGATGATAATGATCTGTGCATATTTTCTTCTTACAGCTGTGGTTTTTGAAACAAAACTGTTAGAAGCACAGTAAAGGAGCCAATCAAATACAATTTATTCTCAACACATTTATTATCATTTATGTTTATTTTATCATTATGTTGTGCTTGATTGATGTTATTCTTATTGCTTTGGAAAGCTGAACGGACAGATAGTAAGTCAAAAAAGCACATTCTTGTTAAGGGCTGAATAGAAATGCACAGAGGCTGGTGGTTCTCATTGCCACTTCTGTTTTCCTTCCAACTTCCCAACACTGAAAGTGCAGCAGCACTTTTTAAGGCCAACATTAAACTCCAGTTTTTAGCAATGTTGGAGAGTCGTCCACTAATACAAATGAACATTTCCTGAGGCGCAATCAAGAAAACACTTCTGAGCACCAAATTTCAGTCGCATTTTGATTGAAAAAAAAAAAAAAAACTTTTTTAGGCCTTAACTGATGGATGATTTACACCTTGCTACTGTAGGTTATGAATTAGGCCTTTTTTTAAATAGCTCTTAACTTTCCCTTACATAGTTTTTGCAAAGTGCAAAAACCATACCACACCCATTAATAAATCAAATTCAGCCAAAAATACAAAAACATACAACAGATTAACCAAAGCAATCCCAGACCTCAATGATTTAGATGGCGTGAAAACAGACCCATAATATTATATGAAGCTTTGCATGTCAGACAAGAAAATCCAACAAATTTATTGAAGTTGCAAATTTCTTTAAGTATATGAAATGTGACAGACGGATTCAGAAGGCCAACTGTTAATGCGTTTCTCACAGTGTTTCAGCATATACTATATGTGTGTCTCTCTGTGTGTGTTTGGCTGTGACAGGGGAGTTTCCAGACTCCGCAGACCCTGATGAATGGGTCACTGTATGTCCGCGTGTGTGTAAATGTGTCTGTTTGGTCAACTGTAACATTTGCGCTCTTGTTTTCTCATCAAATATTCTCCGCCTCAAAGTACTGATCCTTTCTCTCATCACTGCACCATCCAACACACACACACACACACACACACACACACACACACACACACACAGAAAACATGCTCTGATGTTGCACTATCACAATATCCACACTCATTTCATATGAACTGTGGGATTCATGAGAGCTTGTTATTTCACCAGCTAGATGCCCCAACTACTGTCATGCCATGGATCATTTCTGACCCAGAACATCATCAAGCACTGGCCCATTTCATGACTCACTCCCACCGACAAGTGACAATCTGCACAGCCTACACACACGCGACCATGACTAAATATCAGCAGGGTTCCAAGCTCCTGTGGCGACCAAGATGAACAGGCTGGCAGAAACCCTTAAACCCCAGTCAAATATGATGTATTGGGGATAAATATTAACACATGAAAGTGGTCATTCAACCACATCCTTTACATTTAAAGAGGTTTTGTTGAAACTTCACTTTGTTCCCTGAATACTGGAAACAGAAACAGAAATGCATTTTTGTTGCAGAGATGCAACCTAGCCTTATCCATTAAACGTTTGTTGGACTTAAACAAATACTATCACACACACAGACGACAGAGAGAGACAGAGAAGACGGACATAGAATAGGATTCAGTGAAGCAGAGCTGAAGTGAAGTAAATTACAGTAAGAGGATAATCATAGAGAGCTGCAGGAGCAGAGAAGAAAGAGAAAAGGATTAGTCAAACTGAATTTAAATGTTAAAAAAAAAAAAAAAAGAGAAAATAATTAGTATATACAGAGGGCTATATCTGTTTTGACTTTGAAGTTTTTTTTTCTTTCTGGTGTGGTTGTGTCCCGCAGTTAACCAACCAATTGGGGGCAGGTATTGTTAGCTGTCGCTTCGACTCATCTGTGATATGAGTACTCATATGTTGTCTCATGCATTACTCCATATGTTACTGTACTCCGTAAATTACTCGGCTGTGATTTGTTTCAGCTTAAATTTCAAGTTCAAAGTTGGACTTAAAGCATTTCTCAGATGCATGACTTCTATCACTGCTTTCCTGGGTTCATCTTTCAAACCCTCCTATTTTTTTTCCCTCTTTTCACTGGAGCAAGGTTGTGATTGTCCCCGAGCATCACGGGTGCATCTTGAGTGACCTCTCCAGTCTGCTTTGATGACGTAATGTTTTCTTCCTAATGGTCCCTTTCTCCCAGAGAGCCTCACTGTAGTGTTGCCAGCGCTCTGTCTGCTGCTCTCATCAGAACCAGTGAGACGAGGACAAAGTCGCTCTCTGTCCTCCCGCTTTTACTCTGGCGCTCTGTTTATTTCTCTAACGGGACAGTGACAGATTAAGCCCATCAGACAAGGAGAGAAGGATGGACAGGAGAAATTAAAACAAGTGCTACAGTGAAGAAAGTGGAGATATGGTAAAACGATTGAAAAAGAGAAAGAAAAACGTATGGAAGAGAGTTATTGTAGCTCCTGTGGCTCAAATTTGTCCACTTCTAGAGAAGCTAAACGTTTTTCAATGCAAATAGGCTGAACAACCATTATGCGTGTTTATGTTACTATGGTGATGATGTCAGTGGGTCCCAATCAAGAGTGTAAACAAAGAGAAATAATGAGAAATAAGTCTACTGGGAAATGGATGCCAGAAAAAGACGGTAGTGTATAAGATAATGTAAAATGTGTTAAATTAAAGGCCAAGAAAAGGTACATTTTTTTACTCAGCTTCCAACTATGAGCGATCAGTCCAACATTAACACAATGTTCTGCCAAAGCTAAAGCAGTTTGGACTATTTCACATAAGAGAATGCTGTATGTGTTTTTGTCTGTGCCCTTGTCACTGGTTGGAACTAGAGAGCTGACAAAAAAGACAAATATTTCCATGCAAATATGAGAGTTTACCAACATTTGATTTACAATCTGTGAAGTAAGTGGGCTGTTTGCTTCTGTTGCTAGCTACTGTCAATCAAATCTGGTCAAATCCTACCCACACAAAGCAGATTAGCAAAATGTTTGTGTCAAACTTTTATTTAGTCATGAATATTTAATATTATAGTGAGATACCTTTTGAGGCCAAGTTTTCAAGAGCTTTAAAAATGTAAGACTAATATATATCTTTGTGGTGGAAATTACTGTAGAGGGGTTGGGAAATTTACGTGAAAAGAAAACAGTTTTAAATGACGATTTGAAGATGACTTGAGATGACTAATATTCATCAAAATCTCCAGTGAACAAAGATAAACCCATTGTGAGACAGTCGGAAATATATAATGTAAATTTAAGCTCAGCAAAGATAAACCGTTTAGAAAGACGGAGCCAAAATCAGTCTTGGCTCAGCTTTTCAAACTGGACAGATTTTCTTCAGGTGGTGAGAACTTTCAGCACAGCATGTGACAATGATTTATAGGGTAAAAATCACATTACCACATGTTGTGCTGAAAAGTACCACAAGATGTTTCAGCGTCAAACAGCACACGCCTATGTGTAAAATATGACAAATCCATTTGAGGGTACGAAAATCTCTTAAAAACTAAAACTGTTACACTTTTTATCCTCTGCAGAATTATTCACATTTTATTAAGAAACACTCTTAATAGTTATAATAAAACAGATTGCAAGGGCATTTCATTATTCTCCTGCCCAAGTATGTATTTCCACTTCATATATTGCCAAGAAAAAAAGGCAAGCTGGTGATCTGGAATATTCTGTTCTTAAATATTAGTTTAAGAGTAACAGCAAGTATTCCAAGGGTGCAAAACTGTCCAGGGTAGTAATAGACAGCAGAATAATCCCAAACCCAGAGCCGACAGCATGAATGAACATTTATATGACGTCTCCAATGTTCCATGAAATCAATCATCCATCCCAATCCGCTTTTCGTTTTTCCAGCCTTACCCCTCCCTTCCTGCTATTTGCCGTATCATATGTTCCACCATATTCCCATGGGGAAAGAGAATATACGCAGACTTTCATCTGTAAGTGACTTGCTGTCATCACCATTTGGGTGGAGGGAGAAGAAGGGCAGAAAGATGGAGGGAGAAAGAGTGAGAATTAAGCGAAATGTGATCAGAGGTGTCACCTCGGTTTAGGTGCGGCGGGAAACACGCAGAGGTTGAAATATGCACAGATAGACAGAAATGTAATCATTACTTTTGTACTTTGATTGGTAACAGGAAATCAAGCTCAGCCTCTGCATGCAGTATGAAGAAGAGATGTTCTACAAGTTATTTCTGGTGGCTTTAGGTGCTGGTGGGAGGCTCTGGAAAGAGCTAGCCCTCACACAGTATTGCGGTCACACATTTTGACAACATTGAAGGCAAAAATTAACACAAGTTAGTCCAGGAGGAGGAATCTGAAATCTGAGCCAGCGGGATGATGGAAAGACAACAGCAAAGAGCACATGAGATGAGCACATCACGATAATTACCCAAGCTGTCTGTTATGACCTACCAAGCCCATCAGATCTCTGGAGAAAAGTTGATTTACCATCATGACCCAAAGCCAGGGAAAAGGAACTGAAGAAGACACCCTCAAGCACTGACGAAGGAAGCTTGTGGTGGCACCTTGGCCAGCAGAAACAGTCTGTTGTGCCATATGCAATAGAAAGCCAAGAAAGCCATTGCAGTGATCACTGCAAGACCATAAATTGTTAACAAGACCATTTGCGAAAGCCCCTCCCCCAAAACACTGCCTTTCCAGTCAAAGTGAATGGGCTCGGCCGGCCTGTCAAGCTTTGGATTTCTCAACATACCAAAGTGGTGTGCATATGTGGCTCGACTGATACTCTACCTTTAAAAAGGGAATTGTAGCCGTTCTAAAACTAAAAATACGAAGGAATGCGTTTGTCTGTTATACCCTTTTCTAACCCGAATTATCATGTAGCCCATATGCAGGTCGTTAGATACGGGATCCGCTAAAAACAGGCTATAGATTCGGTTCCCATTGCCAGTAGACAAGTAATGCGACATCATGGACGCACCGGCCGGCACTGGAAGCAGGGTTAGTAAGCAGCACAATGTTAGTGAGGTGGTTACTTTAAAAAAATGTATTTGTTATTTAAAGTCTCTTTCAAATTTTCAAACCAGTCAGTGATTGTTGGAACAGTAGAAAGACTAACAAAGACAGTTTGATTTCGAGCATTGCGCCGGAAAAGGATTTTCTATTACCTTACATGTTGTCTACCTGGTGAGAATGTTGTCTTTTTGCCAGTGACAGTAGCTTTAGCGCGAGTCTCTCGCACGATATCACATGGCAACAGAAAAGCCGTCAGCCATTCTCACCTGATTGTCACGTGAAAGCAAAATGAAAGCAATTTTCCTTGAGGTTGGGTAAGGTTTTGGTCCTGATTAAATGAATCACTTAAGCTAAAAAGTAAACATTTATTCACATTAGAGTGGAATTTATTGAGTTTAGCACTGAACCCATGTCAGAGTTGAATTTATATGCACACACTTATTCTTTCCATGGCACTGTTTCAGTGTCAAACTACAGCTGCTAGTTGTGCCCGCTTCTCATAATCCTTCATTTTTAGTCATTAGGCTCATTTCATTTCAGGAGACCAGTAATAGGAAACATATAATGGGAACATAGACGTGGAAACAGAGAAGGAAAGAGACAGGGGAAAAACATGATGCGTTAGTGAACGCTCATCATGTGATGGCTGCAGACTGTATTACTTTTAATTGTTAAAAAGTTTCTAGATACTCTCCTTCATATCAAGCTATTGATATAGTCATTTAAATCATTTTTGGAAACATTTTTAGATGCTAGATTTCATAAATGTGCGCAAATCTCCAGTATAGTACCATTTATTTGGGGGAAAAGGTATAATTCAAGTAACCTTTCAAGCTTCTTTATGTCACTAAAACTAGTTTTACGTGGATTCCTGCTCTTTTGCAAAGCTATGTCTGCATATTCAAATGTATTAGTGTCTGCATATGAGGCTGGATCTATTTTCTGACACATGGGACAACTTAATGCTGATTTATGCCATTTTCTTCTCTCTGCAGTCAAGAGAATGTTTCCCTGCCTAAACTAGAAAATAAGGAAAAACATAAAACATATATTAAGCAAAGAAAAAAATACTATTTGGAATAACAGCAAAATGGGGAGTAAAGGATCATTGGTATCTTATCTTAAAAAAATGTTCTATGTAACAGCTCTCTAAATAAAAGCAGACAGAGCAGAACCAAGTTCACTCAGCTGACGTACACTGGTACGTTCCTGCAAGCCTAAAGGAAACGCAATAAATGTGACAGATGAGTTTCTGACAAATGTTCCTGCAGAGAAATATACTGATGGTGATTCCCAAATCCCCTCTTTCAGAAAGCTTTATGACAACTCAAGACAGTGAATCCATTGTGTATAGACTTGTCCATATGTCCAACTTGACCAATCATTCACACACACAGGCTTATTGTTAATCTAGTCAACACGCATGTTATTAATATTTCAAATTAACTGGTTTCACACAACTTCAAAAGTATTTTCTTTATGACAAATGCTTAATATTTATGCTATACCAAGGTGAGGCTATTAAAAGCTTAAGTTTAAAACTGACATTTTAAAAAGGAAAGAAAAAACTGAAGTGGGCTGAGGCTGGTAAATGGAGTAGAAGGCTACGCTAGAAGTGCCTACGGGGCAACCATACACTCACCACAGGTGCAGTCACAGCAAACTAAACACTCACACAGCACTTGTGCACTCCAGTGCCTTTAACCACAGCAAACAGTGAAGCCCTCTCAGTGGACTGGCACTAGGCACCAATACATTTAAGAATTAATAACTGCAACAAAGTTAAAAATAAGGACCCCTTGTTCTACAACAATGTAGACAATATGGCACAATTTATAAAAACGCTCAAAGTCAGGAAAACAGTGTAGCGAAACAGCAGCATGTGAAAAACGGGGATTAACAGGGCTCACCATGCTGCATGATAAATTGTGATGTGTGTGACCCTACTCACCACCTCTGGTATGGGGCATTAACAGATGATATCACTCAAAAACACCGACGGTGTTCCAACACACAAACTATGCTCAGCCATCATGTCAGATCACAGCTAGAACAGAAGGCAGTACGCAGTTTAAGAAGGCTGACTTGTGCATGTTAAGTGATCAATTCAACTGCAAACAGCAAACACTACCAGCCACAACAGGGGCCAAAGCAGTGATCACGGGCCAAAAGGTGCTTTGTATAATCTGGCCCTAATTAGGGAATTGGTTGGGGGAGGAGTCAGGCCTGGGGCTGCACTTGCACGAGGGGAGCATTCCCCACCACACGTGCACATACACTAAAATACAAACAATTCTATTAAAGCAGTGTTTCTTCTCTATTTTGGCAAATCCTGTGGAACTGAAGTTTTACAAACAATGATAAGGTCAGAGTCAAGTTAATCAAATCATCACAACCATATTTCACAAAATGAAAGCCTGGTGTATATGAATACTTTTCTGTCATATGTGATAAAACAGAACAGGAACCAGCAGCCCTATTGCATCAATTTCTTTTCAACAATTCTCAGTAGGAATCAATGCGTTACAGCTACACACCATGAAGAATTTGCCTCTCCACCCTTCCTCTTGTCACAGTTTAACAATGCACCCTTCGGTAAGATTTACAGGGTGAATGTGAGAGCAAAGGGCAGAGTAAGTCTTTTTCTAAAACTGTCACTGACGTGGACCCATATTTCAAGCAGCCCTTCAAACCGCACATCACAGTTTGAACCCACACATCATGATCTCAGCCCACACATCATGGTACAGATTGTAATAGAGTATGATGCTTGCTCCGTAGATATACTATAGTTCATTGTTAGACAGCAAACTGAAGCCGTCAATGCAAGGGTACATATTGTTTGTGTTAATCACAAAGGAGTAAGGTCAACAAATCTGTGCTGCATGCATGAAATAAACGAATATGGATGCTCTTGTTTTTTAAAAATCCAGACAGAGAATATCAAATCCGTGTTAAAGACACACAGACATACCCACACACACTTCAACACACACGCATGCAGGACTAGCTGTGCCTAAAGCAACACTAGTGGCTCCAACCTCAGCCTTCGAAAGTCGCTCCAGTCTTCTGTTGTCATTCCATAAGTCATCCACCACAAATTAAATTTTCTGTCGGTGATTTATGCTGTGAAGAAAAAGCCATAAAAATAAAGATCTTATTTTGAGTCCAACGACTTCTAGTAGCCTCCCTCTAAAGTTTTATTTTCATATTCTGAGAAATCACAGAGCAAAAGTCACTGAACACCCAGAGGTGTATTTGAAGTATCTTGTCATTTTAAAGCCATTTTAAAGACAGAAAAATCAGTTTTAAGGAAAAGTCTGGGTTTTGTTTTTAAAATAGAGAGGATGCTGTTATAGAGAGGATGCTTTTCCGTTCTGCAAACCACTTGTCATTTAGACTCATACAGCAGGTGCATTTTACATCTGTGTGAGTAAGTTAGTGAGTCAGTTATTCACTGCCATATCTTCAAGACATACCATAAACTTTTCCTTACATTGTCCACACCAGTATTTACTTGAGTCCTGTACCTAAATCCAATTTGATGTACTCATAGAAATAGAATGAGAATAGAACAGACATTGAACTGCTTGCCGTGGTCATTTGACCAGTTCAAAAGTACAAATACCGCTGTCCACTCTTATCTTATCCTATTTCTATAGATGTACTTCACTAGTGTTACCATTTCCTGCTAGTTTGTAGGATACTTCTTTGTGAGTAGATTTATTTGACAGCTATAGTTACAAGTTACTTTTCAGATCCATATTTCTACAATGTGATGTGTGAGGGGATAATGTGCGAGCAGGTCATTATTGTAGGGGCTCATTTTGCAATAATGATCCACTTGCTGTACATTATCCCGCTTAATACACAGCTACTTACGAAGTACATCAGTAATTTGAAAAAAAACGAGTTTATTGATTTTATTACCTCCTTAAAAAGTCTATGATCCGAACTGCGTCCATTGCAACATTATTCATAGCAGCGGTCTGCTATAAAGAAATAATAAACCATAGAATAGTCCGTAATTGACCAATCAGAAGAGAATATTCAACAAATCCATGTATGAATTTTGATAGTGTACAGTAAGGACAGTGTGCTGCCAATACTTTTGTCCTTGAAGGACTTACAGTTGCCTTTTAATGGTGTATTTTTACAGGGCGGTATTACAACTTTTACTTAAGTAAAAGATCTCGTTTCCTCCTTCGCTGCTCTTTACAAGACGAGACGGACTCAAGATGTAAAGGTGAGCTGAGGTCACGTTGCAGTTAGACTGTGAGAAGTGGTTACACATATGTGGTTGTTTGTGTCTCTGCAAGCGTGTGTGTCAGACATTAATGTTGAAATCAGTCATTCGGTCACCCTCCAGACTCAAGACTCAGCGTGAGACAAACATGCCGCACTGCCAAGACACTAATGTAGACGAGCGGGAAGCTTTTAAACTGCAACCAAACCACTTTCACAACGTGTTCAAGGGAGCGAGGGGAATTCTCCAAATAATAACTTGTCCACCGTACATGAAAGTACCACTTAAGGCTTTCCATCATCTTATTTTCTGTTTATTCCATCAAACTTTTCGTAGGCTGGGTTTAACGGACTGTTAAAATGACCAAAAATGCCTAATTGGGTAAATCAAAGAACCATTACATTAAATAGATATTCCGTGTGCTATACAAAAATTGGATTTAGGGACAGGATACAATTATTGCAAAATGATATTACTTTCATTATATATATTTTTTTATTTTTTAAAAGCTACAAGTATGCAATGCGTTGCTGTAGTGTCTGGCTCTAAAGTTGATCAGCACATGCTTACACAAGACTACCTGCAAAGAAGGAAGGCACAGTGTGTTCTTTTAATCTCCTTACCAGACGACTGACAAGGTGATTAGCACCAAATCTGTCTGTGTCTCTGGCAGTCTGCTTTGTCTGGTGTGCATAGTGCGAAATGTTAAGTAAACATCAGTGGTTAGCAATATCCTAAAAGTGACACCTAGCCACAGTCATGCATAAAATTGTATGGGTCTATAAAAACATTTATATCAGTAAATACTAAGCCACTGTTTTTACCCGATTATAATGGTTAAAAAAATCTGTTTTAAAAATGAAAAAATTGCTAATCTTGCAGGTACAATGCAGAAGCTAATGATATATGCATTACTTATATACTATACTATATATGATTTTTGCACTGATCTTCACAAAACAAACATGAAGTTGTTACTTGTTCTTATGCAGGGGTTATTTCCAAACTTTTAGGTGTAGTTCAGACACACTGGAGGAATTTAATCTTAAGTCAATCATGGAGAACAGGAAGGATTTTTTTTATATTTAAATGCAACCACAGGTCTGGTTGAGGTATACTATAAAAACAGTGTGACATCCAAAGCTTTAAGGTGGAGTCGTTAGAAATGGTTAGGACTCTAGTGGTGGTTTTCTCAACACCCTTCTGACTCATATTATTTAATATTTCCAGCTACTTGCACGCGACAATTTGCGGCTTACAGCTCCCTATCTAATCCAACGTTTCATCGAGAGTGAGATAAAGGCATTTGCGCAATCGATCGCTCCAAATAGTGTTTTAAATCCTGAGAGGTTATATTTGTAATCTCAGTGAGATCAGAATTTGATTAAAAGATTTCTACATTTAAGGATAAATGTAGTGGTGTCAGTGTGTGTTGATATTATTAGACAGCGTTGCCACACTGTTTGTTGTCAAGGAGGAGAAAATTATCTTATATGTTGGATTTGTTACTGGAATAGGGTTTTCTGTTGGCAGTGTCTTCACTGGGCCTTCAAAAGGAGTTGTCCTCAAAAGAATTATGGAATAGTTTGTATTATACAGCTATTTCTAGTTTTACAAGTAGACTAGCTGGCTTTTCTCAACAAAAACACAAAAGTCAGAAGATGGTAAATCGGAGTAATTATTGAAACATTCACCAAAAGGCTGTTTTAAATCAGTTGTAGTAACGCCGGTGAAAACAAAGCCAGTGGTTTCAGTGCCAGGTCTAATAGCCCAAAGGTGATAATGATGGTGGTTTAGTTTATCATTCAGTACTGCACGTGCTCTCTAGACTTCTAGACAGTGAGTGTGTTTATTTTCTCCAATATCTTTATCTGTCTATCTACCATGAATGTGCATTATTAATCTGTCTCATACTAACTTCTCCTCTTTACAGAGAAAGAAAAGCTCCTACATGCAGAGTGGTGCGTTCCCACTCCTTTCTAAAAATGGAAGGTGTTTTCAAACGCTGAAAATAAAATCACTTGGTGTCCATTTATAGGGTTCAGGGAAGCTGATCAAACTTCCACAGGGGACTTTCTCCAGGAAGCTGCGGCTCAAAGGATGTAAATGACAGCAAATGAGGCCTCACATCAGTACGCCATGCTACAATGATTTTAACAAGACACTTCCACATTTGCACGCACAGATACAGTGGCGCCTATTTAACTTTTATTTAGAAGTATCAGTTTCATGAATCCAAATAGTATAAAGGGTCAAAGGCCTCCAAGCAACATGGTAGAAGTGACAAAACTACTACACTTGTACCATTGCAACTGATTTATTATAGTGTTTGGTAAATAAATAAGTATCTTATGTAAATGATGATTAAACTTAATCAAACATAATGTTTTTTAGACATGAAAAGGCACAAGTACAGTGCTGCTGCTGCTGCCGCCGCCGCTGCTGCTGCCGCCGCCGCCGCCGCCGCCGCCGCCGCCGCCGCTGCTGCTGCCGCTGCTGCCGCCGCTGCTGCCGCTGCTGCCGCCGCCGCTGCTGCTGCTGCTGCTGTTCATAATTTTCCTTGAGTGTAAATGTTTTGTCCAGAGGGTAAAACTGCTTCCAGAGACTTGGTTTGATCCGGTGCCATGGAGTATAATACTGAAGAGAAATGCAGACAGCAAAAAGAATATAAACCTTTAGTTAAGCAAACAAAGCTTGTTTTGTGGCTGCAACAGATTTTTTCTTTTTTTAAACGACTGGACAAGTTGTTCGAATATAATCTATATACAGTAGAGTTTTAACGGTTAATATCGTGAGGCGTAAGTGCTTTTTTCCGTTTCTGCCTTTTTTTTTTTTTTTTTATCCCCCTTCATTTGAATAGCTGGTTAACATTTTACTACAATGACAACACAACTAACACTTGATATACTGAAGTGGGTCTGTTCAATACAGTCCCACTAGATTTCATGGCATGAGCACAAACTGGAACTTAGATTATGAGCCGTGAACATGACGTAACTATTGCATTGAATATGTTACTATATTTTAACCTGTGTGTCACATACTGAAGATGAGAAACAAGTGAAATAATAGTAACCAGTTAAAACAACGTCGGTTAAGGTTAGGATTAGGTTAAAGCAATAAAATCTAAGTTGAGGTTTAGCAACAAAACGGTTTATTTTAGGTTGGGGAAAGCCATTGGTCATGGTTAAATAAGACCAACTTTTGCCTAAAAATGAAACCTTCTTTCAGTAAAATACTTCCTGGAAGCGCTGCATATTAAACCAAAGTCAGCAGAGTTTAAAGCAGATGTAAACACCCATCCATCACCCAAACCACATCACCATTACTTTCCATCAAAACTGTTTCCATGTCAAACAAACGGCTGATTTTGTTGAAGAAACATCATCTCTTCATGAGGAGGAGAAATGTGCCTCTCAGCTTTCATGCAGGTACCACATACTTGCTTTCTAAGATATCATTCCTCAAAATTTCAGAGGACCACGCTCGTCTGTATTGATGCTGCACGTGTGATTTGAGAGCCTGGACCAACATACTGTTGGTCAAAAACCTGTGTCAATATAGTGTCAAAGTGAAATTTTAGACATTTGCGGTCATACAAAGTTGTTACCTGTATATCTTAGCTGAATCAAAACCTAAATTTGTTTGTGATATCAGGTCTTTTTTTCTGAAGTTGTTGGACTTGGCCCCCTGCTTGTACAACCTCAATCGTCAACTTCTTAAAAGATTGTTGTATATGTAACTCGTCTCAACATGGCACAATCAACAGTCCTCAAGAAGACCTGAATGCATAGCTTTTTCTGGCAATTTCTTTGTTTGGCTGTGTAATAGACTGCCAATCTCCAGGGTGTATCCTCCTTCTTGCCCAGTGTGTGCTGGGACAGGCTCCATCTGTCTGATATGTCACCAACCACTAGAGGAGAGTCAGGGTTTACGAGGAACTTAGCCGCACCGGCCTGAGATCTAGGGAGGCCCATACTGCCCATAATAAGCAGTTTGTTGACAGCACAACACCAAATGTGCAACAATGCAGTAAAATGAAGAATGACAGTATAATGGGCTATGGTTATGGTTAGTATTTTTATACCTCAGCACTGACCTTAATTAATCACAAATTGTATGTACCACCTAGCAAGCATGCAGAGGGACCCAAATCCAGTGTTGCGGTTCACACCCGGGCCAGACATGATGCTGTTTCGCTAGTGACGGCAACAAATTTTCCGTGAATTTCACTTTGGAGTATGGTTTTTTTAATTTGTTTTTCAAAGCAATCGCAATGAGTAAAAAGGGAAAATCATCCTGTGGGAGGAGGGTTTCATGGGAAAAGACAAAGAGGAGAGTTTTCAGATGGAAGGTGGGAAGAGAATGTGTTGTTCTGAGAGGGTCTTTCCACAGTTGGTTAGTAAAATAGAGGAGCTTGGTGCGTCAGGTTGGCCCAAGTCCTAGATATGGAGATTCAGAGGTCTTTGAAGACTTTTACCCTTGTGTCTACTTTGAATCAATACCTTTTATGTTATTTATTGTATCTGCTTGAAAAAGCATCTCAAATGTTGCCTTAAAAATATCAGTGTAAATCTATTTTGGAGAAAAATGCTTCTTCAACAGATGCTTCTATCCTATACATACTTCTATCCAATTAAACACTTCTGTTTGGAACAAACACTTTTTTTTCAAATCTATTGTTACTTCCTTTTCCATCCTAGCCAAACTTGGCTGGTTTTTGGATGAATTTCAAACTGCTAGGAAACATTAAAGGGTAAGCAACACTTTGTTGCACCCTGCTGGCCTTCTGCTAGTTAGGAAACAAATTAGCATTTTCAGAGTCAAGAAAAACCCTGTGGAAAACAATGTAATGTCCCAGTATGTTGCTGTCAGTGTAGTTGTCAATGTTTTAAAATATTAATATATCACATTTTGCAATTAAACATCTAATTTAAGTTTTTTTTAGAGAGAGCACTACTGATTACCAAGACCACCAGTGTTCATAGTTGACTGCCTTGGAAGTCGTCAGGAAACATGACTTAAACATTCCTGGTGAGGATTATTCAATCACTTATAGTGAAAATCATTTGACTCACTTTCTCAGAAAAGTGAAATCATACAAACAAAAGAGACACATCACACAGTGTGTGACTCTGGCAGTCGGAACACTGTGTTGCTTTTCTTTTTTTGTGTTGCCCGAGAAAGGCCTTTGTCTGAGGCCGATTCCCCGGTAAATACCAGAAAACACGCTTTCAGCTCCACTGAAAATTAATGTGGTTTACAGCAGAGGTTAGGTAAACATTTTATATGCTGAAGTTGCTGTTGACTGATTTGTCACTGAAACACATGTGGGAAGTTTATGCTATGAACGGTACTTCCAGTGTTGTAAATGGGGTTTTAAGCAGCAGAGAAAAAAGGGCTGTTTTGTGGTGTGGTTACCACTATGGAGTCAACCCTCAATCCAGGAGTGTGAATCACATTCTTAATTAGAGAACGCAATCCAAACCACATGTAAACAATTAGCCTTCAGGATAGCAGGGTTGTTCCTGTGTGTGTGTGTGTGTGTGTGTCTGTACACTGAGTAGGAATGCTGCACTTTCCCAGACCTCAGCTGAAACAGTCAATCAGGGAGAATTGGCAAAAATGAAAGAGTGATTAATAACTGATGGTACACGCACACACATCACGCACGCATGCACACACACACACACACACACTATATTGTACTGTACATGTGAGCTATTTAGATTATTTATTTGTTGTATTTATTTATGGCCTCAGGGAAGGAACAGCAGCATGTAGATATACGACCTTCCTATCATCCAGAATTGAGAGGAAAACTGCTTCAACAATCCTCTTTCTACACGTCAGGGGTAAACTGTCTTTTACTTTATTGTCTTTACTGTTTTGGTTCACTCTCACTATTCTGAGCAGCATTGTTTTCAGGTGGCAGGACTACCCACAGTACACTACCTGCACGACATCAGAGCTGCAGCATTTCTCACACTTTTTATGTTGTTAAGAGTCAGTCAAACAATATCCCAATGTCCCAATGGCTATGCTTGCCACTGTAAGCCACCAGGTATGACTTTTATTTGAACAATGTTGGCCATAACAAACGTGTGCTCTTGACATTGGTTATTTATTTATAACTGCCATTAAACACGCAGCAACAGATAGCCAGTTATTGTCAGCGACACCAAAAGCCAGAGCCATAAAAGAGCTCTCGCACCAAAATAACTCTAACATCAACAAATTCTTTAGCAGAAACGATATAGACTTCGAATCTTGGAGCAAACAGTGTTAGAAGCCAAAATAAACTTTTGTCAGACTTACTGATATCGACTGTGTGAGGCCTGACATATTTTCAAGCTTGTGTGTGTGTGTGTGTGTGTGTGTGTGTGTGTGTGTTAAAAACGTTTTTCAAAGATGACCCTAACCCAAAAGAAACAAACATTACAATCAGCAGCGAGATCTGATTAATGATTATGACTTGTCCAATTGAGTAACAGGCCTATATTATTTTCTTTGAAGAACGAAACATTTGCAACTGTTGAAATAAGTTGTAACTTGACTGTAAGCTGAAAAATGTGTTGTCCCAGCCAATACTGGATGCATTCGAAAGACTTTCGTCTGTAAATACAAATATCATTATAAGAGGCCAACCACAATAAAGACAACGGACCATTTAACTCTTCCCCTCAAAATGGCTGCTTTTCAAAGTGACAACGAGCCAACTCAGTCCCCCAGGGAACAACAGTCCATGTCAAGATGAATGTCCCAGTTTTTTCTTTTACAGTTAATAGTCTTCATAACATCAGTCCCTCCCTGTCTTCAAAGAAAAGAGTACACTACACCCTGATGACTTGCCTCACTGATGGAGAGACATCCCAGGAAGCATAACTCTTCAATAAGGAAATTCCTCTTTGTGCCAAGACATGTGGCTCTGACCGCACTCTCTTCCTTACTTCCATTCCTCTTTGTTCTTTCCTCTGCCTCTTGTCTTTCTCTATCTCCTTCTCTAATTACGTCTCTTTCTTTCTCATTATCTCTTGTCTGTCTCTTTTCTCATTTTCTGCCACGTACCCTACCTCCTTTCTCTCCGTCCCTCTGAGGCTTCCAAACCATCTAATCTCTGTATGTTTTCATCACATAGTGATAAACCACAGGACGCAACTATGCAAGAATCTGTGTGTGTGCATGCGTTATTGTTCTTGTGCATGGACACTTTTTGTGTCTCATGCGTTTGCGGTTCTATGTGTGCATGTGCGTAATATACGTACATCTGTGTGTTTGTTTCTGTGCATGTGTAAGCGTTAAGCTCTCCCACTAAATGGTTTGAGGTCTAAAGGGTGGGAGAAAGAGTAAAAGAAGATGAGAGAAGAGAGTAAAAAATGTGCAGGCCCAGAGGTGCTACTCCCTTGTTGTTGATAAGAAAGAATCCCAGGCATTTTTTGACCCAGGCATGTTTATTATTACGTACCGTGCACTCTCTGTTTAGCTTAAATATTTACAATATTTTTCAGTTGATTCATAAAAAATGTCCAGCACGTCACACTATAGTCCATTGTCATCTGGACTATAAGTACTGCAATATCTTAAATAGTGCAAGTTGCACTTTTACAACCTATTTGTTTCAATTGACTTATTTTCACTTTAATGAATTGCATTATAATTATATTGTTAAGAAAATAGTTATTATCTTCATTGATCCTCAAATTGGCATCTAATGGACTGTATCTATGGGACAGTCAGATATTATATTTTATCATGCTCTGCAAATCTGATATTTTTTTATCTCTATTACGTTGATTGTCTTGGTGTCTCTGGCCGTGTCTTTATAGTGAGTAATACACAGAAACTTTGAACATTTTTGAACCGTCATCAGTTTGCATCTTTGCTGACAGGTGTACTGCTGTTTCACTGTAATGTAAACAAAATATTGCATTGTGCAATTTTACAGTGTGAACAGGCTGTGGTCGCTACTTTTTTCACTCCACTGTGGGAATATTTGACGACACTATATAGCGCATATTAACACACTCAAATGAAATGGCAAAGGATATAAAAGAGAGCACTAGGTAGACATTAAACATAATACATATAAATAAATACACTACATTTATTAACCCTAACCCTACTGCTAGTCTTGTAATTACACACAGATTCAAATTCCAAGGGGCAAGACATACAGGAATGCAGTACTCTGTTAAGTGTTGTTTGACATTATGACAAGTAACTGATAAGACTCTATAAACAAGTGTGTGTGTGTGTGTGTGTGTGTGTGTGTAGAGATCTGTCTCATTAGTGCTTCCCTGATCCTCTGGTCTCACAGTTAAAACTTTCAGTTGGTGGATACTGGCACATGAGATACTTTACACAGTTAATACTTTGGCGCTTGTAAAAACCATCGAATCCAAAAATCAGGATCTTCCACAGTGCTGAGTGATGATTGGGAGATAATGGGAGTGTTGGTGCTCTGTGTGTTCGCAGCCACGTTCAACTACATCTCTGCCTCTCCAGAAGTCTGCACCAATAGCCTCTTACCTGGAGCTAAAGGTAAAAGGTGTGTGTGTGTGTGTGTGTGTGTGTGTGTGTGTGTTTGTGTGTGTTTCTGTTTGAATCTAACTGTACCGTACTTAAACATTCTAGTCCAAAATCCAATTAAACACACACGTTTGTGTTATATAATACAACAAAAAAGGTATTATCATATATGCTTGTCTACTGTTTGTGTTCTTGGGTGCTCGGAATTAGAATTGTTGTTTGTTCATACTGTTAGAGATCAGACAATTGAGGTTCATAGCTTCATAGTTAATGTATAGGAGTGTTAACGAATTTTCCTTACAATGTAAAAGTCAATACCTGTATGTGCGTCAAATGAAACATTTTGAGGAAACACCTCTGATGTTCTTCAGGGTTTACAGAGCTAATGATAAAGATAGCAAGCATGTAATGTCCTGTAGTTTATTAGCTTGCAGTCTGCTACCCCATAGTCTTTTTGGAGGGAATGCCTCCCTGTGTGTGCTTTCCATTTTACGACATCCAGTAGCTTGTTCCCCTGCTGATTCAGACAGACAGACCTAATAAAATAGGCACTTAAGCTAAACAACAGTTTTTTCACGCTACTGAAAAGCATGGCTTTCAGTTCTGGTTTAAAAGTAAGTGAAAGAGATGTGACTTCAGCAGTCATCATGCACACTCACCGTGCATGTGTCTGGGAAGTGAGTGCACATTTTGTCAGCTTCCCACAGAATTTTCTGTATAGTAACAAAGTCCCATTGTGACAGTGTGTATTTAGACAGCTGCCACTAAACTGAACTGATTATTTGTCCAAGACTCATCCCAGATATACTGCTGACCACAGAGTCAGTCTCTGAGTGTGTGTATTCTCATGTCTGCGTATTTGAGTGGGTGTCGGACGTGTATTTTTCTATGTTTCATAACCCGAATAAATGTCTTATACATTTAAACTTTTATTGTTTACTGGTACTTTGACTTCAGCATTTTAAAATAGATTTACCACCATTTCATTTATTTATTATATACAAAACATTTTAGTGTCTTTAGGAAAAGTTAGATGATACATTTAGAATTGACTCACTTATGTCACATAAAGTGATCCTTTTGCTTACTAACATATTATATTACTGCCAGAAATGTTTTTGACATATGAGAAATCTCTCAGTGACATAATCATACAAGGGAGACATGTTAGTTATTTTTACTGTACAGTGTTTCAGTTCAGTACTCAGAAACACTTAACATGGCACAGATTTAGTTACTTGAAAATGTCTACACATCTTGCAGAATTGAATAATCAATTTTCCTAAGTACTCCTTCGGTCTGGAGGTGGTTTGTAACAATCCTTAATTTCAAAGCCCAGCACAAGATATAAAGTGCTGTTGGCATCAACAACTGGGGCAAAATTCCAGCTCTAATAGACACTCTGAAACCTCACAAGATTTCTTGCCAAGAGCTCTTTGAGCAGTGAACCCACAGAGATATTTCGCCTACATCGCATTTGTGCTTTCAACTCTGAAAACTATGTGGTGTCACTAATACTTAAAATGAGTTAGTGCTTTTGAAAAGTATATTGGCTTGGATAAACATAGATTAATATGGAAAAAAAAATGATAAACATCCAAAGTTCATTCAAACTTAACCTGGCAGTAGGACTTGCACCCAAACCCACAACTGGGCCTGCACTTAAACTAGTACACAAACACTCTCTCACTCGAGTGCTGTGCTGTAGTAGTTGTTGGCCAACTGTTAGTCTTGATAATGTTGTATCATAATCCTGTGATGGCTTTGATATTCCATCCATGCCATCAGAGAGTGGGAATATGCAGATTTAATCCCTGCCACACACGGAAAGCAAGTTAGCTGTGTACAAACAAAAGGCCCCTTCAGAACAGAACTGTGCATAATGGGATGCATGCTTATCATATCAATGCATATCAATTTCACACTACTTTTTACTTTTACTTTCTAATTCAGGAGACCAAGGTGCGGTTGGAGAGGAGGGAGATCAGGGAAAACTGGGAAAGAATGGACCACCAGGACTTCCAGGTATTGAGCATCCATCCATCTATTTTATATACTGTACGTATATGGAACGTGGAACCTGTACGTGGAAAAAAGTAGTATTTTAAAGTAGTGATGGAGACAAATATAATACAAGACACTTCCCTGATAAAAGATTAAAACAGTGTCTCACAATGGACAGTTAAAAAAAATGAATAAAATTGATGCAGCTGAACCAGAGATATGGTCTTCTTTATTCCGTGCATTATTCTTCCTCGTCAAAACCTGGTGACAACATTACCCAAAATGCATCTCAACCGCTGACAGTTCTGTCGGATTGTGTTATGCTAGATGTGTATAAGGTAGCCTTGAGCAGCTGCCTCAAGCAGAGATGAGGAGCAGGCTACAGAGGTAAGACCATTTCTTTATAGCACATCGTCAGATTTTATTCATTTTTAAACTTGTAGTCTTCGGCCCAAACTGACGCTGACTAAAGTGCATTACTCCCTCTGGAGCCACAAAAAGCTTCGTACAATTTTGTTTTCCCCCACATAAGTAGTAGTACTGGCCAAGACCTGTAAACAGACGTTGAGCTGTAAAATTGGTGGACTTCCCCTTTAAGGCCAGCATTATAGTGCAGATAAAATAACACTTGGTTTGTTATCAGACTGCGGTTGAAGATGATGCAGTGGACAAATATCGGCATAATCACAGTCACTCACTCAAATATGATTGACATTAAAGTATATTTTGCCTATATTTTACTGCACAGTTAAAAAACAGCCCCGGTCTACCAACTTGAAAAATGTATTATTGAAAAAAATCCTGCGCTTCTGTCTTTGTAATGGGCAGAAAAGCCTCACTTCTCTCTTATGTTTGCACAGAAGCCTAAAGTCTGACTTCACCCGTCTGTAAGTCGAAAATATCATTTTAATTGCTGCTGAAACCTGGACAAACAATCACATCTTACTTTCTATATTGAGACTTTTTGTACTTCCAGACTTAATGCGAGACTTTGCCCTGGCAGCAGTTTTTTCTTTTTCCTGCTCTAGACAGCTTGTTTTCCTTTGCTCTGTGACAGACAGACAGACAGACAGACAGGCAGGCAGACAGGCAGACAGACAGGCAGGCAGGCAGACAGGCAGACAGACAGGCAGACATCCACTGCTGTGTGTCTGTGGAGGAAGCAGACGTGTTAATTGCTGCTGAGGAAAGAAGTGGCGTCCCGCTTCGCTATATCTTTTCCAACTAGGCTGGTACTAGCTGGCCAACCAACCAGCCATATGATATACACAGATGTCTGTACACACACACACACACACACACACACACACACACACACACACAAAACATGCTCTAATGTTGCACATCACAATATCCACACTCATTTCATGTGAACTGTGAGATTCATGAGAGCTTGTTATTTCACCAGCTAGATGTCCCAACTACTGTCATGCCATGGATAATTTCATATCTGGGCATATATACAATACACTATATGCACAAAAGGTAAGCAAGCATGTAGACACAAGTAGGAAGATGTACTTGTAGAAACACACAATACATAATTGTACGTACACGCACACACTGTATAAAAGCACTGGTCCCTGGCTGCCCTCTTGGTCTCCTCAAATGTTTGTTTTATTCAATAACTTTACACAGAAATCCTCATACAACAGGCACACTTCTGTCATCAGACTGTGTGAGAGACACATGCCAGGACTGCTTGAGTCTTTTCCAAAAGTGTAAAGAGAAAGAAAGTATATAAATGTGACCCCTTTTCAACTTCTCAACTTTGTGGGTATTTTTCAACAGTATAGCAAACCCAATCATTATGGTTTTTCTGTGTGTATGCTTACTGTAGGAATGAACGCAGGTTCCTCTGATGACTTTGTGACTGCAGTATGTCAAGAGCTCAACAGATGACGCATGTATTCCCTGTCTTAAGTCAGGCCATTTTACAGGAAGCAGTTGCTTAATTTTGGAATGTTAAAAGGGAATACGTGACTGTGAAGGCTCTGGTGAGCAACAAACACAATTTGTGGCTCCAAGTTTATTAATGTCAACAAACCGTGGTGCTGGATTTCTATGTTTGTTAATTGTGCTTTACTTGCTGTAAAACTGGTAAAGTTTAGTGTTACAGACAGAGTTAGGTGTTATATAAGGTTCTCAATTCTTGGGAGGAACCTGTTGGGACAGCTAGCAATGAACCATATGTACAACAAATGGAAAATCTGGCTCAAGGCCTTTATTCCGTGTGACGAAGCTCTCTTTCCTCTTTCCACAAAGCTCCAAAACTATTCATATTTGCTTTGTGTTTGAGCAAACAATGGGTAATGAATGAAACGATCCAAGATCTAGTCCGTTGAGCGTTTTTGAAGTAGCTTTAGGCTGTTTTAGCCTCTATGATTAGAATAAAAAATGTGGCCTACTCCTCCTTTATCCTCCAGCAGCTGGAGAATTCAGACGTTAAACCGGTTGGAGGGGTTGGCCATTATAAAGAGCGACTGCAGTGATAGGGAGGACTGTTATCTGGACATTTAGACAGACGGTTTAACTGGCAAGCATTACCACTGAAAACAACATTAATCAACTTTTATAGACACAGAAGGAATAACAAGAGACCAACAGATTCAATTTCTTCATATAGAAAAAAAAAACAACCTATAATCACGGTTCACAACCAGTGCTCAGATAAGTATTATCAAAATATTTACTTTGTGATGGTGCTTCTCAGGCATTCATGCTGAAAACTATGCAAAAATTGAACAAAGATTACAGTGAAAATTCCAATAGGCCAAGTCTACCAGACAACACACAATCCATAAGACCTCACACATTGTCCCAACACTTCTCACAAATCATCAAGTAGAAAATCAACATGAGAAACTGGGAAATGGGAAAATAATAGCTGGCTGTGTGTGCGACTATGTATGTGTGTGAAGCAAATCCCTCTAATAGCAATAGGCCTCTCTAATGTGTCACTTAGTATTTCAAACCCCATCAATTTCAAGTTGAATAGTTTCCTGAGGAAATACTCATTCAACTGCTGGCAGAAAGCCTCAGTCTGCGCTATAGGCCTACTTTTCACACACGCGCACACACACACACACACACACACACACA
>CALSBV010010223.1:7292549-7303972 GCA_943590825.1 Bovichtus diacanthus | reverse complement strand
GAATCTGTCTCTCACTCTGATATTCTTTGTCCTTCTACACTTTTTTACACTGTAACGTCCCATAATCTAAAATCATGGGCCTTCTCAATATTTCTTTTAACCCTTAACTAAAGCGGTGTCATGTCTCGTAAAATATGTTAGTCTTGTCAGTCACTGTCTGTCTTTGTACTTCCTGTTTTATTTTGTAGTTACCTCCTTGTGTGTTTTCCCGCCTCTCGTCAGTGTCTGCCCCGCCCCTGATTGTTTCCACCTGTGCCCACTCACCTCATGTTTAAAAAGTCACGTCTCCCTTTGTCTCGTGTCAGTTTGTCTTGTTATGTCCTTGTGTCATGCACCTGTGTACCAGCCTATTCAAGAGATTGGTTGTTAAATCTAGTAGTGAGTATTTTGACTTTGTACAATTATTGTACCAGTAAAGGAGTTTTCTTTACACTCTCCCTCAGTTTCTGGTGTTGTGCATTTGAGTCTTCCTACCCTGTGTCTGTGATCGTGACAAGCAGCCCTAACATTATTATGGAGTGGCAGGTGACAGTAATCAGATTACAGAGACATTGTTATTGTGCTCACCACAATCAGATCAAAGATAATAATAGATAATTAATATGTGCATCCAAATAAAGTAACTCAATCATCTCTACTCGTATCATGCTCCGTGTACCAGGTCATTGTTGATGGGCCTTTTTCGTGGATAGTATTGACAGACATTTTTGATTAAATTAATGATTGCTGCATTATATTTAGCTGCTTTGATTTCAGGTTCCTGGTATCGTGCATGCTGGCTCACTCTCACTAGAGCACTTTATTAGGACGGAGCCATTGTTAGTGTTATAAGCGACACCTGTGCTTTTCCTACTGTGAAGTCAAAATATCTGCTTTGAGAGAAGCCTTATTGCACACTTTGTACAGGAATCAAAGAAACAGAAAATAACAAAATGACATGGAAAGCTAAAAGCATTTACTATTTTTTTTCCCATTTTAAAGGTCGACTTCCACTTTGCCTAAACCAGCTAAAGCTGCAAGAATGTGCAGTTTCCCACAGACTATCTTCACTCCACAAACAAACTCTCAACACAAAATATTTAAATTGGTGCCCAAAACAAATCAGCATTTTTCCCTCTAATTTATTTACTGGCATAATAATAATGGCAATAACAGCATCAATCTGGGAACCAAACTATGCAGTGATTGTTTGGAAAAAAGCCTCAGGGCTTGCAATTTCTGGGAGCATGCAATTATATTGATTAGGCTTGAAAACAACAAAATAATCAAAAAACAAAAGAAAAATCATGAAAGCCATACATAATTGTAAGGATATGACAATCCTGAATGATAGAATAAAGGATTTTTGAAATATATAATGACGTGATCTACCATACATAACCTACTACTAATTTGAGGTTCTGGTGTGCATTGTGTATACTACCTTTTTCTGTATATTATGCACTGTGAGCTGGATTTGAAAGTCATAATTTTAAACTGAGATGAGGAGAATTATTTACTATGTCTCGAAAAATCTTCTCCAAATATTATTTCTTTCTTTTCTTCCCAAGGATTGTCAGGAGAGACCGGGCTTGTAGGAGAGGTGGGCCACACAGGAAAGATGGGGCCTATTGGAGACAAAGGTACAACAAAAAAGTCATTTCTATAAGCACTTTTATCGTAAACACTGTCTCCGTCTTTGTCTCTCCTTCTATTTCAGTTCTTTTTCTCTATAGTTAACCCATAAGCATTAAATCAAATAGGCTGTATACAAATTAAACTAGAGAGTGCATTAAGTGGGAATGCTCCTATCCTCAGTGTCCTGTGAAAAAAACATAATTACAAAATGAGAGAAAGATTGATGGACGTTATAACCGTCAAGTGTATAAATGTGTCCTTGTTCCTGTGCCATGACACTTTTGCAACCTGCCTGTAATTGTCAACAACCAGGCTACAAAAATGGCAAAAATGTAGCTGTGAGGTTTCTACAGGATTGAAATGACTTTATAATTGTATAAAAAGAAGAAATATAGTTTCCTGAACTCCTCCTTAGTCTGCAGCTCCATAACCATAGACTGAAAACATTAAAATAAGTAGAACAGACATGTCTACACAAATCAACAAACCGAATCACTCCCAAGACTAATATACACAAGGAGGAATTTATCCCATTTCTTTTATGTTTTAAACGACCACATTCAAAGATATAAGAAAGCATAATCCTACAGTATGATGTCACCCAGTTGTTTTGCCCAGGTTGGGTGAAACTATTTCTATCTTTATTTTTATGAGCAGTCATGTTCCCCTGCCATTCTAGGCATTCACTCTTCTCAGTATTCATTATGTTTAATACACTTACAGGAAAGTGGCTGTGCATCAGCCATCTCAAAGGAGTGAGGTCACGGGTTTGGATTTTCCTTGATCCTGAGTGCCTGTAGCTCATAAAACACCTAGAGAAAAACCCATGTTAAACTCACAAATTCAGCTCACAAACAAAAATTCAGTTACTCTTTTCATTTTACAGGTTCACTCACAGAAAGTAGTTTTAATTTCCCTGTTTACGTTAGCAAAATTAATTGAAGAAACATATGAGATTATTATGATACACGAGCAAGTTTGTACAGTATCTGCTATATTTCTATGCATCTGTCTGCTTATTATTAGAGTGATTACAGGGCTAACATTTTCCTTGGACAAAATAAAAACAATATATAAAGCTATAAAACTATGTGTAAATGTGAATTCATGAAAAACTAACCATCTAACTGAAGCAGGACAGTTTAGGGTGAATTTAACTATAGACCCAAGAGATGCCACTGCACTACATATCTGGTAGCATTTTTATCTTAATAACTGATAGAGCTTTTATACTGGCAACAGGATAATAAGTTTGAAGCCAGAAATGTTGGCTTTTCACATTTTTGTCAGGGCGCTCGAACTGTAACTGTTTATGCAAAAGCCACTCAGCCTGACCAGATTGTACAGGTCCAATGTACTCGTACAAAACCAGCCTATTGTGATGCTTGTACCACAGCCCACTTCCCCAAAATGTGCAACCCTGAGTTCATTTCCACAGTAAAGCTCAAGTATAAGTGAATATGTTCTGGAGGACATTTACACAACAATTCACCCACATCTCTATTTTCACAAAAAAACTATTTGTGTGTTAAGGTCTATTTGGAGCAATTCGTAATAATACAACAGGTCAACATTTGACCTGAGTAAATCTATACCTGTGTGCAGCCATTTGAAATGTTTTATTTACAGTATGATACAGCCATCTGGTGATAATACTTTGTTACTACATCAAGATGTCATATAACAACACAAGAAGCTGTCAGTATGTTGAATTATTAGTTGATAGTACTGTGTCATTTATTTAGATTTTAAGCGATTAAAACAAAAATATATTATTTGCCTGGATCACAGATGTCTGAATTATAAGAATTGTCTCCCATGTGATTTCTATTGCTCTGTAGGTATCAAAGGTGACACAGGTTATGAGGGGCCCTCGGGTTTAAAAGGGAAACCAGGTGAGTAAATCTTCAGCATGCAGACATCAAGTCCTATGGGTGACAGTACCCACAGTTCTGCTCCCCTCAGACCAACAGCATGATCTTACAGCAATTTTACATTTACAAACAAACATTTTCCTTGAAATATGATATGATTTTTATTTATTTTTTTACATTATGACGTAATGTTTACTTGTGTGGACCACAGGAAGAGTAGTTGCTACCAGTGTAGTGGTTAATGAGGATCCAAATAAAAAAATAAAACTCACACTGGAGTTAAAATTAATCAGTGAGTTTAGTCTGCTGACTTTCAGCTATAACATGTATGTTGTAGCACATTTTATAGATGCAGTAGTTCCCCAATTTGATCTTAAACATTCAGACAAAGCAAACAATTGTTTTAGAGTCAAACGCTGAAATGGTGTCTTAAAAGGCTATCAAATCCTACAACAAAGAAAGCCCAGTGGAGCTCAACTGTAAAGTCTTACACTAATATACTGTGGTACAGTTTTGTAGCAGTCATAAGAAGGTGATTCTGTGCTATTCATAACTCGTACTCAAATCATGTGCTGACCTTTGTTTAATTCATTAGGCACAACATGTGACTGTGGCAGGTACAGGAAGGTGGTCGGAGAGCTGGATGTCAATGTAGGCAAGCTGAGGAATGCTGTGAAGTTTGTGAAGAACGGTGAGTCCAGAGTTGTTGAATATCTATCGTTCAGCATAAACTAGTAAATTAAGGGCAGTAAGCCAGCTGAACTACATGCAGCTCTAAAGACAAAAAGGGAAAAGCCATATCAAGTTAATATTGAATTTATGAATTTGTAGGCCTTCTAAGAAACACGATGTTTTGTTACTTAATATTTTATCTCTCTTTTGTTGTGCTCCTTATTCTCGTTCTTTGCATTACCTTCCCCCACATTGTTGTTGTTTTCTAATGTAAAACATCTGAAGTCTGTGTTTTCAAAGCATTTTATACTTTTTTTGGGTCTCAGGTTGCAACTAAATTGGGCTGGAAAACTGTATAAACACCAATCCCTGTTTGTCTTTTGTTCTTTTGTAAGAAACACTAACAGTATTTAGTTTTCTCATGCCTGTTCTTACTCTTGGCATGTAATTTGATTACCTTTGACAACGAGACACAGCTTTTCTCTCTCCATTTTGCTTTCTCTTTTCCTGTGCTTTCTGGTCTGATAAGCAAAGTGCCATATAGATACAGTAAAAAATAGGTCCTTATTCTTTTATTCATAATACCATGTCAATGCCCTTATAATCATTTGGTTGAACTGAAATAGCTTACAGTACAACACCCCTAACAATGTTTGGCCCGCTATAGAAAATGAATAATAACGCATAGCACTGGCTTCTGACTTCTTTTTTTATTTAATTTCTTCTTTTTTCTTTAACCCTTAATCCTGTGCAGTCGTCTTGGGGCTGAAGGAAACAGAAGAGAGGTACTACCTTCTGGTGAAGGAATCCAAGAGGTTCGGAGAGGCCACGATGAACTGTAACCTGAGAGGAGGCACCCTGGCCATGCCAAAAACCAGCAACACCAACCGCCTCATGGCAGACTATGTCAGTCAGGCAGGACTGACAGGAGTTTTTATAGGAGTGCAGGCTCAAAGCAAGAACTCAGTAAGTGGTCCCTATCAGATGCTCATAATGTGCACGCACACACACACACACACACACACACACACACACACACACACACACACACACAGCAGCAGGTAGAGTTTCAGTTTTTGGTCTTTTTGTCCTCTTTTGCCACTGTTAAATAATTAGGAACTAGAGAGTTGCATGTTGTGAATATCTTTCTAATTAGTTCTCCCCCTCCTATGTTTTTGTCATCAGGATGGAACAAGCAGTCATTTTTATGTAGACTCCAGCCCTCTGCAGGGTTTTGCGGCTTGGAGCCAAGAGGAGGAGCTTAATTCCAGTATATCTTCAACCACAAACTCAAGCTGTGTGGAGCTGCTCAGCACTGGAAGATGGAGTCATGTGGAGTGTGAAGCCACCATGTTTTTCATCTGCGAGTTCCCAAAGAGCAGGAGAAGAGGAGCCGGAGGAGGAAGAGGGACACCTGCCCCAACATCATGAGTCAATTTAGACATTTAGACTTGCCAGCAAAAAAATATATCAGTATAAATATATGTTTTGTTGTGTAAAATTGGCAATGTATGGAATGAAAAATAAACTGAAATGAAAATAAAGTGTACCGTACCTGCATAATCAGATAATGTTGCTTCACTTGGAACAATGGCATAACATTACGTCACAGACGTGTGTTTGTCCACATATTTGTGTGTTTGTCCATATTTCTCCTGCTATGATCTTTCAAAAATATGTCAGGTCATAAAACAACTCTACATGGAGTTAATGTTGCTCCGTGTCTTCTGTATGTTTAACGAGGCAAATGTTGGCTAGCATGTTAGCCAACTTTATAGGGCCATAATATGTCGGCTCTCTCTGTGTCTGTGTGTGTGTCTGTGTGTGTCTGTCCTTAGTTACAGCTTTAACACAAAAGTGTATTGGGAGCATTTGGAAGCACACATTTTGACTGGAATACAATGCAGATACTTGAGATTAATGGTCTGAACTTTTCATTGTAAATTGACATTAACCAAATTATCTGTTAATCTGTTATTAACTTTACATGTGTTTCCAATCAAAGCCCAGCAGTAAAGAGGGACTACTGACAAGAAACATTGGGGGAAACGTTGCGTTACAATCTGATCCAGAAGCCTTACCCCAAGCAGCTTCAGTGTTTTACACTTGCATTTAAGCACGATGGGAGCTGAAATATCCTGCATAATGATGCAATATCTGTCTGTTGGTGTTGATTTAGCCATGGTGATAGAGCCACGCTAGCACCTTTGGCTCTATAGATGGCCATGTCAATCAGTCATCCACTGTGGTCCAGACTATAATATCTCAACAACTACTCAACGGATTGCTATGAAAGTTTGACATTCCTGGTCCCCCGGTGGATGACTTCAATTGACTTTGGTGATCCTCTGACTTTTCCGCTTGTGCCACCAGCAGGTTAGAATTTTCATTTATCCTGAGAAAATAGTCATCATCTCTAGATGGATTGGCACACACTTTGAGGAATTCATGATTTCCAGACAGTGAATCACTTTGATCCCGTGCATCCTCCTCTTGTGCAACCATCATTTTCACATTTGTGGTTTTGAGTGAAACGTCTCAACAACTATTGAGTGTTTTTTTTCCACCAGTGCAATGAATAAAAGGAAAAGTAATTTCTCACATCTATAATTTAAGGGTTTACTCAAGTTCTCACATTTTGTTCCAGTAATAGAGGCTGTTCCTCTATTTTCCTGATACTTCCTCTTTTGCTGCTGCAGATGTTTCCTGTCCTTTCAGTAAAGGGGTTTGGAGGAGCAGTTGAATTCTAATAACAGGTTCTAGAAATTTAGAATATTTAACTTAAACTTAAACCTCCTAAATGAATGGACAGGTTTCTTAGTGTTGTGCACCCTCAGGCCTCTAGAGGGGGACACACTGATGGTTCGATGTGTAGCAACATATTATAGAAAGAATTGCCGCTTCAATAAGACACTTAATAATTATGTCTCCTTACAATCTACTGCAGTATCATCCATCCATCCATCTTCAACCGCTTATCCGGGGTCGGGTCGCGGGGGCAACAGCTCCAGCAGGGGGCCCCAAACTTCCTTTTCCCGGGCCACGTTGACCAACTCTGACTGGGGGACCCCGAGGCGTTCCCAGGCCAGTGTGGAGATATAATCTCTCCACCTCGTCCTGGGTCTTCCCCGTGGTCTCCTCCCAGCTGGCTGTGCCTGGAACACCTCCCTAGGGAGGCGCCCAGGGGGCATCTGGTAAGATGCCCGAACCACCTCAACTGGCTCCTTTCTACGCAAAGGAGCAGCGGTTCTACTCCGAGCTTCTCTCGGATGACTGAACTCCTCACGCTATCTCTAAGGGAGAAGCCAGCCACCCTTCTGAGAAAACCCATTTCGGCCGCTTGTACCCGCGATCTCGTCCTTTCGGTCATGACCCAACCTTCATGACCATAGGTGAGAGTAGGAACGAAGATAGACCGGTAGATCGAGAGCTTTGCCTTCTGGCTCAGCTCTCTTTTCGTCACAACGGTGCGGTAAAGCGAGTGCAATACCGCGCCCGCTGCTTCGATTCTCCGGCCCATCTCCCGCTCCATTTTCCCCTCACTCGTGAACAAGACCCCTAGGTACTTGAACTCCTTCACTTGGGGTAAGGACTCATTCCCTACCCGGAGTAGACAATCCACCGGTTTCCTGCTGAGAACCATGGCCTCAGATTTTGAGGTGCTGATCCTCATTCCAACCGCTTCACACTCGGCTGCGAACCGATCCAGTGAGTGCTGAAGGTCACAGGCTGATGATGCCATCAGGACCACATCGTCTGCAAAGAGCAGCGATGAGATCCCAAGCCCACCAAACTGCAACCCCTCCTCCCCCCGACTACGCCTCGATATCCTGTCCATGAATACCACAAACAGGATTGGTGACAAAGCGCAGCCCTGGCGGAGGCCAACACCCACCGGGAACGAGTCCGACTTACTGCCGAGAACCCGGACACAACTCTTGCTTTGGGCGTACAGGGATTGGATGGCCCTCAAAAGCGCCCCCCTCACCCCATACTCCCGCAGCACCTCCCACAGTATCTCCCGGGGGACCCGGTCATACGCTTTCTCCAGGTCCACAAAACACATGTAAACCGGATGGGCATACTCCCAGGCCCCCTCCAGGATCCTTGTGAGAGTGAAGAGCTGGTCCGTTGTTCCACGGCCAGAACGGAATCCGCATTGTTCCTCTTCAATCTGAGGTTCGACTATCGGCCGAACCCTCCTTTCCAGCACCTTGGAGTAGACTTTACCCGGGAGGCTGAGCATTGTGATACCCCTGTAATTGGCACACACTCTCTGGTTCCCCTTTTTATACAGGGGAACCACCACCCCGGTCTGCCACTCCTTAGGCACTGTTCCCGACTTCCACGCAATGTTGAAGAGACGTGTCAGCCATGACAGCCCCTCCACACCCAAAGCCTTCAACATTTCTGGACGGATCTCATCAATCCCCGGAGCCTTGCCACTGTGGAGTTGTTTGACTACCTCAGTGACTTCCACCAGGGAAATTGCTGATGATCCCCCATAATCTTCCAGCCCTGCCTCTATCAAAGAGGGCGTATTAGTCGGATTGAGGAGTTCCTCAAAATGCTCCTTCCACCGCCCGAGTACCTCCTCAGTTGAGGTCAACAGTGTTCCATCCCTGCTGTAAACAGCTTGGATGGTTCCCCGCTTCCCCCTCCTGAGGTGCCGGACAGTACGCCAGAAGCACTTTGGTGCCGACCGAAAGTCCTTCTCCATGGCTTCTCCAAACTCCTCCCACACCCGCTGCTTTGCCTCTGTCACGGCCGAGGCCGCTGCCCTTCGGGCCTGTCGGTACCTTGCAACCGCCTCTGGAGTCCCCCGTGATAACATATCTCGGAAGGACTCCTTCTTCAGTCGGACGGCTTCCCTGACCACCGCGGTCCACCACGGTGTTCGAGGGTTACCGCCCCTTGAGGCACCTAAGACCTTGAGGCCGCAGGCTCCCGCCGCAGCTTCAGCAATGGAAGCTTTGAACATTGACCACTCAGGCTCAATGCCCCCAACCTCCACAGGGATGCCAGAGAAACTCCGCCGGAGGTGTGAGTTAAAGGTCTCTTGGGTATGGGCCTCCTCCAGACGTTCCCAGTTCACCCGCACTACCCGTTTGGGCTTACCAGGTCTGTCCAGACTCTTCCCCCACCCCCTGACCCAACTCACCACCAGATGGTGATCAGTTGACAGCTCCGCCCCTCTCTTTACCCGAGTGTCCAAAACATGCGGCCTCAGATCAGATGATACGATTACAAAATCGATCATCGATCTTCGGCCTAAGGTGCTCTGGTACCATGTACACTTATGAGCATCCTTATGTTCGAACATGGTGTTTGTTATGGACAGCCCATGTCTAGCACAGAAGTCCAATAACAAACAACCACTCGGGTTGAGATCAGGGAGGCCGTTCCTCCCAATCACGCCTCTCCAGGTGTCTCCATCGTTGCCCACGTGCGCGTTGAAGTCTCCCAGTAGAACTATGGAGTCCCCTACTGGAGCCCCCAACAGGACTCCATTCAGGGTCTCCAAGAAGGCCGAATACTCTGAACTGCTGTTCGGTGCATATGCACAGACAACAGTCAGAGTTTTCCCCCCCATAACCCGTAGGCGTAGGGAGGCGACCCTCTCGTCTACCGGGGTGAACTCCAACGTAACGGCACTCAGCCGGGGATTTGTGAGTATCCCCACACCCGCCCGGCGCCTCACACCCTGAGCAACTCCAGAGAAGAATAAGGTCCAACCCCTATCCAGGAGTACGGTTCCAGAACCGAGACTGTGCGTAGAGGAGAGCCCAACCAGATCTAACTGGTAGCGCTCCGCCTCCCGCACAAGCTCCGGCTCTTTCCCCCACAGAGAGGTGACGTTCCACGTCCCCAGAGCCAGCCTTTGCCGCCCAGGTCTGGTCCGTCGAGGTCCCCGACCTTCACTGCCACCCGTCTGGCAATGTACCCGACCCCAACGGTTCTTCCTGCAGGTGGTAGGCCCACATGATGGAGAGGGGGGGGGTGCCACGTTGCTTCTTCGGGCTATGCCCGGCCGGGCTCCGTGGCAAACCCGGCCACCAGGCGCTCGTTGACGGGCCCCCCTTCCAGGCCTGGCTCCAGACGGGGGCCCCGGGCTTCCTCCGGGCAGGGTCACACCTCCTCTTTTTTGATGTGCCATTGGGGTTCTTGAACCATTCTTTGTCTGGCCCCTCGCCTGAGACCAATTTGCCATGGGAGACCCTACCAGGAGCACTAGGCTCCCGACAACACAGCCCTCAGGTTCATAGAAGACAAACTGACAAGGAACAATGGGAGAGTGAGGTGCACGATCTCTCTCCTATATAGGACCACCTTTGGTCACGTGATGAAAAAGCTGTTTAATAAATTTGAGTTAAAATTATGAAAAATCTAACTCTCATTTATTTTCCATTGTTTGTTATGCTGTTGAACATGAACAACTGGCTTTAAGTGTACACAAAATGTGTACTCATTATGGTGACTTTCAATAGTTGAAGGGAATACATATCGAGTTGCTTTGACCTACTCGTTGGTACTGAATAACCTGCATGGTTGCATGCCAAGTGTTAAAATTTAGCCGTGGATAGATTGTTTAATGGCTAGGAAAGTTACGAAATATCCATTTCTTACAACAGCACATCCCCACACTTAAGCACATGGGAGCAAGGTTATATCCTGTTATATTAAACAGGAAGTAAATGCAAAAGGTTTTGCTGACTGTCCTTAAACTGTGCCATCCTTAAATGCTCAGTCTGCAATCATAATGCAAAAACAAGAGAGAAACTAAATCACAGGTTAGAATAAACTGCTACTGTACAATGATGCACAATTACAAGCATACAATTGCAAAGTATAGGTGGTAAATGTTAAAAGATGACAAATTATTAACAGCGTTTGGAGGAATACAGTGTATACATATGGAATTAAATGCTTCATATATCCACTACAAGTCACAATTATGTAAAAACAAATCTTAGAGTTCTGCTTTAAATAAGACCCCAGCCCAAAAAGTTGTCTGTACTCAAACCATGGTCTCCCCACAGATTTGTATTTGCAATGTCAGCAAATAATTGGACCCACATAAAAGCTGACTACAAATTGTACAGATGTCAGTGGCATTGAACAGCAAGTCAGGGGAGGTTGGGCAAGACAGTGTGAATCTGATGGCTCGTAACAATAGATTCAATTTTGGATCTAAACTTCAAATTTCAGGTAAGAATACACATCTGACCACATTTCTGCCAATATACAGTACAACATATA
>CALSBV010010223.1:7255944-7292539 GCA_943590825.1 Bovichtus diacanthus | reverse complement strand
CAAGACATTTTCTATTTTTTTTGTTTAACACTTGTCACTTGATAGTTTTCATGGTTTTTCATTGACTTGTTGCAGATTCCAGGGCTATCAGTCATCAGGACTTGAAGTGTGTAAACCTGGTCTATAACCTGACTACAGAGAGAGACACTCTGAGGGATGAGCTAGATCAAATTAAGAATAATTCCAGCAACCTGACAAAAGAGATGGAGGTTCTCCAGGGCCAATACAAGGCTATGGCTGCAAGTCGAGATAAACTACAAGAGGAGGTCAACAGATTAAATCTCACCATAACAGGTAAGACATGAACTGAAGCAAGAAATCGAAACTTGAATTGAATCTTTCTTTTATTTGGATTCATTGCTGTAGAAAGGAAATAGAAGAATATGCAGAAAATAAAGGTACATTATCAAACACCAAGAGATGTGGATGAATCATAAAATGCATGTTAGTATCCTCAAAGCCAGGATAATAAGACTGGTAATTCTAACTAATACAATGTATTTTTCAGACAACCCATTACTTTTTTTGCTTTCTCGTTAGCGATGCAAGTACAAGGCTGAGTTATTGATGAATCCAACTAGTCTAAATGATCCTGTACTGTCTGTTTAATGTTAAACAATAGTACTAAATACCTCTGTATAACTTTAAACAGACAACACAAAAGTCTTGTATCCAAAATAGCAACTCTCAGAGTCAAAGTTTTGTAAACAGTAGGCTTTTTGTACCAAAAGTGAAAGATGAATCTGTATAACTGTTAAATTCTAACTACAATATTCGGCACAGTTGTGCAAGAATCATTAAACTAAGTGCATGCTTACTGCATGATACTGGAGCTATGAGTCTTTACAACACACTGAAGCTTGATCTTTGTCACATAGAGTATGAATATTATAGTTATTATTTTAAAGCCTCAAACTGCAATTGGCCCTAAACAGTAATAAACGTAATATTCTGCATTTAAACTTTGGAAAGGTATTGTCTTTTTTAAACATTTCCGAAACTAAAAACAACCGGAGGGTGACCTGCCAGTATCAGTTCACCTCCTGGGCTCTGCCGAGGTGTCCTTGAGCAAGATCACAATAACTAAAATATTCTTCTACTATCTCTAGATATGTCTTGCAAGACTGGATGGATAAAATTCCTAGACAAGTGCTACTATTTTTCTACTAATGGAGATTCAAAAACCTGGGAAAACAGCAGAGAGGACTGTAAAACGAGAGGAGCGGACCTGCCGATTGTAAACACCAAAGAAAAGCTGAATTTTGTCAGAATACCTCATGACATAACCTGGATTGGTCTGTCGGATCAGGAGCTAGAGGGCATTTGGAAGTGGGTGGATGGGACTGAACTGGTAGGTAATGAATTCTGGCAAAAAGGGGAGCCTAATAATAATGAGAGGAATGAGGATTGTGTTGAGCTGTCGCGTACAAAAAAGAAATTTAATGACGCCCCATGTTACAGAAAATTCTCATGGGTTTGTGAGTATTAGGGTCCTGTGGGCAGCAATTATCTTCTCTTCCCCTATACATATTTTTTGATCCAATTATGATTATTCTTAACTTTTGTTGTGTTTCTAAAAAGCCTTTCAAATACAATGTTTCTTCCTGGTTAAGTTTCCTAATTTCTTTTATGAAATAAAAAAGCACTTCAAAAAATGTAAATTTGATTTATCCAATGAAAAATTACACTGAATGAGTTTCTTTTCAACTTCACATTATTGCTTCTTGATATTTCCTTCCTGCTTTTTTCTATAATTAGAATTATGTGAATTATTAGTGAAAAGTATAATGCACAATGTATCTTCTGAATGTTTTTTTCTAATAAAAACATGGACAATGGAATAATGGATTGATTCATTTTATATTTCCTAATTTCCTTATTTAAATCTCACAGAGTCAGAAGTTTGCTGCATTAAAAAAAGCTTAAGAAGTTTACCCGGAGAAAATATATTTCTCTGTGTTCCTGCTGTTCCATAGATGACAGTGAGGACCCACCGAAATGTCTTTCCATGTACTGAAAACAGGGTTAATATGCGCTTTTCAAAACTTATCATTCCTTCATGCTTAAAAAAAATCAGCCTTGAAAAAGATTTCCGATATAGCAGTGCTGGTCTTATAAATAATTGTCTTCTATCACATGATAGGATGTGCCGGCCCCAATAAATTGAACTAAGCTCAGTGACCCTTAAGAGGTTATATCAACATTGGTTCATATAACCCAAGACCTAGCTAAACATTAACTGGGGCTTACCAAAAGAAACTAAAACTAATATTTACTTTTCAAATGTGTTTACTCTGCACTGGGAAGGTTGACCAGGCAGTACACACACCATTGTTTCTTAGCCCTCATTTCTTTTGTAACAGTGTTAAAGAAATCACTGCTATCAAAAGTCATGACTCAAACTATGTGATTTTCCCTCTCACTTTCTGAGATGTGGTGTCTGGTGATAGCTGCTAACACAGAGACAGACTAACAACAAAGTGGGAGTTAAATTGCTGCCTTCAGTTGGTGTTGGAATTACCAGAAGTACAAGATGAGCACACACCTTTATAATGAAAATGACATAAAAAAATTGAAATTTAGGGTGTGGAGAGCATAAAAGTCATGTAAATAATTGGAGGAGTAAAGGAGTGATCCGTCTATGGTGTTTCATCATTGTAAACACACCCTGAAGCCGTTTATGACATGCTTGATATATTACTTTACCAACGGCTGACAGCATATTTAATCTGCCAAAACCAAATGTATTGGCATATTATAACATTAATAAACAGTTATATCAATATATGGGTTGACTGAACTGACAGGAAGAAAAAGCATTTGGTTGTCATTCATTATGGGTATTGGGTATAGTATTTTCTAGCCTCCTTCTCTATTGTGCTATAAGTAACTTCTACCTAATAAATACATTAAAAACTCAGTTACATGACACATCCACATTTTATTGGCTCCATCCTGCCAGTGTTGCACATATGAGCAGTGGTGGAAGAAGTATTCAGATCCTTTTCTAAAAATTCTAAAACCACAGTGTGAAAATACTCCTTTACAAGTAAACGTCCTGCATTCAAACCCTTTTTAAGTAAAAGTTTGTAAGAATTATCAGCAAACTCACTTAAAGGATCAAAGTACTCATTCTGTAGAAAAATGGTCCCTGTGAGTGTTTTATGTATACAATGTGATTTTTTAATTAATGTCACTGCTGCATTAATGTGTATCTGTATATATTTGAGGTTGTGCTAACTACTTTAGACACCGTTGGGTAGTTTAATCTAACGCAATGCATCACATTCTATTAACGTATCTCTAAAAAGTCAAATTAGCATGAGCTCAGAACACCTGCTCTGTTTTCAGCTTTGAGATGATGCATTTTCCAGCTGATCCTAGTATAATAATTTTTTCAACCAACAAAGGAACAATAAATCAGTTTATCAGAAAACTTCTAGTCAAAGTCACCACATTTCAAGATACAGGGTTTTCACTGGATAGGTAGGGTATGAATAATGTTACTCTGTTACTACTAACTAAAGCTATGAGGCAAATGTAGTGGACTAAAAAGTAGTAGATAGAGTTACATACAATGGAAGTAGGCCCACTCGAGTAAAGTAGGCTACTTAAGTACAGTAGTTGAGTAAATCTACATTTCACCACTGCATGAAAGACTAAATATGTTGTTTTCCCATGGATTAGTATCTTTAGAAAATGTATGTAATTTAAGTGTGTGGGTTCAATTCAATCTACTACAATAGTTACCATCACAACCAATTAAAACCACTAAAGTGGCGTCAAAGTTGTCATTATTTCTTATATGGACATGACATTTCTAAAATGGCTATCCGGATGACGGAGCTTCCGTGAGGTCCTTAAACGCAGCCTTGGTTTCCAGGGAGTGGCACCTGCACCTGTCCGACCTGTTTGCGGGACACATGACTCCGGAGGAATTTCCTCCGCTGCTCCCGTCCTTTGTTCAACGGAGTCTTTTCAGTGGGAGACAGAGGGTGAGAGCCAGCGGAGAGGGGGAGATAGAGAGAAGACAGAGGGAGATTTAGAGATGTCGGAACCAGCCACTAATCCCGCTGCCACCTCGTTCCCAGCGCCAACTATTTCTCTACCTTTGGGACTGGAAGTATTGAGAACTTACTCTGGAGCACTTGTCTGTGTAGAAATAGTAAGTGTGTATTTTATAGAGAGGTTATTAATGTGTGTTATATTCTTATAACAGTAACCTCAGTGGTGTTGTAGACTCTGAAGAACATGCAGTCCCTATTTCTTTATTAATGACTGATGAAATCCAATTAGACTTTAAGTTGTCTTTCCTCTGATTGTGCACTGATAAGTGTGTAAACTTCGTCAACTTGCTTGAGGCTGTTTTTTTTTTGCTTACGCTTGACAGCCACAGCAAGGGCAAAGTCGCCTCGAGCGATGTCGCGAGGGGTCAAAACACCTGTTTCCTATAGACCTGTGAAGGCGGCCTGTGAAATATCAAATGTGTTATGAGCACCATCTCCTTTCACAATATTAAAAAGTGTCCTTACATGCTACATGGTGAATTGACTACTTATCTGTTTGCATTCTGCATCTTCAGTCATTTAAATGCCGAGTTCTAATACCTGTCATTTACTACAGTAGATAGTCTTTAAATACTGGGGAAGTTGCATAGCACCATCTTTAGAGGGTTTTTGATCAACTATGTTAACCATCATTACCCGTTTGTCCAAAATAAACCATATCAAATATAACATTTGTTACTCTGCAGTGCATTCTCTCACCAGGCATAGTGATCATTAATAAAGCAGAGCGCATTATAAGCAATCTTCAAGATCATGCAAAATGATTGATGTACCAATCAGGAGATGCTCCACGTTTAATACAGTTTCAATTGTAACATTTAGCTTCGTGCTATCAGTCATTCATACATTCATTGAGTCACATCGGGCTGGTGCACCACAGCGATTCCTGGTCACCTTCCATCAACAATAATTCAATGATTTACACTCAGTGAGGTATACACAGTGGTGGAAGAAGTATACAGATCATTTACTTAAGTAAAAGTACTAGGGCCATACTGTAAAAATACTCTGTTACAAGTAAAAGTCCTGCACTGAATGTTGTAAAAGTATGTAAGTGTACGTAAAGTAAAATAAAAAGTACTCAACGCAGAACAATCCTCACATTTGAGAAGGTGGTAAAATCAATGTTTCATTTGCATGAAAAATGACTTGTAGGCCTATATATTGTTTAGTAGTTTCATTTGTAAAACAAAACATCGCATTTTATAAACTCTTCCTATGTTTTATATACAAAAAACTGTAAAGTTTTGTGTATTTGTAAAGTAACTAGCAACTCAATCTGTCATTAAATATAGTGGAGTAAAACATTTGAAAAGAAAAGACTAGTACTTCACTAGAGTCTTTTCTTTTTCTTTTTCTAGGAAGGGTATTAAAATTGTAATCTCAAAAGTAACTAGCTTACTAACTAAAGTTGTAGTTGAGTAAAAAGTCAAATATTTGCCTCTGAGATGTGGTGCAGTAGTAGTATAAAGTTGCATGAAATGGAATTACTCAAGCCAAGTACAAGTACCTCAAGTTTGTACTAGTAAGTAGCCTACAGTACTTGAGTAAATGTACTTAGTTAGATTTCACCAGAGGGTATACTATACAGATTTTAAACTTGGCAAACAGAGAGGTATTGGATTAGTAATCGGCCTGAGTTGAGGTATTGAAAAGTTGAATGTGTGCATCCGTATGTACAATAAACCTTACCAGTATACATATGAATAATTATTATACCTGATGTCTTCCTAGTGTGTCATAAATAGTTAACCTTAAGCCTGTAACTATACAAACGTGTTCCCTGAAACGTAATGACAAATAGGAGTGTTTGTTTCTATCCCCAGTTATTTGGTGGTCTGGTATGGATGCTGGTGGCTTCCTCCAATGTGCCCGTGCCTCTGCTGCAGGGCTGGGTGATGCTTGTCTCCCTCACCACCTTCTTCCTCTCCTCCGCCTACCTCACGGTCCTCGTTACTGGCCTGGCTGACCGCATCATCACTGACTGGAATTTCCTGGTAAGCTGTAGATAAATGAGCAGTCTACATATCTGTCCATCTGTCTTTCTGGCTAGCTATCGGTACACAGCTGTCTGTTTTCATTCTATCTGTCTGTCTAGGATAGACTTGGCATGCAAGATCTGTGGAATAGTGTGACGCTATTGGTAGGACTGTGTATCGCAACACCCATGTGCGCATGTTGTGCATGTGTGCCCTTGTGCGAGTGCATGACTTGAACAGAGCAGGAACCTCCAGGAAAAAAGCTCCATAGGTTAATACGTCAAGTGTTTGATAATGTTGTCATGGCAGAAAATCAGAGAACTGGTTTGGTGGCAAAACTGTAAGTCAGTCTTATGGCAGTGACAGTTTTTCAATTCAACTTGTGCTATGAACAGTCAATATATCAAACAGTGACTGCACTGTGAAAGTCAGAAGTCAGATAACTTATTTGTACAAGATCACATTTATGTAAGACAGTAGTCTAATGTACAGTATGATGGCTGCTGGATTGCTTAATATGTTTGTTTCATTGTGGCTATTGTATAAATTCCACCATGGGAAACAAAAATAAATTCAATCATGAGTTCACCCACCATCACACGACACTTATCCAAGTCTGGGCACACAGATGCATGAAAGAAACAGATTATTTTTTAGCCTAACATTAAAGACGTTTCTCTAAAAAGAGCATGTTATGTCAAGACACTGAATCTTACAGACAGGCCAATTTTTTACATTCTAGGACAACTTTAATAACAGTAACGAGAGAGATCATTTAAACTACATAAACTAAATAAATTGTTTCTTCATGATCTAACTGCACAGTGAGGCAGATCATTTTTTTAATTTATTAGCTCTCTTCTAAAACCACACCAAGCATTATGCCAATTAATCAAACATAAGCAGTTACACTTCCCAATCTTAAAGGAAGTGTAACTGCTTATGTTAAACTGATTAGGCGCCTGTGTAGGCCACAGCCCAGCCCAGTTGTTACAATGACACATGTGAGCAACTTCCTAAAAACACACATATCATTGTTTTACTATGAAGGTGGCCTGAAAGACTTTCTAGCAACAACTACAGCTCTGGAGGTTTGTAATTTAGACAGAAATTGTAACTTGAATTTGTCATTTGTTAGAAGCTGCACCAAAATGCCAATAAACTCTATAAACGTCTACATTTTGAAAGCTGATAGTGGTTCAGAACTGAGCTAAGACAAGATCTATCAGAATAGCTGATAGTCCAAGAAGTCCACAAATTCCCAGACAACTATGGCACTGTTTAGTTAGTTTGGTGGAGCGAGGATTTAATAACATAATACAGCACCAAGGGAAATAGAGCTGCAACGGTTAGTCATTTAATTGATTACTCAATGGGCAGAAAATTCATCCATAACTCTTTTCTTTCCCTTGTCTTACATTACAGAAATGTTTTTATCTATTTGAGTTCATTCAGTCAAAACAGCACATAATGACATCACCTCAGGCTTTTGGAAATTGTTTTTTTTTTACTGTTTTATAGACCAGCAGGTTAATTGAGCAAATAGTCTTCAGCCTAATCGATAATAAAAGTAAACCGTTTATATACTTCCTAGTGTATTGACCGTTTAGCATTATCACCGGGTAATAAAGATAAGTGTCATTAAAAACACTCAATTATTTTGCTGTTCCAATATAAAGTCAACAGTAAATAGACAGAAAATACATTTAAATAGACCAACAATGTTGCTGTTGCAATAAAACATCAATACGAAGTAGACCAGACAATTTGCTAAGAGTAAATAACTGTAACTAAGAGTTACAAATAGACCCACATTTTAAATTGCAATTATCTAAGCTAAAAACTAATACCTCATATCACAAATCTGAAATCTAAAATTTACTGTTTCTCTACTAAAGTACTAATGCAGCCCTGCTGGGAAATAGCAGTTTTTGTAACTTCTGTACATTATATAGCTTAGCTGTAAACCTATTGAGCGTAGCCTTCTTTTTGTATGTAAAAAGCTTAAAGATGTGGCTGAAGATGCTACAAATAAGTGCAGCACATGAGGCAGTTTGTATTTCAGTGGAAATCAACAAATTTTGCTTGGTTTCCTTGTCTAAAAATCTTACATAATAATGAGTCTAGGATATAGGCACTCCAAATACCATGCGCAGGCATTTTCAATAATGTACCCTAGCACCTACATTTAGTTGTGGAGTACAAAATATAGAATGTAAATAAGATAAAATCACTATTACAAGACAATCTCTTAGCATTGGAGAGCGTTTTCCATGAGTGCAATAACTAAAGGTATGATATCTACAATATAAGGGGAAAAAATGACGTGTTGTTATATTATGTCATTGTACTGTACTCTGTGTTGAGTCTGGGCTCTCAGACAGAGCCAGCCTTGCCTCAGGCTCCAGGCCCTGCTCCCAGGAGTAGCCAGGCGTCTGGGGTTGTTTGTTTTCGGCCGAACAATGAGTGACATGGATGATGAGCTCACACCATAACGCAACAAAGGCCTGCCTGTAGGCCGGCGACAACACAAACTCTCATTAAACTTCTTAAAAATTCTGAAACGCCCTCTTTCCCTCTGCGTCTTTAATCCCTCTCTGTCATTATTTCTATTTTCTTTCATAATACGATGGTTTACAAATCACTTCAACATTTTTCTTTCTTGTTCTTTTATTTGCCATGTATGTTGTATCTTGTGTTAAAGTCATTTGTGTAAAAGCTTGATTTTTTTGACAGATAGAATGGTTTGTTATGTGAATGTCAAAGTCCAGGTAGCTCCAGTGACCAGTGCATTGTCTAAAAATGACCCACTGGGATAAAACTCACAATGTTGGTCATTCTTTGTTTCCATGTACTTCTACTACTTGAACTTTTTTTGTATTTATATCTAATGCATTCTCTCTTCTTTTCCCCTCAGGATGTGATTTACCATTTTATAGCATTGCTTTTCTACTTTGCTGCCTTCGTTTTGGAGGCAGCAACTACAGCAGCTAATGGAGGAGCCTACATCAAGCTACAGCCTAACAGCACTGAAACTGTCATGTGTATAACTTACCCTCGGGGCAATATATTCACAGTCCTGGACGACAGGCAATACAATATTAATGTGGCCGCCACGGTAAGTGCTATATATCTGTAACACAGTGCATTTGAATTAATATTATCACAATGGACTCAGTACAAACTGATTAAGTCTCATTACAGCCCAATGTCACTTCCTTTGTTGACGTTACTGAGTTAGGAGAGCAGCTGAAAGTAGCCTTAGATTAAAAAAGTTATTATGAAAGGTTAATTGATTCTAATCTTTAAAGTAAAACTAAATCTCACATCTGTCCTGTTACTCTTTCAGGGTCTCAATAGATCCGGTCGGACAAGTACCTTAGTGTTTGGCAGCATTTGTATAAGTAACCTCCCTGCTCACGAAACAGAACGTCCATAAATAAACAGATCATTGTGTGCATGCCTGTCGGTCAGGCAAAAAACACGATGGTGAAAAAAGCAAGTGCAAGGCCTCGTCTTTGACAGAAAAGCCTCAACAGGCTTATCTCAAAAAACTTACTTAAAGAGAAAAAAAATCTTAATAGAATATAATGATGCAAAATAAAGTGTTAACTAACATGCACATCTTTCACATGCCTAATCACAATATAAATTCTGATTATCTGCTCATGGAAAGAAAGAAAACCAAATATATTTTCTGGATAATCACATGTATTTATCATATTTGTCATTTAGTTAGACTAATATAACATATTAGGTAACGTTAGGTTATGTCCCAAACCTCTGTGCTGACCCAAAATGTGTAATTTAAGAAACTAATGTAAAAGGCAACATTTCTGTGCTGGGATTTCATATTCTGTATACATCGTATGTCAAAGAGTAGGTCATTTTGGATGAGTTTTACAGAATATGTGAGTTAATACTTTTCATGAATAAGTTTTTCCGCCAATTATCATGCAAACATAATAAACATTTGCTAGGTAAAGTTATAAAAATGCTTAACTCAGCTTACTGTACATATGTGTTGTTTATAGGCTGCTGAATTAGGAAAGACGTCTTGAGATAAGACTGTTGGAACTTGTAACGGATTTAAAACAAAATATGTAATATATCATTTTTTTTCTGATAGTTTTTTTGCCTTCTCTGCTTTTGTCTTTTTCCCCCAGATATTTGCATTTGTGGTGACATTATGTTACGGCTGCAGTATGGTAATGGGCTTCAAGAGGTGGAGGCTGTAACTGGAAAAAACAAGCACTAACTAGTTTAATAACTGCTTCATAACTTCAGCATGTGTTAAAACATCAGCACACCATCCAGAGCTCCATAGAGAACACAGTGTTATTAAGTTCAGTTTGGTGCAAACTTTGTTATTTCCTTATGGGAAATATCTTAAAAGGTAAATATACAAAATGTCTGCCTCAGTCAAACAATAATATTCCTACGAGATTTCTTCTCCTGAGGTATTGAAAGGTTTGGGTTCAGGTAGGTTCAGTTTGTGCTGTTAAAGGTGTTTTGAGGACACAATTAAAGAATAGCAGTTTAAGTTAAGTTGTATATGATGCAAGGCTACACAGGGTAATGTAAGTGATTGTTATGGTTTTGTTTTTTTTCGCCCACTTTGTTAATCATACATATATTGCCTCACTTCCTGATTGACATCCTCATTGGAGGCCACATTTCCCATTTTTAATACCACTAAAACCATGCCTTTGTGTGGTGCAAAGAAAGGAACATGTGGCGTGATGGTGAAATGAATGTGATGGTGCAATTTGTTTGAAAGATGATTTTCACTGTCCTCCCGTTACCATGGTGAGCTGTATTCTCACTTTAGATTTTAACATGACTGCTATTCCATTTTTTTGTATGTGGCTACTATTTAAAATGCAAGTTGATCTAATATTTGAATTTCAAATGTGTTATTTCTTATTCTGAGTGCTTTTTGTCAAATGTTCTCAGCATATGCAGCACAACTATTTGTCAGAACTTCTAACTATTGTACATTCTCAGTCAACATTAGTTACATAATAATATCTGTTACTGTTTAAACTTTCTGGGTGCTGTCCTATGTTACTTACTGATAACTATCATTTGACCAAGTTCTTGGTTAAATAAATCTGTTATTCTGTTGAGCTCTACGCAAACTAACTCATCAGCTTTATGTTAAACAGTGATCTTACTTATGATCTACTTATGGATAATTTAATGTATGCATAGTATGTTTTTAGCGTTTGACCCTTATTGTAACTGCGTTGTAACTGATGCATCATAAAATGAAATAACTTAATAACCATCTTGCTACATGATTTATTAGTTTTTTGCATTAGGCTATTAAATGTTATTAATTTAAAATCGTTTTGAATGAAGATTGACACCTGCTGGGTTTTTTTGACATTTTAAATGCTTTAAAGAATTGCAGAATAAAGGTTTTGAAGGAAAATAAACTCTTGTATTAGCATTATTACAGGGTGCATTGTTGTCTGCCACTGTGTTTTTTTTAATGCTACCACAAAGAGGCGCCAAAGTCCGAACATTTCAAATCTAAATCAAATTTCATATATAGACTTTATTGGAGCAAACACAGCAAGTGTCCCGGGATATACTGCCTTACAACAGTGTCCCAGGCACTATCATTTCCCACAGAATTCCACAGGTTGCACAGTTCAGATACTTGACCAAGTGAACAAGGTCCCTTTGGTTATCTGTGAACAAGTTGTCCTGTTACTCCTAAGTATAATGCCCTATTTGCTTAACTCCAGCCCTGTCTGCCAACCAATTGTAGTATAACTGAAATGACACTGAAAAGATATACAGACTTGGCTAACGATACCCAGAAATACTTTGAGATTTCATAATAAATCTTGCGTCTTGTTTCTCAATCCTCACAGGCTACCCCTAAAGTCCTGCCTCTTGCACTTAGCTTTGTGAGATTTTTCAAGTACTCTCTCTTACAATATCCCTTGCTAAGAATATGTTAGTGCACCTGTTGGGTGCAGGCCGGGTTCAGGCTTTGTCTACCTCCTTTATATCCAAAGGATTTTCAAAAAATGTTCCCTGATGGGGAATGAACACATTCTAAACACAACTCCTTGGAATTGCCATCCATTACCATCCAAACAATAATAAGGTACTTGCCCTAACATCTATTTGAAACACACTATTTGATAAGGTTGGCTTTCTCCACCACAAAATGTTGCTGGAGCTGCCGGTTTGCTTCAATACTCCAGTTTGTACCATATGTTTTCAATGTCAATGTTAAGTAAATATACTATTATCTAGTTATGCAGCATTACAAGTTCTGTTTGCATAAAATGAAATGTATACGGTATATATGCATGTTTTTTATTGCATCAATGCAGCATAATGTTTTCATATTGTTTTGAGAAAGCTGAGGAGAATTCCATTTAATATTACTAATACAATACTACAAAATACACTTTTCTAGTGGTCTAGTGGTTAGACTTTCAAATATTATACCAGAAGTTTGTGAGTTCAATACCAGGCTGCCACCATTGAGCCCCTGAGCAAGACACTTAACCCCGAGTTGCCCCAGGGGGACTGTCCCTGTAGTTAGTTCACTGTAAGTCGCTCTGGATAAATGACCTGTAATGTAATATAGCATCATATTACATTTAAACTTTATTTTGCCATTTGCTATTTCAGCCACTAGATGTCGCCCGTTATCTACAACTGCTCAATTTTCCCACATATTTATCCAATGCTTATACATAAATAGTAGAACTTTAGCGTCGACAAAAAAAGTGTTGAATCATGCACCATCATACATACAACAGTTATGATGTTAGACAAAACGCACAGGGAAGAAAATACTTACTTAAATATTAAAATACTGCCTACAAAAGTCAAGTCTTCTAATTCCGACTTGTGCCTACATTCAGCCGTTGTTTTAGAGCTGCTTTGTGCGGTACAATCATGGATGTATTACAAGTTCTTATAATACATCCATGGCTTTAATGCTGCCAAATGAAAAACATCATGCAACTCATGAACGCGCTTTACTTCTCCTGCGCTCGTTCACTCACTGCTCACCTCTGCATCTCCGCTCCCATCACCACGGAGTCAAGTTAAACAGCATAACACCGGAAGTATGACGGGTATTCCTTCACAATAAAAATAACACCACGTCTAATGTAAAAAAAATAGTTTTACGTCGAGCTTTTCATTTTTGATTTACGTTTGCATTTAAATGATGTACACGTAGAAACTGCTGTTTGCTGTTTGTGATATCATTGTAATGTTTTGTTTGAATATACCCCTTTTAAAAGTATCTTGCTATGATAACACCTTTGTTCAAATTCAAATTCCAATTCAAATAGCTTTATTGGCGTGACCATAATTAAATGTTTCTTTACAAGGAAACCAAGGTACTTTTTTGACATGAACATAAACTAACAAATAATTATTTTTATATATAATACTACAAATAATAATTATTATAATAATGATACTACTACTACTACAACTACTACTAATAATAATAACATAAATAATAATAATAATAATAATAATGATAATAATAATAAGAAGAAGAAGAATCAATTAATAGAGAATAAAATCTTGTAGGACGTATTTGAAATCTTCATTATTTTGATGTTTTATTTTGGTGTAAAATACTCAACCGGAAATGCCTGTTTTTCTTTATTCAGGCAGGCTTGCTGCTTGATTCTAGTCTCGTTTTTTTTCCTCTCAGTCAGTGTTGAGAAGGCAGTGAGATCACCCGTGAGTGTCGGCATTTACCTGTCAATATACGGAATAACATTACCAGTTTAACATTGGGATTATTTCTAGTTTCGAGTAGCAAATTGCAAAAGATTATCTCCACGGTCCAGCCATGGGTTTGAGCGGGGCGGCGTGGCAGGGAGAGGGGGATTTAAATGTCTCTTTCGTCCCAACAGCTTCTTTTGATTTGAAGTAAACGGTGCACCCGAGCAGAACCGAGCTGTGTTTCTTTACAGGTTACACTGAGACAAACGTGGTTGTTCGTCGATTACGGAACAGCAGAATCTTTACAAACGTGGTTTGTTCGTTTTTGTTTACAATTTTTGGAGTATTTGGTTTTCCTGGAGAGCGGAGGTGGCGAACTGAAAGCGGCTCACCGAGTCGGGACTGACCACTGGAGTTGGTCCTGAAAATGGAGGCTGTTATCGAGAAGGAATGCAGCGCGCTTGGAGGACTTTTCCAAACTGTTATCGGAGACATGAAGGTAAGCCACATGAACTTTGCGACACAACTTGTGTTATCCGAGAGCCGTTAATCGACGTCCAAAAATCTTTCACAGCCGGTTAACTTCCCAAACATCAGTCCGAAGTTGTACATGTGGATTTCCTGTAACAGAGATACTAGCTAATCAATTTAAGTTGGGTCAACCAACGGTAATCAAGACTGAGCCCACCTGAAAGCTGCACCAGTCTTCTTATTGTAACGTTAAGTTATACCTACAAGTCGATAAACAAATTGGAGTAGAGCTTAGCAAATTTTAGATATTATTTCCAAAATGATGCCTATGATAGCTAGTATAGTGTTTCTGGTCTTACTCTATATGTTACCCTAGATGTGTGTGTTAGCTAGCTAAATTATTATATTGGACTGTATTCTCCATTCTTTCCATTCTATTCTATTGAAAAAGAAATCAATTTTTTTTACGTCCATTTGTTCCAATTTGACGTGGATGCAGCAGCCAACATCAGATAAAGGCTAAATAGGGCAATCACCCGTCTCAAAACTAGGGCATCTTATTTTGACGTTATCTCTTATAGCTTGCTCGATGAGACAATTAGCAATTTCCCAGCTGTTGTACTTGCGTGAAGGAATTCCTGGAATGTAGCTGTCAGGGTAGAAAATTACCCACAGGGTCTGAAGGCTTTGACATGTGCAGGTCAAATGGCCAAACATCGGGTCTACTGGAGTCAAGAAGTTTGTTATGAATACTGCTCAGACATTCAGCACTCCTCAGGTCCCATGTCTCATGTCTCACATGACGAGGTAGATCATTGTTCCCCTGTCTCTTTACTGTCAGGCAACTATGCTGCCAGCGAAAATATGCAAATGTTAAGTGTATTTGTTTTGCCTGCACTTAAGACATACACAGTTCCAGTGATGCCTTTTTTCGTTTAGAGCTCTACAGATGGGGTTGTGTACTCAACAAATAAAGTGAAGGCTCACGAAACCTAAGCTGTCAACAAGAGGAGTAAGAATTGATGGGAAAAATGCAGAGAAAGCTGCCGTGGTGCTGGAGTTTTGGATATCTGTGCTGAAGCAGGCAGAGCTGATGGTGGAGGCCACCACAGAGAGAGAGAGGTAGACTGAGTGGGCAGAGATGGCGGTAAGCGACAAGCAAAAAGAGGGCAGAGATCAAAAAGAACAGCAGTGATGTAAGAGAGATTGTGAGAGAGGAAGACACGGTTACTGTAGGTAGAGAGAGTTGAGTTGGTTGTTTGGTGTAATGTTTGACAGCACAACATGACATTCCTCAGACCCCTGACAGTAGTAGCACATCAGTGACAAACATGTGCTCATGTGATATTCATCACATTATTTGGTGCTGTCTTGGCCTCCTCTTCTTCATGCATTAGGCCACTTGTTCTCTGTGATGGTTTTGATAGAAGGCTCTTCAACTATTTTCAGCCCAGGACCTGAATTAGGTAAATTTAGATTCCCATCGGGACCCAGGCTCATTATACCTTGTGATAGTGCTCTTGTTGTGTGGGGATCTTTCCAAAAGAGGCCTGCGACACATTTTACAACCTATCAACTGACATATGATCACAGTATGTCTATTCTCCCATTAGCAGATAACGTAAAATAAAAAATAAATTTCATCCTATAACTTCAATCCAATTCCCTCAGGTCTACTGGCAACAATATGGAAAAACATATTTTTTGGGGTAACAACTGTCTTACATGTATGGGAAAGCCTACGCCTTGGTTAGTTCTGTTTATCTCTGCAGGTGAGGTGAGGCATCAGTATGGCCTCATGTTGATTGAACGGTTATATAACTGTGAGAATGGTGAAATCTGTTGTGACGACTTTGTCATTCATGTTTGTCTCTTTTTTTCCCTACAGAGCAGCTACCCTATCTGGGAGGACTTTATCACCAAGGCCGGCAAACTGCAGTCGCAGCTAAGGTGAGACTGAGTTTATGTGCACAGACCACACATTTGTTTCTGTGATTTTATTTTATTTTATTTTTTTTTAACTGATAAATGAAACAAACCATTACCATACTATTAATATTTATATAATATTAACAGTAGTAAATGGAAACAGAATTAATACGATTCTTTTTTGCCGGTTTTCGTGAAATTTTGGTAAAATTTGGATGGAAACTTGACTATAGACAACACAGATTGTATTTTCAAAAAGAAAATAGATTTTAGAGAATTAACTACAGCTTTTCCTGTTTAGGGAAATATGTCTGTGATTTTTGAATAACATCTCTGATAACACAAGATGACCCCCCCAAAAAAAAAATCATTTTTTTGATGTTGTGCTATATATGGACTTTTACAGTAGATGTCAGTGTCAATTCCCTTCTGAAGAAATTTTAAGTGGCCACGTATCCTTAGACTAACAAGCCATGACAGACAACATAAAAGCCTAATCTCTTAACAATACTGTCCAGGGGTCATTTTGTGGCCCTCTGCCCCATTTAGTTTTCTTTAAGCCTGACTTAATTTGTATTTCCAATTCTGTAAATTTGCACACCTCCTGCCAAATAATTATTCCAAGTCTTCTGCTAACAATGGATGCCAATCCCAGCCACCTCCCCTAGTTGGTTTTAAGTGGCCACGTGTCAGGAGACAAACACCTTATGACAGCTGAAATAAAAGCTTATTGTCTAGCAAGTACTGTAAATATAGATATCCTGTGGTCTAAATTATTCTTTGATTAACAATACATGGCAGTTCTCTAGCCATTTAAGTGTCCACGTGTCCTGAGACTGACTAAAAGTGACAGTTGTATAAAGGCTCAGGGACTTAACAATACTTTCCAGGGGCCACTCAGTGTCCGATTATTTCATTTTCTCAGTATTAAAGCTGATTAATGGTGATATGTTATTCAAGTGTCTCATTCATCATTCAGGGGTTAAATATGTGACCCTGCCATGCTAAAGCTCAGGGGAGTATTTGTGGCCTTGTTACTAATGAATGGCTCTTTGGCAGTAGGATGTCTGTGTGTCCGGGCACCGAGGCAATAAAAAAGGACAAATCTACCTACAATTTTACTGGTGAAAAGGTTGGTTTAACCTACAGTATGTCAGTGAGATCTTTTAACAAGTCATAGTAGGTTAGTGGCAGCTTGATGATAAAAGTGCTTGTGCAAAGTTGCCTTCTGTTCAATATGTTAATATGACTTTATGTATGATCACTGTCCCATACTTTGACCTATTCATTTTATGGCATTACACTTTCCTTTACACTTTCTTGCTCTATCAGAATAGATAAATTCCTTCTTTACAGGATGAGTGTCATTCACAGATAGACAGGCATATTTCCGTATTTTAGGATAGCTTTTGCCTGATTAAGCTCGGCTTACGCCCTGCTCCAGGTTTCAGTGGTTGTGGCATATGGTTGGCTGTAATGATGCCCTTGCTGCTGTAGTGCTAATAAGACTGTGCTATCTGGGCTTGCCCATGGTGACCTACAAATAAGGCTTTTTTAGTCTTCTTTAAAGCCTGTCGCCAGCCACTTAAACTTTGGCCAAACTAGCCCCTTCGACTTCGGCATAAGGCCCCCACCCAAGGACCTCTGTAATCTTGGGGACCGGGCTACATAGAAGAATACACACAAACACACCCACCTTCCCTCCTTGGCCTGGATAAGTGACTTGCCAGCAGTGGTAGCGGCATATGTCTGTGTGTGTAATGACGTCCTAAGGCAGACTACTCTGTAATTTAGACCCTCTGCTCCCCTCTCAAAAGCAACTAGGAAATCAACCAATTACAGTGTTAGGCCTGTTCTGTCATTTTTTTTGGTCCAAATATGGTGTTTTTTCCTGCCCTTTCTGGTTTTAAGTTGCCAACACACACACACACACACACACACACACACACACAAACAGCTTTGAAGAAAGAGGGCAGGGTGGAATATAGGCTGACTGATTTCTAATCACAGTCCTCCTTTAACTTGTCAGTGTTTGGTAGCTAATGGTTGTTGCAGCTGTGTCAGAGCTAGGCGTGCACATGGGCCTCCCTCCTTCTGCTTCAGAAGTTCATTTTGTGAAGACTGACAACCTCAAAAAATTCTTATTTAGCTTATTAATTGTATGGTTATAAACCTTAATTGGGCTCAAGAAGGAGCCCTAAAATGATTATAGACGGTAGTGGACAAGTATGATATATATTTTTATATATATATATATATATATATATATATATATATATATGAGTAGATAGACAGATGCATACAGTAAAGACATATATACACATAAAACAATCTCTTAAACTACACTCGAAGCACTAATCTCTGTCTTGAGCCTTGGTATGTTGTGTCAAACAAGTAGTGTTAAACACAACCTCTTTTTATGATTCAGATTTACTACAGTCACATTCCATTTTCTGTTGAACTAAGAATAGAAAGGGCAGCAGTGCTGAATGTATCATTGTCAGAAAGAGCACTCTGCTGTACTACGCCAGGGTCTATGGGGAGTTTAGATTGGCTTGGCCAAGGCCTTGTGGAATAGATATGTTAGAGTCGTTTGTCTTGACTCCAGGACAGGGGCGTTTGCAGATTTTAAGGCCAATGGTAGCAGTCAGGTCACTGCTGGAGCACTGTGCAGAGCTGAAGGCTTGCAGCAGCAGTGCTTTTTAAATTCTGATAGAAGTCTTTAGGCTTTTTGGCTGACTGTCAGAGCTGAAATTTAAAACCTGATTAGTATTCATTTCTTTGTTGAGGGGTTACCTAATTTCACTGTCAATTGAGCCAGAAAATTACAACAAATATTTTGAATGTTTGTTTTTTTTCCAATGCTGCATATTCAGCAATTTCTCTCTGCGATGTAAAACCATGAGTTCCCACTCTAGATTACAGCAGATGAATTGTAAATTACTGCACATTGTACTTCAGTGGGCTGGAGCCACTTGTACTAAAAGTAGGCTTTGAACCACGTTCCCACACAAACCTGTTTTGGATTAATAAATTTAACTTGACTGAACAAGACTCTGTTGCTAGTGCATGTAAAATATGATCCACAGACCAATGTGTATATGGTATAAATGAGTGGAGACAGATATCAGTTGGAGGTTGCTCTGGTGGCCACACTGGGCTTTAAATAGAAAGGAATCTGTGTGTGCCTGCACGTATGTTTCTTTTTCCATTTGCAGGACACACCCTTGGATCTTCTGGTCAGCTCTGCAACAACACTGCACTTATTAGAAAAAATTATATGAAGTTTTTGATAGATAAAGGAAGTTCCATCATTGACTGAATGCTAAGACTTGGCTGTCACTCGAATGTAGAAGAATATTTAGGCCTGAAACTAAGTTTTGGATTAGGATTGTATAACTTTAACAGTCTTGAGACCATTGAGAAAATACTTTTTTATAAGGACTGTGCAACTCAGCATTATGAACATATTCTAAGCACAAATATAACCTTCAATCTATTTTAAATCTTTTCTCAACATACTTTGTAAATTCAGAAAAACACATGTGTAATGGTGTTCAAATATTGAAGATTAAAAACACTTCTGCAAGTCAAACTCAAGAATCGCCACCAACCTGTATTCAGCTCAAGTTTTTCCCAGTTGTGAAAGCTACCTGTCTGGACTGTTTATGGAAATTCACAAGTTTTTTTATGATGTTTTTTTTGTTGACCCCTGGAAGATAACAAGTGTTAACAAATGAAGCGGTCCTTACAACCAAAACAAACATGCTCTTTGGATGAACTGCCTTGGAAAATTTCCGGACAAATGTGTTTCTTTTTTTAGCATGCATGACTGATGGGTAGTGTTGTCTCTGTGAGGAGGTCAGACATCACATACATGCAGGTGAAAACACACATACAAAGAACGTCATCTCCTTACCTGTGATCTTAATCATGAGAGGGCTGTTGTTTCTGAAGTATGTCTACTTGTTGCCAGTTAACTAAGGCAGCCCGTTGCCAGCTAGCAAAGTAACTGGTCAGTCAGGCAGACAGACAGGCAGTCAGTCGGGATACCAGCAAAATTGTGTCTGAGTAAAACAGGAAGTAATCTTACACCAAGCTTACACTACTTTTTTTTAAATGACAGATTGAGTTTTGCCCTTTCTTCAGTCTGTTATTTATACACATTATTTTATACTGCAATTTGTAAATACTTGGTAAACCATAGAAGATGACAAAGAAGCAGGTATGAGTTGTGAACTGTCCCCAAGCTCGTTTTCCATTTTAAAACTGAACAGGGTTGATCCTTTCATTGACCTGTAAGCGCGGCAAACTCTGCTCAAGAGCTGCTCTGCTGAGTGCGGGCAGATTCCAGTCGTCTCTAAGTAATCGCATAGACATTCCTCACACAGCAGGGCACGTTTAAGTTTTAACTTACTCACACGCTCACAGTACATACAGACACTATCCTACATACTTAATGTTAAAATGATCAGGGTTGATCAGGCTTCATAATCTTAAATGTAGCACATGTGCAAAAGATGTTTTTTTTTTTTTAATTCAGATGTTTCTTCATCTGATCAGTTTATTTCTTTGTCTGCCAACACCTATTGCACTGGGATTTTCTCCTTTTTGTTTTGTGTAGTTTTATTTAATATAAAACATGTCATTGTAGATTATTTCAACATCAGTAGTGATGTGTGGTGTATTTATTTTTATACTAAACATCTGTCTTCCTCTTTTCTCCAAGGGCGACAGTGGTTGCTGTGGCGGCTTTCCTGGATGCCTTTCAGAAAGTGGCCGACCTGGCTACCAACTCACGAGGTAGGAATATCCACGTAGATTTATATGCTTGAGTGTATGAACAGTGGTCTTCTATGGCCAAACTAGCCCCGATCTCTTAAAGGAATCTGTGTCACTGTCCTTATGGACACCGTGTAGCACAGTGCTGACGGGGTTAAATCATTTAACTCACTGTTTACCAGTATGTGTGTCTGGGCACCTATGTGTCAGTATGTTTGTGTGTGTAGCCCTACTGTGCAAGTCCAGTCTTTTCACCCCACTGTGCTGAGAAGTTCTGTGGGTTGTTTGCTTTATCGTATGGGTAGTAAATCCCTCACTATGCTGTTTGAAGCTCTGCTGCTGGCTTTGTCTTCGACCTTTACCCCTATTCTGCCCCCCATCTCCCCCCGACGACATCCCCCTTACACTCCACCTCTGCTACATCTGGACTCTCCAGTAGAGTCAACTCTGCCTGAGAGGGAAATGGAGAGAGTGAGAGACCTCATCCCTCTCTAGCTTTGACACCTCCATCCCCGCTCCATACTATTAATAGGAACTGAGACAGGCACACACATATATCACCTCACTCACTGCAGAAGGAAAGAAAAGGGGAAGAGATGGGGGGGGGGGTACAGGGAGTCATCATTCTCTCCCTCCCTCCTCTACCTCAGTATAAATGTTTTCTGCGAAGGAATCCGATTCAGTCAGCTGAAGTGCGTTGCGTCATCTCTCATCTGCTCTTTCATCACTTTCTCTCTACATTATTGTATCTTAGGTTAGCAGTATCACATAACACCCTTATCATGTTTGTGCTCTGTTGCCCAGGCTTCGCTGTACATCTGAGCTCTTCAGCATAGAGGCAGGCATGGATAATGCGTTATAATGCACTGTTGGCTGACACGCGGCTCGGTATAACAGATGGATATCCTGTCCACATGATTATCGTTCTATAATGAGTCTTAATTACAGATTACTATTTCCCTTTTAGGCTCCAGTTGTATATCTTTGCACATTCCTAAAATGTTTATATTAAACCTCCGATTGTTGAGGCACCACATTTCTTTCCATCCCTAATGCATGATTGTAAGCCTTTAATTTGACTTATTATACTTTGTATGAGTTTATGAATGCTTTGACAACGCAATATAGCAAATGGCTTTATATCTTTATCTTCTCATCTGTATTATTCTTCATCTTTTAAATAATGGAATTTGACATGATCTACTAGTTCAGTGCTCATAACACCTCTTAATTTGATTTATTCTAACTATCTGAAGAAAATACCAATTGTGGCTACTGTTTTTAAGGAAACTTATAATAGGTGTAAGCAGATGTATTGAGCTCATTCAAGGGCCTCTGAACAGTTGCTAGAAGGCAGGAGAGCGAGTTTGAAAGAGTTTTTCCTCTAAAGTTATATTATTTTGAAACATACTAGCAATATTTGTGTGGTTTCTGTTAGTTCAGAGGCTTGAACAATTGGGTAGAATGTAAGGTCAGCCCACACAACAGCCCATAATATCTGTTGGCAAAAGAAAAATCTTTTTAATAACTTGATCTCTGGAGTATAATTTACTGTGGATTTATTTATCACCAAACAGAACTGCTCTGTTGAACTGTATCCACAAAACAATTATGCACATGTAATGGACCTCTAGACATGCCCGGGGTAGCCTCCTCTACTCTGTGAAGGTATCGGCTTACTGCATTGTTCACCTACAAAGTATAAGAGCAAGGTATATTTTCTAAAGACATCACAGCTTGTGTGTCTCTGTGTGTGTGTGCTTGCTACAGTAGCTTTGATGTTAAGGAGCACCTGTGTGGTTTTGTGTCTAGATCAGATATAGTACTGACTGAAAGACGAACCATTTTCTGTTCGCTCATCGTGATTAGCAGGAAGCTGATTAGGCCACATTATACATAGATGATGACTTATTTCTTATCTTTCTCCATCTTCTTGCTTTTTTTCCTTCTGTGCGTCTCCAAGTCCTAACCTGTTCCTACAGCCATCACCACGGTAGCGGCATGGAAATCAAGAAGTTTGCAGATCAAAGGCGTGCGTGCGTGAGTTTTAAGGGGCTAAAATAAAAAAAAAAGAAACAGCCCTTCTGCTCTCTACCACCACCGCATAAAGACAGGCAAATGTTAATAATTTTCTATAATAATAATAATAACAAGGTGAGGTGCGCAAACATAAAAGTTACCAGAGATTTGATGTGTTAAAAAGTTGTTTAGTCTCTAATCTCTAATTAGGAGAACAAGGCTTTCGGCCGCCTTTGTGAACAGTTACTGGTGTATAGCCTTGCAGTTATTGGCCGTGATGGTAGCTCATAAAAATTCAGGGGTTGATCACTAGACTCCGCAGACTTTGATATGTGACAGCAGTTATGTTTATAGGTGTTTAGACGAAAGCTACACTGGGACTCTTTTATCAGTGATATCACTGAAGCAGCATAATCGGAAGCTTGAAAGACACTAACAGAAGTTAACTGCCGCAGGCAATACATGAATTTGACATGTCTGTCTTTATTTCATTTGTAATTCATGCTGTCAGCGTAAGAGCTCTCTTACAGTATCAGACTTGTTAGGCTTTTGCTCAAGAACAAAGTGTGACAAGGTTATCCAAAAACTCCCCACATTCAGCTTCTCTTTTTTTTTAAACACCAGTAGTATTCTGTTTACCTAACCCGTAGTTGTTTAATTGTCATCATGGGTTAAATGAGTTCAAGTTCTTCAAACTCTTCTGAAATACCTCAATGATTTCATTAAATTCAGGCATTTAAGATGCACCAAAAATACAGGAAAACACCTAATTCACAAAAGCTCACCTTTTGCCCAAGACTTCCCTTTTGAATGTATAAATATCTTTGATTGCAACAATTAGCCTTTTCACAGCTTTTTCCATATCTTCTAGGCAAGAATAGTTGGTTTCACTTTTATCACATTAGAATGTAACTCATGCAATGTCATTTATGAGTTACTCTCTCATGCCTGCTCAGAAGCTATATACATTTCATTCAAACATGTCCTTATTACATCCTTTATATTGTTGATATTGAAGTGCATGTCCTCTGTTGAGTTAGGTGACGCTAGCTGACACGATAGAACTAATAAATTGTGCAAAATGCTTCCTCTCTTTTTGCATTTCCTCATGTATAATAGCCAAAAAACACTACAACATAATAATTATAATCTTAACATTAATGCATGTGGCTTTTAATTATAAATATGCCTCTTGATTTATGGTGAAAAACTTGTCAGCAATATAGCTCATTTCATGTGAACCTCACTGGGGTTGTGAGACAATCTTCCAGTGTAAACATCACTCATTGCATGAGCTAATCACTGTTGTGTAGTAAAAACCTTTTGATTAAAGGTCCAGCGATTCATATCAGCTGTCACATGCTGTTTGTTTCTGCATTTGTGATTTATTTTTAACTCCTTTATGAACACTAGATGTATTCATGAAGATGAACAGAGGAGAAAAATCCTGCAGACTTTGGACGGACAGTTTTTGCATCACATGGACCAGGTTGAAGAAACCCAATTAGAGCATAGTTAAGGTTAGAAAAGAAATGAGGATTAAGATGGAAGAATTAATGCGTATTACCAAAATATACTCACGATGAGTGCTATGCTTCTTTTGATTGTCAAGATTTGTAAAGGTAATGTCCGGCTTACTAGTTACAGTTGAGTGAAATAAAATAACTGGAATGCCAAGTGGAGAACGTTTGAATAAAAGAAAGAAAGAAAGACTTATGTTTCCAGACAAAGCCTTGCTTTTCCTCTGTTGTGCTCTATTATTCAGTCTATTGGAGCTGACAGTGAACACAGATACAGCAGACTGGATCTGCTTGCTTTGGTATGGGTTAGGGTTAGGGTTTGGTACATGCATATAAATACGTACAGTATACTATGTATAGAAGCAACTGCGAATGAACAGAGCTACACACTCATAGTCATAGATGCTTACACACCTCTACACATTCAAATGTGTTCATTGAAAGACCTGTACATTCTCAGCCACACACAGACAGAGGATTAGCACAAACCACCTGTTTCGCTGATGGATTTGTACTTTCTCCATGCACAAAGGGCTGACTTTGCTTTGTAGTCTCAGCCTGATAAAGTACATTGAAGTGTGCTTTGCCATCTCCCCATTGCTTCTCGTTTCGGCTTGTTTTCCAGCTGCGTTTTGAACTTCTGCACACTGTATTCACATAGTTTTTACTCTTCATAGGTTGCCTAATTGTTTTTCAGGTTTATCCTGAGAATGTCGGGGTTTACTGTAGTATTTCATACATATTTGTTTCCCTTGAAAAAGGAAACAGCCTTTTTCCTGATCTTCTTAGTCCTATCCCTGTGATCATATATTCATCCACTTGTTTTTACATTACATTACATTTAGCTGACGCTTTTGTCCGACGCGACTTACATTAAGTGCAAACAATCATGAGGATACAACTCTGAACAGCAAGGATCTTGCAAGTACATTAGCTTTATATAGGTGAAGTTTGTAAGTGCAGTACAATAGCTTTAAATAAGCCAAACCAATTTAAGTGCTACATACAGAAAATAAGATATTTTTATTGGCCAAGGTGCTGTCGAAATGGATGGGTTTTCAGTCTGCAATGGTTTGTTTGTTTTCTGCCTGCCTTTTTTGACTTTGCAGCTTTGTTTGTTTTAGCCGTAGGTGCTGAGTATGGACAGCTTAGCTTTGGCTACTCCATGTACTTTCAAAATGGGTCAGACAGTTTTTTCAGTATGGTCTAAAACACTGCAAGTTTCTCAAGAAGTGAGCACACTTTCACCACCAGTTAATCATTTAATAAAAGTTAACAATATACATCAGATCCAAGCCTGTGAATAGAGTTTGTGCTATGAAGCTGCGAAACCAACTTTAGCCCAAATGTGGGACAAACAAAAATATCACCTTAAAAACTCAATGTAAAGCATTCTTGGGAGACTAAAAAAGGAGAGATCTTGTTAGAAAGAGAGAGCCTTTTTAGTTGTTTTGCTTAGTGTTGCATGTCATTGTGTCATATCAACAACCAATATTTTTCCAAAATGTTTAACTAACTTTTTTTTAAATAGTTTACCCATGATGGGAATTGTCTTGCCTGTAGCAATTCTTGTGACAGGAAATTGGGCCACATCTTAAGAGTGTTTACATTTAGTTTGTTTGCTGTCTTCACACACGTCCTCTCACTCATTAACTGAAGAACTGAATAAAAAAATATATTTCTTGTCAGTCACAATGTGCACCCTCTCTTGCTGTTCTCTTATTCTGTCTCATCTGGCACTTCTTGCAGCCCTTTACTTCTCTCTCTTTCTATGATCGCCTTTTTCTTTGACCTTCTTTACACTCTGTCCCTGTATCTTTTTTCTCACAGTTCTATCTATTCTCTAACCTTGAACCTGCCCACAAAGGTGAAAACATTACATAAGACAAATACGCCTGCATCTATGTACTGATTGCACAAACACACCAGGCGACCATAGAGTTGCTCCTGCCGAGGAGCAGTGTGTTTGCTCTAATAGGTCTAATGGTTCTATTTGATTTAAACTCATGTGATGCCACGTCAACGTTAATGATTAAACAAGTTTTGGGTCTGACTTGATAGAAGGACTCAGGCCACATGGAACAATGTCCAGGAGACTGACAAATAAGCTGTTACCAAGAGGTGTTTGTGAATTTGCTGAACGTAAAAATGTAATGCTCCAGGCCATAGGACAGGAATATATTTAGTTATCTTACAATAAAATTAGCTTGAAGGTGCTATGATTTGATCATAAAACTGTTCTTGCTCCAGCCATGCATGACCACTCTGCATAGGGTTTGATTCTAAAATGGAAAAAACATAGTTAGAAGTGATGCTTTTAGCTTGATTGTTCACATTTTATAAGCAGAATCTGAGCGTATCCATAACAATGTCTTTAGTCATGATGCACACGATAAGGCTTTAATCAGTAGGGAAAATAAAGCCATGCTTTTAGTACTTGTTGGATAATCTGTTTTGGTTAAACTAATCAAGTTAAATGAGCAGAATGGCTTACATTGATTCACATCACATTCTGTCAATAATCTCCTTACCTCATTATCACCTTCCCCAAAATGTGACTTCACTACAGTTTATAAAAGTAGCCACCCATGGAGAGCCCTCCGCAGTGCAATGAAGTCCTTTTTTGCATCAGTGCTCAATTGTTTGAGAGAATCATAATGTTTCTAAGTTACAATTTTTTTTCCTACCCCGTACACTACAAGGCAACGAAGCAGTTTAGAAAATATTGGAAGATGGACCTTTTTTTTTAAATCCAAGTACAGGGTCCAACTTTAGGTAGAAGACAAGTATATGCTACATAACAGTCACTCCTAAAGTACTCCTGCTTTCTTTGCAAGGTATTATAAATATCTTCTACCTGAAGGTTATCGAGACGTTTTTTTGTTAAATTCTCAAAATTTGTAAAAGACGACGTGCAAGTCAATGTAAATAATAAATTTTACGGGCAAATCAAACGGACTTAATATTTTCTACAATAATTGTGTAAAGCCAGACTGATGGCTTTGAAACACAACTTGGTATTTCATGATCTTCATTTCAGCTTTTTTTCGGCTGTTGGCTGAGACAAAACCAGGCAGTCGGAACCATATTATCCCTCTGAAAACTCGAAACTGCACTGGTCATTGGTGAAGAATGAGACAAAGCCCTATTGAATCTGTGAAGAGAGAGAGAGAGAGAGATAAAGAGAGAACAGACGCAGAAGAACAGAAGGCACAAGAATAATCCTTTCTCTTGTTTCATCAAGCGCCTTTTCATTTTCCATGTAGATCCCCTCTTTCCCTCTGTTTTGTATCAAATTATGCTTCCGTCATAGTTTCCTTCTGCGTATAATGGGTGTGTGTATGTGTCTGTTTCTGTGCCTTTGTATGCGTCTTTCTTAGCTTGCGCGCGTGTGTCTGTTTCTCTGTTCATACGGAGTGCTACTACCTCTTTGTGGTATTCCATTCACCAAGTGAGCGTGAGAGTGACAGAGTGAGTGAGTAGTGAGATTTCTTTCGAGTCAGCCACGGTGAAACAGCTGACGGCAACCAGGCAGCACAGGGAGATGAGGTCATTCCATACAACAGACCAGACAAGGACAGCAGATGTTAAAAATAACACAGTAATGCAATTTTGACCCTTTCCAAGAATTGCATATTGTTGGACTAAAAACAGACATCAATTATGTAAGAGGGCCGTTAACTTTGATAAAGTCGAAGTCCTTATGACCTACTTAAGGTTACTAGACCATAACATGTTACTGATATGCAGACATCCCTTTCTGAGAAAACTGTAACAGTCTCACTAGGTTTGCATAGAGCAAGTTTGACCTGTTTTGAGACATAATTATGGCTTGTTTGAGGTTTCCATTGGCCCATCTCTGAATCCCAGAGTCTGACCTTGAAAACTACTGTCGTACTTGTTTATTGAATGTTCAAACACACATTGACGTACACACACATGCAACACCATATTTCTCACACCACCCATAGCATAATAGTTTGTTCGCACAATTATAAAAATAACCATGCCGGTGTCGCATGTTGGTTGGCAGCTGTCGGGACACTGTCTGTGCATGTAGAGTGAGTATTTGTGTGTGTTCATATACAGTACGACTGTGTGTGTGCGTGCCTGTGTATAAACTAATCCCAGTGGCTCTGTCAGCAGCTCTAGTGTTGATTCTGTTTGAACATGTCTGACTCTGTCGACATGAAATAGACACCTGCCACAGAGCTAGCATGTAAAAGCCTGTTAGATCTATTCGAACCAAAAGAAATTATTAAGTTGTGCAAACGTGTTACAACCAATAATTACTTGAATCCTCCAGTCAACTATCCAGTTATTGAAATTGTTATGAACAAGAATAATTACTCATAAACAGAACATTATCTCACATTCAACTGCTCCATATCACTAGAATTGTGTATACAGGGTCAATTATTGCTTTCATTTTTTTACGCACTTAGCTTTTGTTGATTCTTTCAACAATTAGCTGTTTTAGCACATCCATAAAGCTAAAAGACCTTAGACTTTTAAAACTCACTGTATTGAAAACATAAACCAGTTCCTTCACACACACCCTGTCTGTTTGGAAGAATTCCAGCTATTGTTGTCAACATTGCAGTCCTGCTGTCATTACTACAATACTGGCTGTTATCCAGCTATACTTCTTTATTACCCCACTGTCTGTCCCTCTTATCTGACTCCATCTGTTTTTTATTTTGCATTTATTACAGAAAGACAGTTGCAGCCATCTTTTATTACTAGGCCCAATAGTGAAAAACAAAACATCAACCAAACATAAACTTCACTAGTATGTTGACTGGAAACGGCCCAGTATGTTTGAGGAAGCTGCAGCCTTTATGAAACTTTCATTATTTGTCTCTGAGTAGACATGGAGAGGCAGAGGATGGGGGTTATGGAATTGTTGTTCAAGCACTTGGTGCGGTGCAAAATCCCAGATGAAAGCGTACAGTATACGATCATAATGATCAAAGTGTAATGGTGTATACTGGGAATAAAGTTAGGGGTGTTTTAATGAAAATAACCAATCAAGTAAAAGATCCAGTGCTGATTTTGCCATACTGGTACACTGGTTGCCAAATTCTCTCATTGCTCCATATTTTTGAGGTTGCTTCTAGTTGAGACAAAATAGCTGTGCTATCTTTCTGACCTCTATACACTGCCTAGCTTCAGCCCATTGTATAACCTCTCCCATTAACATCAATGCCTCCCCTCCTTATGGAATAGCTTAGTTCCACTGAGGCCCCAGTGTGCCTACAATGAGTTCAGCACCTGAAAATAACTTCCAATTTAGAGCTGTGTTTGTTCTTAATTATGGACTATCTGCAGTGTATTTCTTATACTTTTCAAAATAACATTTCTCTGAAACAAACTCCCCAACAGCAGAATACATCCCTGTTGTATAAATGGTTGTCATTGCTGTGCTGTGTTTAGCTGTGTGGGGGCTGTAAAGATGTCTCTTTAGATTTACCTTCTGCTATGTCCAGTCGTCTGGTAATGCACTTGGTGCCTCTGCTAATGCAGGATAGAAGCTGGCACAACTGTTATCTGTTATCCATGCCTGTCACTATTACAGGCATGGATAACATATTCATGTATTATCACTCTTTTTAACTTTTCAGTCTTGGTAAAGCATGCTTAGCAAAAATGAAGTTCATTAAGTGTGGATGTGAAACATTGGAACTCATTAAGTCTAAAAATGAGATGGAAGGATTAGCAATTAGTGTATACATGATGTACTGTAGAACTATGTAATCTTTGAGTCTGAATGAGTCCTAGGGGAGTGAGAAATCAAGTTTGTGTCGATTGTCGTGTGTGTGCACAAGGATTTGAGCTTGTGAGTGTGCGTCTTTTCCTTTGGAGCTGTTCACAGTAACACTCAATAATCCAGCAAGTTTAACCTGAATGCAGATGTACTGTTACTTGATAGGCTCCAAGACAAAAGTGAAATTGTCTGTTAAATGATCATAGACAGATTGGCTTTCTAAGTCAAACTTAGAATGCACTGAACTGGAGACTTTTGTGGAACAGACATCAAATATGTCTGTATTTTGCTTATTTCTCTAAGCAGGCTCTGTGTGCTCTGCCATGGACAGACCCCCATACAGTGGCAAAAAAAAAAAAAAAATCGGGCCCTTTCCTCTTTGCCCCTCTCAGTTCATGTCTTGGCCTCTCTGGATCCTGAACTAGTAGCCCACTGTCTCAATGCCCTCTCTGACAGGGCTCTGTCCTCATTTACAGTTTCAGTCCAAGACCAGCCTAGCCGTGTACATTTCCTGTCCTCTGTCCAGCCCAGACCTAGATCCCACCCCCTAGACAAGCTCAGTTTCTCTCAATCCACCCTCTGTTCTCTTCTGCTCAGCCTGACCCCATCCTGGGAATCTTACAGATCACTGGAACCAGCAATTAAATCAGTTAATGGGTCAAATACACAGTCATGTATAGAATCACAGACTAATTCAAGCTTGCACACCCTTGTATAAGTATAGTTTCAGTCATATAGACTAAAATGCAGGAAATGATCTCTGCCCCTCTCAGACTTGCAGACAATAGATTCCTCAGGCTGTTTTAGGGCAAATGTTTCTTTCCGCTGTTTGAGAATGTATGGGTCAAACTCTTTTGTCACGTCCCATGGTAGACTCACTTGCCTTGCCATTTAGTTTGCACTATAAAGCTTTGAAGAATGTAGCCACAACCATCTGCTTTATTATGAACATTTGCCTTTGACATTGCAAATTCAGTGCTCCGAAACGCCCTTGTCATAGAGTAAAGGGACAAATGTGTTAGTGTTTGTTATGCTGTGTATGTGTGAAAAAGAAAGAATAAGACACAGGACACTCTCCAGGAGAGAGCGAGAGATTGTGTATGTTTTTAAGACACAGGGGAGAGAATAGTTCAAACATCTTTTGAGTGTGTTTGACCCAGAAAAAGAATCAGAGTTCTTTGTGCACTTGACTATGCGTGCATGCAATGTGTGTCCACACAAGTGTCTGAGGGTGTTAGCGCTGTTTGTGTTTAAACAGAAACCCGGTTAGACCACTGTGCTTTGGATTTGTAACATCTGACATGCATGCAAAGCCAAATTCAAAACACGTTTCTTTGGCAAATGAACTTCAGACCAATGTCTTTCTGAGGTGGTTAGATTGATTAATAATTAAGAAAGTCTCCTTTCTGGTGGAAAAAAAATACATTTGTTGACAATTTCTAACAGTTCACCTCTTGTATAAAGTGATAAGAAAACCTGGGGCTGATAACATCTTTTCTGTCCGCTTATGTGTGTGACTGTGTTCCTGAGAAACTGAGGGCAACCAAGCTAGTCTGGACACGAGTTTCTTTCAAACACACAAGTGTTGTCAGTTTGTGTGTGTGTCTGTAATTGGATCTGTCTGCTGACTGTGTGCTTATACTAATTTGTTTACTAGCCTATGTGTTTTTTTTGTGTCTAGCTCACAAGTGTATGTATTGTGACTGTGTGCGCTAAGTTTAGGTTTCTCTCTCCCTTAAAAGTTAACTCTGAACACATTAACACAAGACCACGTCCCAGCAGCCAGGCAGGCGGTGACCCAACACAGATTGGTTTTGTTCTATACCTCCATGCAGGCACTTATAGACTTGCACTGTTTTTGACAGAGATGGTTAAGCTTACCCTCAAGAGTGCTGCGCTCCCAAGGCCTTGGTTAAAGCACAAATAACACCTCGACACAGAGGAAGATGAATCAGACCTAATGAGAACTTTGTGTCTGTAAACCATGGCTCTATATGAATTGATTTTTATTTTGACAAAGACTGTAGCAGTTCCGGCGAGGTAGACGAAATGATGACATGTAACTTGTTTCCCATTTCCCCTTTGATAAGTATTTGATTACTTTCCTAAAAAGCAAAGTCATTTAAGGCAGCCTGTCTGATTTCCTCTGTCCCTCCCTTTCTTTTTGCATATTCTCTCTCACCTTCATTGTTTTCCTATTCCGTTCCCTCTCTTTCTTCAAGTCCTCCTCTCCTCCTGCCTGTGTCCAGGCTGTCGAGACCAGGTGCATACACAGCCGCTCTGTGACAGCTCAACAAACAATTTTCTGTTCATCAGGAACTTTCTTGTTAGTTGAAACTCTCCTCAAGGACGGAGAGAAAGAAGGGAAGATGGGCGGGGGGGGGGGGGGGGGGGAGTAAGAGCTAGGTTGAAAGTGACGGTAATAAAAGGTGCCTCAGATTTTTCCAGTATTTGATCTGACGTACTTGAGAATAAAGTGGAACAGCTACACATGTGCACAAACACTAAAAGATAGAAGCATGCATGCACAGTGGGATACCATCCAGAGGTTGCATTAATCGAATATTTTCCATCATTAATGGCTTTTTTAAAGAATGTCTGTCGTTTTGATGCATTAGAACACTAACTGAGGGCGATCCATCGTAACTTTAAGTCATTCACAGCGCGTCTCCTCCTCTTTCTGGGGAGCAGCGGCGCTGCTGGTGCAGGAGTAGCGCATGCTGCAGGAACAGTAACACTGAGATCGGAAAGTGGCTGATGGTACGGCGCTATGGTTCAGTGGCATATACCGATCCCTGGAGTGGTATGCCGCTGGTGTTCCACCGGCATATACCGTTTCCTAACGGCAGGTGCCACTTGAAAGTGGTATGCAACCTTGCAGACTGTCACACCAGTAACATCTCCTGATGCGTATTTCCCATAAATGTATATTTTTTAATTGACAATGTTGCGCAACATAGTGCAGTTTCTCTAGTCTTAACATAGATGTTGTTAGCCTAGCTAAGATAGTTATTAGATAATAATAACATTTTTGAGAAAGTTTAACTCAACCACTGATCCCATCATCAGCTTGTTGCAGTGTAACTGGGCAGGTGAGCTATCTGCTGCAGCATCACTATTGAAGGTGAACTTGAAGTGTTACCTCATTCAGTCCTTCCCACTCTGTCTCTGGAAAAGCTTTATTCTTTTAGAATAAGGCAAAGTTACCTTTATACTGCGCATGAAATGTGTTTAATATTTCTGTATGCGATAATTTTAGGCTAAATGTGTTAAATGTGTCATAAATGTGTTCGACAGGCATGCCATTCTTTCAATAGATCAAAAGAGGTACAAGTTTATCATTGAATGTGTGAGATAATAATGCCATTGTATTGGTTGATAGATGGATAAGTAATGGTTAGTTTCAGTCCATTCAAGTTACTCAGTCAGCGGGTTGACTCAGTGAGCTTTCAGTATCTGGATTGTTCCCTGTCGTCCCATAGACACTTCATAAAACACTCTGAATGAATGATGTGTGTTTGTGTGTGTGTGTGTGTGTGTGTGTGTGTGTGTGTGGGCGGGTGGATGGATATGGAGTGACATCAAGTGGAGAATGTCCCCTCACTAACTGTTTGACAGTATAGAGGGCTCTTACACGTACAAAAGCACACCCGTGCACACACATGTAGGCATGCAAAGGCTCAGACACATACATGGTAGTAGTAATCTAGTGGTCATTATTGCAAACAAGGCAGTGTTGTGTTGTACTGACAAACAGTCCAGTCTCTCGAGTGTGTCTGGTTTGAATTATCACCAGTATCTCCCAGACTAGGCCTCCCAGTCTCTCTCCCTACAGGGAAAGGGAAGGTCACAGGCTCAGTCACATACTAAGTGCAGAAGGTGAAAAGCCAAACGTTGTAGATATTTTTGATACCCTGTTTTTGTAAGTGGCAAGTAAGGCGAGAACCTGATCTCCATTGCTTTCATGTGTCTGTCAATTATACCATGGACTGCTGACTTGTTCCTAACTGTTAGAGAAAAACGTGTTACTCTTAATAGATAACAAGGATAGTCTGTGTAGATTGTGTTTCAGGGTGGATTGTCCCTCAGCAACCAAAGTTTCATCATTTTATTACACTTTTGAAAGTCAATTTCATTGTAGATCATTTTCCCATTGCTGAAGGTCAATTTTTGTTGTTTTTCTTCAGCACTTTGATGGCTAATTTTGGAGGAAAATGTTCCTATGGAGAGCGCAATTTGATCCAACCTTCCAAACTAGGCAATGTTGTTCTAAAATAAAACAAGATTCAGCAGTGGTACTGCCTATTTCTCGCTTCAAATGTTTTCAGAAATAGATTTTGGTGTATTGTTTAGATGGAATAACATAACATTTATGAGCACGCCGCCCTGTTCGATTCCTGTTTGACATAGCAAGCAGAGAACCAGGGACCAGTCAGGTGTGTTCCACAATGGGGTACGTCTCCAGTGGGAAGTGGCCACTTTTCATCAAGCGGCCAGTTGGAGTGGAGCAGCAAACTTTTTTACGAGCACATGTCAACTAGCTCTTAATTCTCAGTATGTTTTAAGTATACCCTCTCCACCCTCCTTACTTGAAATGCCTGTTTTTCGCTGTATGATTTGCACATGCATGTTGTAACAAAGTTTTTTTCTATTGCTGATATTTTTTAAAGGTTATATCTGTTTTTTATTCCACTAGTGTTGAGACGCATGTAGTTGATATTTGCACCAAAAACCTGCCTTGAATATCGAGAGTAATGCAGTCAACTTTGGCTGTGACTTTAGTCTTGCATACAAGACGAACGTGACTCAGACCATATGACTAACACCTTAGTTTATTCAGTTGTTATTACGTTCAGTTATTGAGGTGGAAAAGGAACCTCTGTCCTCTTCACTGCAAATGATTAACTGTGACATCAGACTTTCTGCACGTTCTGACCATATGCTGATGTGACGCTGGTCTGTGCTTCTTACCAAACAGTATCTCATGTGTCCAATACATTTTGAAAAAAGTTCTTTGACGTTGACTTTTATCTTAATTTGGTTTCATGCTTTGTTTGTTTTAAATTGCATTTATCATTGGCACTGCTTCTCTGTTCTGCTTACCCCAAATAAGGATGGCATTACTCTCACCAAAAAAACAATGAATTTAGTTCATTGGTAAAGGTCCTAGTGAATCCTTTCTGTATCTGTCTGCAGAATGTGTGTCGGACCAGAAAGGAAGATTAGAGAGAAAGTGGGGCACTAGATTCCATAAAAGAGCAAGAGTAGGCTCTAGGGTAATCTATTCTTTCTCTCTCGTTCTCTTAAATTCTGGGTAGCAAACTTATAGCTGCAGTTGCATGCTGTGTAGAACAACATTCAGGTACTGCTATCAGTAAATGAAGACCCATATTGCCAGGTTTTATTACAACAACTGATGTTTTTTTGTTTACGGTTTTAGAGGTTATTTGTTCATACCATATTTGATGTCTTGAATGCTGAGGAAGTCTAATTGCACCTGTAGTGATTTGTATTGTCCAAAAGTCTGTTGGTCTTAGATTTTGCCTAACAGTAAAAGCCTGTGTATTTCTTTTTGTACCCATTTATACTAAAGAGTGGGCATTTTTGCCAAAATTCACACATCCATCATTCCACACACAATTAAAAAAAACTGACTGTGTCCCTAAATATGCTTTCCCATGGGACATTCTCCACTTCTCTTTAAGCATTTATTTCTGTCCTGACTCTGACCGCTCATTGAACTGGCCAACTGCTTACTAACTGGATTAACTCAGGCACCATGTTAACATTATGGTACTACATTCAGAGAGACATCACAGACGAGGGGTGAGAGCAGAGGACTAAGCCAGTACAGAAAGAAACGAGAGAGAGAAAACTAAACTGAACACAGTGTGTGGAGCGTACAATGGAGAACAACTAGATCAGAGAAAGAACAGCTTAAAAAAGAAATCAAAGAAATACAGCAGAATAAAGGGGAGAGGCAGGGGATAAAAATCCTCCATGACCTACATTTGCATTGCAATTTGAAGCTGAAGCCAACATGTGCAGTTATGACATAGCACTGTAAGAGTACAGTAAACCAGTTCACATAAATTAGCATATCAAGTCTGCCTGGAGATTGTTTGCTAGCTTGGGATTTCTGTAGAGACCACCCAGATACTTTTCTCCTGTGCTCAATCTCTGGTATGCAGCATGTGAATTCTAGAGATCACACTACCATACAGTAGTGCTCTGCATAACAGTTGGTCTCCAGGCAGAAGTGCCATACTGTTAATTCTCTCTGACAAGAATATTTGCTTCATGCCCTTTAATGACAGACTAAAGACTGTGACCCTGCAC
>CALSBV010010223.1:7161801-7251241 GCA_943590825.1 Bovichtus diacanthus | reverse complement strand
ACACACACACACACACACACACACACACACACACACACACACACACACCTTCAACCCCGCAGAGAAACCGACTAGTCATACTGAGCAGCCAGACAATAGGTCTGTCAATCAACGTCAAGTCCCTGCTTAGCTGTCGAGCCTGAGGCCCTCCAGTAGACAGCTAGTTATCCTATGTGCAGGAAACTGACACTAGCCTCAAGCATATAAAGGCTCCAGCTCCAACTTCCCATAATTTTTTTTGACCTGAATATGTGGGCTATTCATAACTCGGTGTTTCCCACTGATCCCACAGTGGGGTCAGAGAGTGCAAGTCACTCTCACTCTAGTGGGAAGTCATTTCATTAACAACATAAGGTGACGGATTATACTGTAGACCAATATAATTAGCAAACTCCTTTTACAATCAGTTCTTAGATGGACATGAACCTACAAGAAGGTGCGATGTATTGTGGTCAATAGAGTTCAGTTGCATCTTTTCACATAGGAATTAATAAATGAATAAATACGTTTTAAAATCCCAATGTTTTTAGTTATCTATATATTAAAAGATCTTGCTAAATGACGCAGCTGCAGTCCTGAAGTAATGGAAATTTGACTTAAACATTTTGATGGTGGATCAATTCAGATAATTATTCCCAAAAACAGACTTGGAAGTGAAGTGGTTGTGTAGATGATTGAATGATTTTAGAAATTATGCCATTTAAAAGCTCATGTAAATAGTAATTTTTTGTCTTTCTTCTTGTGTTTCAGGTGGGACCAAAGACATTGGATCAGCATTGACCAGGATGTGTATGAGACATCGCAGCATAGAAGCTAAACTCAAACAGTTCTCCATGTAAGCAAATTTACACGTGTATTGGTGTGCTGTTTTACCAATTCTTTGTTTCTCCTCAACCACAACACTACTGACATTTACCAACATACACGATGTGATATAATGTATATCTTGTGCAATTCTGGTGAATGATTGGCTGGGATTTAAGAGGAGTTGGGTGGGAGCTGGGACTTAATAGGGGTTACCATGTCAACAAGCCCCATCCCTGTGGTTTTATTGAGCTAAAAATGGAATATTAACAACAAGTTATGTGTCATAAACCTCCCCTCTACACACACTAAAACCTGCCACTTTAAAGTGTTGCAACATTTTCCTATAATGTGATTTTTGAGTTCTGACAAATAGATTGTCAGCACTGCAGAGCCTTTCAAAGATTCAAAGATAAACATCTGATTGGGTTAAAGTTAATTGCCTTTCACAGTGTGTCCTATATTAGTGACTCACAGTTAGTGTACGTTGACCCAAACTTTTTCCCGAACAGTGCCACTCCAATAAATGGTCTGCATTCAAATTGTTGTCTCAGCATATCCTCATGTCTTGACATTTTATGTGCGTGGGTGAGAATGCCCCTTGTCAGGGATTTGCTGGGAAAGAGACGATTTGTCTGGCAACACAAGTATCTCTAATGTTTCAGTGTTGCCACACACACACACACACACACACATACACATCCATTACACAGACAAGGGGCTCTCTAATATCGGGTGGCATTTCAGTAGAGATTCCACTTGGATCTCCATAGCAGGGGCTGTATGCAGGGGGGCGATGGTCACCACCCACCCACTGACACACACACACACTTTTGGTGAAATGTCTGCAAGAGGGAGAAGTCTAATTTTAGTTTCATGCAGTAAGCCTGCAGCTGCCTACCTCTCACTCTCACAGCCTCTTCAACACACTCACAAATGCATCTCAAATACAAGACGGACACATTTGGGTAATGATTGACAGACATGACTGCACAGACTTCTTACTTCCTCCTGTGACGCACTGTCAGACATAAGTACACTTTTTCTTCTCTCAGTCTCTGTTTTTCTTCCCTTTCTCTCTGTCTGTTAATAATTGACAGGCAGAACTATGCAGTGTATAGACAGAAAGGCAAACCAGACCTAATGATTTTTATGTCTGACGCTGTCTGCTACTTTATAATTTGGTGATAGATTTACTGACAAACCCTGCAGAGCAGGTCTGGTATTTAACATTTTATAAATAGGTTGTTAGGCCATATGATTAGTCAATACAACTTATTTTGGATACATGTAGTTTATGGAAATTGTAGCAGTTAGTGTATTTGATGAATTCCAAGAGTTTTAGTTACAAGTTTAGTTTTTGAAAAGGTTGGTCTTGAATGTTTTTTATCTGATACAGCTGAGCTCAGATTTGAAGTAAGCATCCTGGTGTTTCACAGGGCCTTCCTGGAGGGTTTGATCAGCCCTCTACAAGAACAGGTGGAGGAGTGGAAAAGAGGAGTCAACACTTTGGACAAGGACCATGCGAAAGGTAAGACAAACAATTGTAACATTTTAAAGCGAATGCCTATGTTTTAATATTTAGTTATTTATTTTTTTATTATGACTTAAAGCATAGGTTGGCATACAATTTTTGATTATTCTTCTGTGCCACAGAATATAACTTAGTGTATGAAAAGCTGTACATTAACACTAATTTTCACACAGTTAGTTTACTTTTTACCTTGTCCATCTGAACCAGAGTATAAAAGAGCCCGGCAGGAAATAAAGAAGAAGTCCTCGGACACACTGAAACTTCAGAAGAAAGCAAAGAAAGGTAAAAAAAAAACAAACGCATTTCATTTTTGATTTTAAAACCAAATCTTTTTTTTAATGAACAAAAATAACATTGCTAAGTGCAGTTAATTTGATGGTAATGGAAACAAATATTGTACTAAATCTTGTACCTACGGAGTATGAAAACCAGAAGAACTTCACCCTACACAATATACACTAGCTTACTATCTTTATTGTGCATAAAAACTAGCTACGTATAGGTATCACACACTTAAACTCTGAGCATTGTCTGCTACACTCAGTGAAATATATCCATCTCAAGTGTCTGTCTGAGAATTTGTTCAGATTCATTTCTTGAAAAGCAAACAAGCGCAATGCTTTTGTTATCCTCTATTAGTTTGCAACTTAATCTGGAAGCATGAAACTTGAATCTGTTATGCCCTTCACTCTAAAATATTAGCTGTATACATGAATTTTAAACAAAGTAACGAATCCTTATGACATTCTTGCAATCATCTATTTTTTGGACGTTAATACAGCTTAAATCTTCGGTGTGCTGGATAGAAGAAAGTAAAACAGCAACTCCACTACCGTTGGTTCGCTCCACATGCTATAATTGGTTTTATTTGAACAATATGAACATAGGCTTTGGTAGTAGTTTATTTTAGTTATGCTGTACAGGATTAAGGGCCTCAAACTGAAAGAAAAATCTGGTTATTGAAATCATAAAAGGCTTCAGTCGTAGAAACAACTTGTGAAGGAAAATGCCACCTTGTATTACAAATACGATAATGGGAAAAAGTCCAAATTGTATATATGTAGTTTTCATCAGACCGCAGTGATGTATAAAGAAGAAGTTTGTCCTTACTGATTAGACTAGACAGACCTAGTGCTGCTAAACATTACCTTACTTGGTAAGCACTCTCTGAGAGGGCAGGGGCTTTTTCCTTTTGCAGTTCTCTTGGCTCGGCTTCTACATACGTATTGACCTACCCAGAGAAAAAATACCATACACAAAAAAGGAATAAGGTGATTATGCTTCCAGTATGTTTAGGGATGTTGATAGTTTCAAGTTTGAGTCAGTGGAGGTCTCACATTCCTAAAGTCAACAGATGTTCAGGAAAAAGTACAAGAAACTTGACAATGGTTCGTCCTACTTCTGTTATGCAATAGATTTAACTTAGGCATGTAACCTATACTGTGCGTAGGGATCATACTAATACTGCTGCATAAAACTTGTCATTCTGCTCCAGCTGTCTGCATGACTTTGATTATCATTAAACACTGTTGGCATAAGCTTGAGATGGACCTTATCATTTCTCAGCACTAGGATTGTTGTCATGTTGCTCTCCTTTTTGTTTTAATTTACAAAACATATTTGAAAGGCATTGTCTTGATTAATTTGAATTCACTGACAAGTGTACCAGTGAGAAAGGAAGCAATATCCCTAATGTCATTTTCTCAGATGTTTCATCTGTTTGTGAGTATTGAAGCAGCAGCATATCAGCATACTGTTGGTATCAGATAATTTCATCTGTAGAAAACAAAACCTGCTGATATTTGACATTTGTTTTTAAATTGGCAAAGTAACAATTTATGTAACTGGCAATTATTGCAATGGCCAAAGTTTTAACAGGACTAAATTAAAGTAAGATTTTTAATTTCTTTGAGAAAGCCATATTAGTAAAGCTTAGCCTGTTTTTGCATTATAGATTTACTAAGCCTACAAACATTCATATCTGTATAAATTTCATCTGATACTGGGTGAGATACACTTGATAATGGTATTGCTTTAAAACCATATTGGTGCATTGCCTACATGGCTCAAACAGGCCTCAGGACACACACAATTGCACCTTTAAGTGATGCATTAGTGTTAGGTGCTGGCACTTTTTCAGTTGATTTGATCTCTTTCCTCTCCCTGGCTCACGGGGATCTGATACCATCCTTCTCTTTATGCTGCACTGCAGCTGATAATGTAGGTAAGTCAGTTTGTGGAATAGACTCACAGTCCAGGTTGTTGCATACACTACAATGCTTAACCAAGCATCTTGGTTGCATTGTGGCACGTTAAGATGGTAGTCTGTGAAACTGTGGTCCCCTGTAGTTTTTTGCTTAAGGGTCTACTGTTGCCCCTTGTACCTCCTCTCCTTTATTTTCTTATGGCTCCTCTCATTCACCGTCTGCAGTGTTCTTCAAAAGGAAATTCAACAAGAAACAGAGGCGTGCTCCATAACCGGGCCTTTGCTCTGACCCACTTGATGGTTGAAATAGAAGAGAGAATTTCTTCATTGAATCAGTATCATAGTAATCGTAAAAACATGCTGTGGTCTGAAGGAAAGGAAAGGAGGTGAAGTTGAGGCCTCAGTACACCGGAGATACACTAGAGTCCTAAGTGGTCCAGTGGGTGGCTCCATCTGCTTTACTGGTCCAGTTATTTAATGTTACATTCATTTCTACAAATTGTCTGGGGTTTTTTTTATCAGCTCTGTGGTGTCCGCCCTAAAGTGTGGTCCATGTGTGGCAAGTTTCAGTGTCTTGGCTTTCATCTTTAATGAGCCACCAACTGAAGAAACCCATAAAAGCAGATGATTTAGAAACTTTTAACTTTACATTTAATTGCATTTATAGGCCTTTTTAAAATTGTAGGCAGGGAATGGTTCTCCACCATAGTTCACCTACAGCAGCCAGTTTTAACATCGGATTATGGTAAATTGCGGGGTACACATCTCGCTAGGAGCAAGCACTTCATACCGTTGCTGACAGGAAGGAAATACAACGATATTACAGTCCTTGTTTCCTATGGATTGGAAATTAATAAAATTTTGTTTTCCAGCCATCTTTGGGATTCCCGTACTTGATGTGAGCCAAGATTCACCTAACTCAATCTAATGGCACCAATTCCACCCAAAAACTCTGTGACCACTGTCAAATCAGGTTTAGGAATAGGCTACTAGCTTTAGTCATACTACTTAAAGGAAGAGGTCTCCATTTATGGGAGGAAATAACACTCCATCTGTCAGCTTGTGTTAGTGAGTGTATATCTGATGTTTGGATATGTGTCTTGTGAGGGTGTTTTTCTGACCTGTGACCCCAGCCTTTGCTAAGTAACAGCCTGTGACTGCACCATAATGTAATCATTGGTCATGTGAAAGCTGAAGAAGCTAATCTAATTTCAGTGTGTGTGTGCATATGTATTTACATGTGTGCAGGACCCCGACCTTATACATCTTGCATTAGTCACTGAATTTCTGGCAAGTTGAGTTTGGTAAAAACAACTGTAGAATATCACTTTAGGTGGACTTAATGTTTTACCCTAAAACTTTCAGATAAATAATAAATTGTACAACCCAGCAAACCCAAGAAAAGGAATGAAATATCTAATCTGATGAAATATCTATTGAACATTTGATTTAAAATATTTTTTTCTTAGACACATGACAGATCTCAGTCAACACTAAGTGTCACAAGCACTTCTTGTCCTTAACTGAACACTAAAATGCCATGTGAAATATGTTTCAGGGTGGATGTATTTACACCGAGTGAGTGCCCTTGGACCTTCGATGAACCTCAGTGTTTGTCTGTGGTTGAAGAGAAAGAGGAAGTAGCAATCAGGGCTTTGCCATTCACATAGTTGCACAAGTTATGGCACAGAGACTGGGAATGTGTTCAGTTCTGCACTAACAACCTCTCTGCTTACCACATGTTGACATCTCATGCCAGGATGTGCCTGCATTGTCTCAGTGTGCGTATGTGTGCGACCCCCTCTATTCCTGCTATTACGTTATTTTTTTTTACATCAACATTGATGTCTGCCTCATGCTGATTGTGTAATGACAACGGCTTTTGGTTGAATATCAAAGATGTTTTTTAGTCTATGTGTGGTTTGGTCAATGTAGTTTAGAATATTTACCCTTGATGGTCAGTTTCCACATGAGGTAGTAGCATGAGTATATGCATATCTGGAATTTATGACCTTGTGATTCACTTTTAAAGGGCTAAACTCAAATATTTTGCTTGCTTCTGCAGAAAAAAATCAAACTTTTTCATGTAATTAAATGAGTGAAAGGATAAGGTGCTTAATGATGGGTTAACCTTTAACAAAAGTATATAAGGAAATAATGTGACGCTAATTGTGATAATGTTAAGCACTACTCAAGATACTCAAGGACACTACCAAAAACAGCAACAAAGAAAATATTTGGCTTTCCATCTGTCCCAGACAAATGCCTCAACTTACAGTAGCGTCTTTCCAAACCCGCTGTGGATGTGTCGAGAAATCTATACAGAATACAGTATTCTCTCCTTTGTTTTCCTGCATGCCAGGGAGACGCCACAGCATCGCTTGCTTAAGGACTTGAAAAGCAACTTTTCTACATAGGTTCTAACTTATGCCTACATTGTTGTATTCATCTTAAACAGAGTTAATGAAAACACTGCTGTGATGTGACAGGAATGTTCCTCAGTGTCAGATAACGTATATCTCTGAGCATTACAACAGAGCATATATTCACTCAGAGCATCTTTTATTGTCATGGCAACATTGTTCCATAAAGAGTTCAAATTCTGAACTTTTAACTGTACGCAGATCTACTTTATGCACTTCATACATGATTTCTTTTGCACTACCTTTCAGTAACGATTGACCAGCTGTTTATAACTAGTGATTAAAACATTATTTGAAATGTCAGCCCAGCTTACAAATAATTTCCTTGGCAATGAGATGGAAAAAGACACATTTTGCCTCGAGGGAAGTGAATAATAATGAGTTCTGTCCTGCAGTGGAAACCAGACTATTGAGTGAGGCCTGTCTCGCCCTCGCAGGCTCAGTCATACTGCCAGTTCTCCACAAAACCTTGTACAATGTAATTGTATACGTGTCTCCTCTAAATGTGGCCTTTAGATCTATATGAGACTAAAAATATATACTGCAATTTGAACTTTGCAGTCTACAGTCCATCTACTCCATCACGGTCTCCATAGTGTAATATAGTAAGAACTGCAATAATTGCGCACATAACTCGCATTCTTCTCAGCGTCACGGTCACTAAACTGAGCCTGGTAAATGGATTCCCTCCATATGGAAACTCAGTTTGTCTTATTTTGTCAACAACCATCAAGTTTTTTTTTTTCTTCTTTAGTAAATTCTCAGTCATATCAGCTGTTGTGCTAGTGGTCGCATAATGACTAAGTGTTTTCCATTTGGTGCTTTTCCATCAACTTAGTATTTGTGTGTGCTCTTGAAGCCATTGTTAATTGGCATTTTAATTGTGGTCTAGTCGACTGAAACGGAGCTTCCCACATGCTGTATCATACATAATGTATCGACTGCATAGACTGTGCTGACACATCCGAGAGGAAAGAGCACACATCTTTATGTTTTAACATTTGAGGTGAAGATGATTTGCCTGTGTAACCCTATCTGCGTTTCTTTACTACTGATTGCATGGTATAGGGCCGCACGTCAAATGCCGACGAAAGACACCAGTTTGTTATCTTTTCCCAGACTCAAGAGCAGACAGACAGACCACAGAGTTGTTCACTGTGGGTTTAACCTTGATGTCCCAACGTGTGTGTGTGTGTGTGTGTGTGTGTGTGTGTCTGTAAGTGTAAGTGTATGTATGTAAGTGTAGTTCAAGTGGTTGAATAATGCCTTTGAGGCCCACTGTTTGTCAACCTGGGCAGTCGCCAGCCTTCCTGCCTCCTTAGAGAACTTAAGAGGGCTTGATTCGGCTTCAGGGTATCCTCTCTTAAAATCGCACACTCACCCACATAAATGCATACACACACACACACGCACAGCACAAAGACACACAGTGCTGAACAACAGGATCACCTTGGGAATGTAATTGCCCTATTCCTGGATTTACATATGCATATTCAAACGCACATAAACGGCACAAGGACCAGATGGTCTTGGAGATACCTTGCACACTTGTCATTTGTGAAAGCACACACAGAGTCTCCGTCTATAAACACTGACATTTAAGTGTCTGACAAATCATAATGGCGAGATTTAAAAAATAAATATATATATATATTTTAAAGTTCTCACTTTTGGCTATCTCTGCAGAATGGATTGAAGTCCTAGACCAACAACAGATTAGGCTAAAGTAGATAACCTTCTTGCCGCCTCTGAACAAGAGACAGGAAACACTTCCATGACAAGAGTAGCCCTTCATGTGGAGTTGATAGCCAAAAAGCAGTGGGGACATTCAAATGCTAGTACTGAAGACAGCAATGTCCACGAGCAGTAGTAACTGTTCAAGCCAACGGCAGAGACAAGTGATGAAAATCAATTGTTCCTTTCATTGCTACATGACCATATTGTTTGTGATTATTCATGCATGTTACAGTAGCATAATGAGAAAAAACTCTGAATATTCTTTGAGATTATAAAGTCGTATATTTCCAAGAAATAAATTTAAAACTCATGTTTTTCCTCTGAATGTTACCCCCCCTCCCCCAGCTCCGTATTCTTTTATTTTTTTTTACAGTTTTATTATACCTGTAATAATGTAGTACATATTATTTTTGTTTGTCCATTTTGTTTCCAAGGTCGTGGTGACATCCAACCCCAGTTGGACAGTGCCATGCAGGATGTCAGTGATAAATACATTCTGCTGGAGGAGACAGAGAAGCAGGCCCTGAGGAAGGCTCTTATAGAGGACAGACAGAGGTTCTGCTGGTTCGTAGCCGTGCTGCGGCCTGTCGTGGTGAGTACAGCAGGGGTAAAAGAGAGAAATGAGCCTTCAGGAAGCACTCTGAGAGCAACAGAAAGTCACCTCACTCCGCTGTGTCCCACAAACTGGAAAGATGCATTTTCAAGCCATCTACTTCATCACATTATATCTCCAGGCCATCATTAAATACCTTTTTTTTGGTATCTAAATAGGACTTTTTTTCACTGTTGTGTAAACTCTTGAATGAGAGCTCATTCTACCACTCATACCATTCATTCTTTTAGGATGAGGAGATTTCTATGTTGGGAGAGGTCACCCATCTCCAGGCAATCTCTGATGACCTCAAAGCCCTGACCTCTGACCCGCACAAGCTTCCCCCTGCTAGTGAACAGGTGAGGAGAAATAGGAAAGGGGAAACAGTCTGTGCTTAAACAAGTGACCTTCATCTCAACCTTACAATACATACTCCTTTATGACTTGTTTTTGTTTTTTTAAGGGGTTACATTTCGTGGATTAAATAAAGCTTTGTTAAGTGCCGATCCTAAGTACGGCTTTTAAGTGTGACTAATATTTTCCTCCCCTCTCAGGTGATCTTGGACCTTAAGGGCTCGGACTACGGTTGGTCATATCAAACGCCGCCCTCATCCCCCAGCACCACAACGTCCAGGAAGTCTAGCATGTGCAGGTAGGCTCCGACAGCCAATCACAAGACATGGCCTCAAATAAGTGAAAGATAGGCTTTGTCTTCCAAGTACACATTTACCTACTGTACCCATGAAAACATGTGCTGCAGTGTGTCAAAATGAATTTACTTTAGTTATTTTGGTCCCCTATTTCCAAGAACTGACGAGATAAAACAGCTTACAATGACTATATTTGGTCAATGACATATAAACACATAGGATCTACTGTAACTCTGTAAATGTGTCATGTAGACCCTTTCAATGGTTATGCATCTTCTTGGTAGGCAGGTTACATTGGTGTAATGCAGTAGGGAACAAGGACATGGAGAAATACTTAAAAGTTGCACAATCTCTGTCTGCCACCCAGTGGTCAATCTGGAGGAGTTTGCAAGTCTTTATTTTTTTATTTTGTATCTCTGCTTCATCTCTTTGTTGGTGATACTTGTTCATTTGTTCACTTCACTGAGACACTGACTTAGTTTTTTTTTTAACTAAGATTAAGGTGTAGAGAACTTTTAAGGACCAAAGAAAACACAGTTTTTGTTTTGTAGCTGTTCAGACCATTTTTTCTATTGTCTGTCCTCCCTGCTTTTTGTGTGTCTCCCAATGATTTTCCTGAACTGTTCTGGTTTAAAGAAAGTTTAAAAAAAATGCAAAGCAAAACACAATTATGGCAATTATTTCGCCATAATTGTGTTTTGCTTTGCATTTGTCAATTTTGAGTTGTGGGTTTTCTGTGATTGAATCACAATTTTAGATTATCTTTTATCTAGAGGAGAAATGTAATGGTTTCACTCCAAAACAAGCCAGTTCTTTTATCTTGATCCTCCCAAATCATTGTGAGACAGCCGCTTTTCTGATTTTGTTGCTTTGCAATTCATAATTGTCACAAATTTTTAGTACTAGAAGCTGAAACTAGGTATGATTTTGCCTTGTTATTGTGCATTTTATTGTCAAGTTTGTACATGATTTAGTACATATTGTATGTATTTTTCATAGTACAGATTTAGCAATATACCATTTTTAATTTAATACACCTTCTTCAGATATCCAAATTGTTGCTTTGAAGTCTCAATGCACACAGTAATTAGGCCCAGTGGTTTTGCTGTTTTTGCTTTTCATTAGTGTTTTGTGCCAATATTCTTAAAGGCATGGAATCCTATGATTTCCTGCCTGTAATTATTGTCATTATGATTTCACGCCTCATGTTGGTTTGTTTTGTTGTGTTGACTGGATTGGCCTCAGTCACTGCCTGCTGCATCTTGGTGTGCTGTGTTAATTGTTTCCCACCCTGTCTCTCCCCAATCCCCTGCCTTCATTCCCTCCCTTTTATTCCTTTTTTTTTTTATCTCTTTCTTATCCCACCTTCCTTCTTCAATCCTTGTCTTTGGGTGCACTTGATTCTCTTTACCCCGCCCGTCACTGCCAAACTCCCCCCCCCCTCATCCTTCACTCCTTCCCATTTCACAGTAGTCTGAACAGTGTTAACAGTAGTGACTCCAGGGGATCCAGTGGCTCTCACTCTCATTCTCCTTCCTCCTCTTCTTCCTCCTCCTCCTCACACCACCTCTTCCACCAACATCACCCCCACCATCGGTACCGTAGCTCCACGCTACCCCAGCAGGCCCCAGCCCGGCTCTCCAGCATTTCTTCCCACGACTCGGGCTTCATTTCTTCATCACACGACCAATACACATCGTCCAAATCATCCTCGCCCATGGCAGCTGAAACAAAGGTAAGAAAAACCTTCAGCTACCCACACTTAACCATAATGTGTGCCTGCATGTACACATGGTTGAGACAAGACTATAAAACCACATATGCTTTATGATTTATAAGTCATTGTAGTCCGAGACAAAAAAAAACCCGGCAATCCCTCTTTACTCACACATCTCCCTAGCCGCCATGAGAGGCAGTTAGCTGGCAGCAGTAAAAGTATGTGATCATGGTGAAGTCATTACACTGCATAAATGCTCAGGAAATTAGTCTGCCTCCATTCTAACCCAGGGCAAAACAGGTCAGCCCCATCCTGCTATTTAAGAGTCGACCGCTGTGACAGACTGTGGTTTGGCTTCAGCATACCGTATGTTGTATTTTCATTAAATGTATCACAGTAAAATGACATGTTACAGTGTGGACAGTATTTTTTATTTTTTTTTTACAGGCACTGAGTGTGTCTCTATCAGAAGGTTTCAATCTGTCAGTTTTATCCAACCGTCTGACACAAGGTTTCAGATAATGATCAATGTAGTTGTCCAGAGGATTATCGGTGTGGGGTTTGTGGTTTGAGATCAACCATGAGAAGCGGCTGCACTAGCTAACATTTTGTTATCACGCCAGCAACCAGAGTTCCCCTGTCCAGAACACATTGGTATAGTCAGACTCCAAGTTTTTATGATACAGTGAAGGTGGTTTGGAAAGCCTGTATCTGACCCATTTACAGTAGAGTCGTGGGAATCAGCCCTCTGGTTGCTTCATTCTTGGTGTAGTTATAGTAGTTGATTTTTTTAAAGAGACAGTCTCGTGGCTAAACGGGGCTAACGGGCTTATTCCTTTTAACCAAGAGTGAATAAGCCATGGCTAATAATTAATGTGGAGCTCTTTAATTTCCATACATTTTCAATAGCCACTTCTATAGAGGCTAATGTTCTGTAGCTGGCCCCAACTCCTATTCTCTTTCTGGAGCGCAGCATGCAAAATGATTATTTCCCTATGGGTTAAGTGTCTTTGTTAATAAAAATAACCAGGGTTAAATATATATATATCATGCATCACACATGTTGAGTTTGTGAGGATACTTTCAACATCCAAAAGAAGAATTAGAACGTTGCCTGTGCTTCCCTTTAACAAAGCTCCAACACTGCTGATGTCAATGCAAATAATGCTGTTATGACTCCCAGTGCACTTTCTCTACAGCCTCTATTGTCACTTGGCTGTTCTCCCCACTAACTGCTGAGAACTGTGGAAAAGTTGCCTGTGCTCTCTAACAAACTGCTCCTCTCTGTCTACCTGCTGACAAGTCTGTCTTTGCAATTCTTCCCCTCTGTCCGTCTCAATTTCTCTCTCCCCCCTCCCTTCTCCTCCTCTCTCCTTCTGGTCTCGCCCACTGCCTGCTTTCTGCTGCCCTCGCTGTCCCAGCCTTGTCCCAGTTCCAGGTCCTCTGAGGTATCAGAGACTGGGCAGCTCCACAGTGACTGCAGCTCTCCCTCTCCTCTAGCTGCTGCCAGTGCACCTCAGCACGATACTGACAAGGTGAAACACACTCATCCACCTTCCCCCTCTTTAACATTAATGTCACATAAATGCACCACAGCTTCCTCATACTAAACTCCCAACTTGGCTGTACATTTCATCGACTTCAGTTTATCACAGAAATGTTAAAGGAACTCCCCGGCATGTGCATCAGTTCCTCCAGTTTTCATTAAGTTCAGTATTTGTGACCATTTCCTTTGTTCTGTGTTGACGTGATGAATACAGACTCCTTTTATTTTTGTCTTTCTTTAAATAATTTCTCCTCCGTGATAAGGCCGTTTTTTTTTTTTTGTTTTCCTCACTCTTTATCATTTCAATAATTTACCCCATTGTGTGTTTGTTCTATTTTGTCGTTTTCTGTTATCATCCCTCCTCCCGCTGACGCGCACACATCCAGCTGTCCAATGGTTTTGACCACTACAGTCCGGCTCATTCCCCCTACTTGCATAGCAACGGGGGGAGTTTGGGCTCAGGGTCAGGCACTGCCTTCCCCTTCTTCCCTCCTTCCTCCTCATCATGCACCACCTCCTCCTGCCCCACTCGCTCATGGTCACGTCCCGCCTCAGCCTTGCTGCCAGACCACCCTCAAAACTGCACGTTGGGCTCCCCCATGGTGCCTTCATCACGAGTGCCCAGCTGGAAGGTTTGTTCATCACCTCGGTCTCCATGATCAACTTATTGCCATCCTCTTTTGTTCAACATGCAAACCTTGTTCATTTTATACTATTGTTGTTCATCAGTTTGCTTCTGTTGTACTTTGGTTAAATATGCTGGTAAAAATAAGGGGGAAAGATTTTTAGGTGCTCATCATCAAAAGCACATCATGTCTTTCTTTACAGGACTGGGCTAAGCCAGGCCCTTATGACCAGCCCATGGTCAACACACTGAGGAGGAAGAAAGACAAGGGTACCCCTGCTGTAGTGGACAGTAATGGTAGTGTGAGTAACGATGGCAGCCCGGCCTTGACCTGGACCGCTGCACCAGCTCCGGCTGCACTGCAAACATCAGTGGAGGAGAAGAACAGAACTGTGGCTGCACCTCTCAAGGTCAGTTTTAGTCTCCGTCTTATACAAACACAGCCTGCATTCATTTATACTATCGCTCTTTCAGCCACGCTTTCATTTTTTGTTATTTACAGCACATATTCACTGTGTTGTGCTTCTTTGTTTACCTTCTTTTTACTTGTCTGTATTATTACCTTTCTTTTCATTAAAAATTTAGAACCAAATAAAGACTTTGGCAATAGCATCTTGTGAGAAGTTTGCCGTTAGCCTTAGTACTACTATACGATCTTCTCACATTTTTGATTCATCTGATTTAATATTTTGCTGGTTTATGTTGTTAGATGCAAAGGAGCTCCATATGATTTTAGACATTTCGTCTTTTCTTTGTGCTTGAAAACATTAGTACTTTGCCGCAGCACAGATAACATAGGCCAGTCCACATTTAATGCTATCCGTGTTGCTTTCAAAGTTCAGGCGACCTCACATTCAACTCGATGTTTTTGCAGTCATGGCATTTACATCACATGAATGAGCCTCCCATCACTAATGTTCCCATTTAATGGCTTTCATGAGTTGTACGTAATGACTTTAATGACTTTAATGAATTGTGCCTGGCTGTATCCAAACAGTGAGACTTTCAGACCGTACTAGATGTTTTTTTTCATTGGGTGATTGCTGCAGGCTAGTGATATTGAGGCCCATGAGGAACTGGCTCTGGCCTTAACCAGAGGTCTGGAGCTGGACACCCAGAGGTCCAGTAGAGACTCCATCCAGTGTTCCAGCGGCTACAGCACACAGACCAACACACCCTGCTGCTCTGAAGACACAATACCATCACAAGGTAATACTATTGAATCTACAATCATATGGTAGTACACTGCTAAACTCTTTTATCCTCTAGTATCATAACATACAATACGTTGTTGTATTAGCTCATCGGTAACCTCTATTTGTTCTCTCTAGTATCAGACTATGACTATTTCTCAATGGCCGGAGATCAGGAGCCTGAGCAGCAGCACTCTGACTTTGATAAGTCCTCCACCATCCCCAGAAACAGTGACATCAGTCAGTCCTACCGACTCATGTTCCAGAGCAAACGACCGGCCTCCACCGCCGGCCTGCCCAGCACTCAGACTCCTTACTATGGACAGGGGGCTTACTCTGCAGGGCCCTATCCCCCAACACCGATCCACACTGGAGCTTATCCTCCTACACCTACAGGTAAACACTGCACTGATAGTGTCGCAATTAGATGTGTACACTTAAATCTTTCCTTTTTTACTTTCTTGATTTTGTATGTTTGTATGGTATCATGTTGTTTTTTTTGTCAATAACTCCCTTTTAAAACACACTAAATAAATGTTTTGTAAGTGTAATACTTTCGTTAATGGCTTAAAATGATCATTTGTGTTGCACCATTGCAGGCCCGTGTTCAGGTCAGGGATGTTATTCTGGATCCAGCTCCCATAATGCCTCTGGCTCCTATTCTACAGGCCACGGTCCAGGTATTGTCACCCCTGGGGTTGCCACGATCCGCCGCACCCCCTCTTCAAAACCTTCCGCCCGCCGATCAGGCTCAGTTGTGGGCACAGGCCCCATCCCCATTCGTACGCCTGTCATCCCAGTAAAAATCCCTATGGTGCCCGATATGTCCGCAGCAGTTAATGGGAGCAGGGCTGCAGAGGAGATGGGAGGAGGAAGAGGAGGAGAAAGCCCTGATTCGCCAACATATGCAGGAGGGGACGGTTCTGGCGCGCTGCCTGTAATGTCCTGGAGCGGTCAGGCTACAACCAATCCTCCCACTGTACCCCTGCACAACCTGCAGCAGCTTCACAGTGAGATGGGGCAGGAAGGAGGAGGAGAGGAGGCAGGAGAAGAGTTAGAAGGCAACATGCTGTTGGCCATCCGCAAAGGGGTGAAGCTCAAGAGAACCCTCACTAACGACCGCTCCGCACCACGCATCGCATGATGACGTGACACAAGAAACCTGAGCTTGTGTCACAGAAGTGAGGCTCTCCCTTCATGGTGTTTGTAAATGAGGTCAAAGGCTTTAGAAAAAAACATTGCTGATAGAAATGTGATGTTCAGAATCAAACGGCTTCTTATGCTAGTATGAGAAATGTACTACACATGTACTACACATGTTCTACATGTAGCGTTTCTCATTCTGTAAACTTTCATCTGTGAGAATCCCTCACTGCAGAAGCCATCTATAATATTTCAATATCAATAATAAATGGATATGCTACTGTTCAGGTTCACTTTTTCTGATTTGGCTTATGATGCTTCAGAAATTGTGTAAAGCCAGGTTGGTTAAAAATATTGGTTTGGACCTAAAATGGATCACAGGCCCACTGGTGGTCGATCCTTGTACAAGTCCAGTTATTATACGAGCCTTTACGAGTACAAGGTAAGACTTAATGTCTTACATAGTTCCTGGAATAAAGGTTTTTGCCGTAAGCACTAACAAGTTTTTTTGCAAATCCGAGCCCACAGCTGTGTAATGACATATGGATGTTTTTTGTTAATAAATAACAAGAGTAGCTTTACACCACAGCACGTTCATCAAGAGGACAGTAAAGTTATATTCTACACACATGTATCCACTATTCTTCCTGAAGCTGAGGGATAGACAAGGACAACGTGTCTGCCTTCTCAGTGTAAAAAAACACTGTGTATGATATATGTAAACTCATTGTTTAGGGAGTGCGTTGTACCATAGTGGGACAAATAAGCCTTCTAACTGCCTGGTGACTCTGCAGGAGGAGCGCAATAACCAATGCAAGTACTTCACAGCATCAAGAGATCACTATTCAGACACTAGAAAGCAGTGGCTCCAGTGGTCGGCTTTGGTTTGCATCATTTGGCATCTCCTGAATTGCATTGACTCCTTACTTGGAGAGACGCCCTGATGGCTGCAGGAAGGTGCTGGTTGTCAAAGCTGCCGTCCACTCACAGATGCTTCAATACGTGAGACGCCAACATGAGCAGGGGTATGACCAATACAGAGAGCTCCTGAAAAAGCTAAGGAACCAGCTTTGTGTCGCAGCCAGAGCTTCATCCAAGTCAAAGTTGTAGGAGACTACGGTGTGTCTAAAGCGTCACATGGTGGCTGCCTTGACATTCACAGACACTACAAGTTGCGTCCTGTTTTAGTTGTTTTAGTATTAACATGATTTGTAAATAATTTTGCACGTCTCTGTTGGTGCTTGTCGCTCTCTGTATTTCCTTGTGCTCGTCCACAGTGCCACAATCACAAAGTTTCACATCTTCAAACCGGATGCTTATTGATTTCATGTAATGATCATGAAACCCCATTACCTTTTTGGATATGAATTCATTTTATTTTTCATCATTCTTTTCCTCTATGAATTCATCATTTAATCTGCGATATCTACATGCTGAGCTTTGTAGAACTCCTCAGTGGTTTGTGTTTATATATTAGCATTTATATATTAGCCCCTTTCTTTTTCTTAGCATTTATTAGCCATACTGCAACATTACTAAAAAAATGTCAACGAACAGATGTGCCATGTCAAAACTCAACGTTAAATCAAAATCTATATATATTATTAAACATTTTATAAAAGTTAAGGAGGAAAAATGTTTTTTGATGTTTTGAAAGTTGTTCTGTCTGGTTGCTGTTATATTGAACCCTCTGTTTTCTTTGAGACGCATGTAGCCTGCATGCTCATGTCCTTTTGATTCATTAGGTTTTCATCTTTAATTCTGGTGTTTCGATTTTTTGCAATAGCATCAAAAGTTACAAGTCTATTACGTACAGATTGTGTTACCCATTACCCCCTTGCATCCAATTCAATTGTATTATTTAAGAAATACATCATCATAGGAGGTACAATTTAAAATATTCTGTTTTTATCTGGACAATAAGATGTTTTGGAGATATGAGGCTTTTCCTCAGACTGCAGTGTTGTAAGACTATAGGCTGAAACCAATTAGTATCCCTTTATTAGTCATAGCCTGTATTTTCAGTTCAGTTCAAGCACTGTGTGACCATGGCTACTTCAAGATGTATGAAACTGTAGTTGGTCCCAGAACTCACACATTTTTTATTTATTTTATTCTTCTCAGTCTTTAAATCTCTGTTTTTCTCAACCTATTTTTATACGTATATAAAATATCAGAGTAATAGAGTTGTGTCCTCTATCCATGCATGTACTATCTTATGATGTGTGGTTTCATCAGTGAAATGTTCTCATGACCGTCCTGCTACTATTCATTAAAGTCCCATATTTCACGCATATGCATAATTGCACTGCATTTTAATAATCACATAAATGGCTGGCTGGTTTAAAAATGAACAGCAGCTACAACAAAGTGTGTTCTTCCAGAAGTCAGAAACGTGTTTAAAAAAAGTTTTGCTTTTATAATGGAGAGGCCTGCATCAGTATTATGGGTTCACATTGTGGGAAAAAATATTTGCATGATGCAGAGCTGAGTCCACTTTCAGTTCATTCAAGACATGACACATTTTCTTCAGAATGAGTTTGCCTGAATCATCATTTTATCATATGTATAAATAAATACTTTTCATTTTTTGGAGTGACTGAGCTGACCTCACTTTTCCAAAGACATTTTAGCATGAAAATCCAGTTTGTTTCTATATTATAAACGGGTTTCTTATGTATCTAATGTAATAGATGGGTAAAACGGGAGGAATGACCGCAAAAGAAGGGACGACAGAAGCAAAGATGTCCTCTCTCTGTGCCTGCATTAAACCCGTAGTGTGAACAGGGGGGTGCACAACCTACAACTGGCACACAAGAATACCCCTCTACTGTTTGATTTCAACAGAGCAAAGCTAATATTACTGCTTAGATGTTTCTGGAAACCCGGCATTCAGTTCTTGATATTGTTGATAATGCTAATATTTTTGTTCGTTTTTTTGGCCGTCCACCTGTCTAAAACATATTATTAACCTGTAATTTCCATATTTAAATTGTTAGCATAAATAAATATATATATATACAGTATATATTATGTCAGAGTTGCCGAATGCCAGTATATCCTAAGAATAAGAAGTTTATAGTTTGCGAGGGTTTGAAAGTACAGTTAAACCTGGTTTCTAGTTTAGGTTTTAGCTTATTATTCCTCCCCGAGGAGAGTTGACCTCTCTGTCTGTCTCTGTACAGTTCAACAGGCTATGATGCAGTTTGTTTCAGGAAGTAAAAGGTTGTTATTTTTTTGTGTAATGACAGCTTTAGCAATATAATAAAAAAAATATATACATTTTGCTTTGGCTCAGTGACTTCTTGAATGTGCGACCTGTGTGTGTATCATGAGTATCAAACATTAGACCCGACCACCTCCCTCATACTTGACTTGTTCTTTCAGGCCTAAAACATTTAATCGGTCAAATATTTGACAAAACAACCTTACTTCAACGTCCATTTAGAAGCTGTTCTCGAGCTTTCTACCGTGTCACACAGCCCTGAACGGCAGATTTCATTAGGTCTATTTCCATGGAAATGTATGTTCCAACTTCTGGAGCACCCCTAGGACTTCTCATCCATTTTGACTTAAACGCTTAATTCATTCTTGACCTTGAAAGCAGTGAAAATCAATTGGGTGAATCGTATAGAGCACATTGATCCCTCATGTAGTAACTGCACAATGTGCTGTGTGACTTGTGAGCAACCTTTTACACTAACCCAGTCTGTAAACTGGGATAGTGGATTGGAAATATTGGTAAAAGGATAACACGAGTTCAAAGGAAAAAGCCTTGTGCTTGGTGTTGGCCACCATGGGGCGCTATTGTCTTACCTTCTTTAAACACCCAAACCTGGTTTATAGCTTCTACTTAGATAATGCATCACCCCCCCATCCTTAGAGGCCTGAAAACACTGGTCTAATCAATAAAAGTACAGCCAAAACAACGAATCAGCCACCCTCACACAGAAGGTCTTCCTATAAATAAAGAAAGCATTAGATAATAAGTTTTTTTTTTTCTGTTTGCCTCAAGTAAAGGCTTCCTCCTCGTCAAATAACTTCCACATGGTGTCATCTTTTCTTAGGGTGTGGACTGTTTTGGAGGAATAGTTGAAATGCCCCCACGTGCATAATATCAGAGACGGCCACACCCAACAGGCGCACAGTACTTTCACAAAACCTGCAGTAGATTAAAAGTGACAATCAGTATAGTCCTACTGTATGGAAACTATTATTTTTCAATCTCGGCCGTTAATTTCACTATTTAAATATGCAGGAACACATCGGTGTGTTTCTTTATGGCAGACGTACCGTAGTATTAAACATGAATACAAGTGACTGTTATATTCTGAACGTGCGTCTGGCGGTGCCGTCAGAGTTACGCACGGAGGAAAGCAGCGCTGCTATTGGAAAATATTTTCGTGCTGCTGGCCGATGACGTGCCTCCCATCCGCCTCACCATCCTGTCAGCCAGAGGTTACACCAGCCGGATAACGCTCGCAAATATGTGATTCTGTACCAATACTACAGCCTGGTCGGTGTGTGAGTGTTTCTGTGCGGGAGGGTGCGGCTATCTACAACATCTCACCGCTGGTACATTAGAAACGTGTGCGCCGGAGCAGCTTCTGTATTTTCAAGGTTTCTTGTGGAGGTTGTTGGACGGGACAGCGGGACCGTCGACTGAGTACGTCCGAAAAGACAAGTTGCATTTTTTTTTTCCTAATTTATGTTTCTCGAAAGGCGCGTGCATTAGGCTTGAATCGATGTGTTCTAAAAAATAATGTGGAAGTGTTATTGTCAGGCCTGTGTTTTGCCCTTAAATAACCCAAGCTGCCTCCACACTGAGGATGTGTTGGCTTGTTATCACGCGACCGTTGCAGCGAATATTTCAAATCTTTGCTAAATGATTTCATAAAGCATCATGTCATCATGTGTTTTGTCTGAGGGCAGACTCATAGCTTATGTTGTATTGTCCTCCGCTGTTCTCCCGCAGGTTCCCGGCGCATTGCTCTCACCCCATCCGAGCGATGCTGCCCTGCCTGCGTAGAGTCCTGCGGCCCGCCCTCTCTCTGAGAGCCGGGACTGCGTTGGCCACAGCTGGACTCAGCAACCACCAAACACCCGCCATAGCATCCTGTGCACGGTTCGCCTCAGAGCCTCCTCTCCACATGCTGGTGCAGCGGCGCAACCTGGGCACACACCCGATGAAGGAGCCCGTGGATCCCCTCGACTCGCCCCGGGGAGCCAAGGAGTTTATTTATACTCTCCATCCTTCTGAGCGAAGCTGTCTGCTGAGAGAGCTGCACAAGTTTGAGTCCATAGCCATAGCTCAAGGTAAGGGATGTGCTACAGTGGCTACAGTATGCATATGTTTTCATATTAAGTGGTACAGCAGGGAAATCAATAAAATACAGTTCGTCAATACACCAAATGTATGGTCTTTAATATACAACATATCAGATAATCTTCTATTCTTTATCAGAAGTTAACTGCAGTAATCACTATTGACATAAATTACAGTTGCAGGCTACAGTCTCAGGGAACAGGCTGTAATAGGATGAATTAACCTGTAGTGTGGTTAAGAGTATAATGTTGGTAACATCCCATAGTTGATTTGTAATCTCCTGATGGGTAATGGAAGTGTAAAAAAGTTGGAAGTTGCAGTTAGAAGACTGGATAAAGCACATTTTTCCTAAAGCATCATATCATAGCTGCATGGAGAGCTAAGGCTAATCCCTGTGTGCTGCTGTTGTAGAGCCAGTCTCTGACCTCTGACCTCCCCTGAGAGGAAAGAGGATCAATACAGCGTGTCGCCATTACTGTAACTCTCTCTTCCACATCTATTCCACAAGCATCACTCAGATGCTTAAATACGGTATCAGATTATTTCCAAAAATAAGGCATTAGTTGGGTTTTATATAACATAAGAATGAAACTGTGAGATTAGATGAGGAGCACGGTGGATGTCCCGCAGACGCAGAGAAAAAAGAAGGAAGAAGGGTCGATCAATACAGAGATGGGAGAGGATAAAGGGAGGGAAACGAGCAAAGACATGAGTGATGATGAACACGAGGTTCTCTCTGGGAGCTCCTGTCACCTCTCTTTACAAGACTTTAAAACAGATTCTCATCATTTTGTCTTTGTGTTGTACATTTGTATATTTTGCAAACTAAATCAATGCTCCTTTCACTGTGTAATTGAAGACCTTGATAAAAAAAAACATCCAATCCGTTGCAGTGTGCCCTAGAATTATGAATAAAAGATGAAGCATTGTCGCTTTATTCTTTATTTATGCGGGGATGTAAGTAAAGTTTTCAGTGGAGCCTTGTTTACTGTAGTGTCTCATGATGGACAAATGATTCCCATCTTGTGGGACACCCTGCAGGGCAGCTTCAAATACCTCTGGCCTCAGAAGATTTGAAGTCAGAATAATCCCTGAAATCTCTGAATTCCTCCACCAACAATTTGAATCTAATGCTCTTATTTCTGTGTACTCCCTCCTACACGAGGCTCTTTTAAACCATATAGCGACCGACTGCTGAATGTTGAACGTACATGCATCTTCTGCTATGAATAGTGTTGTGTGTATTGTTCCCTCTCTGTGTACAGCATGTGAGGCTCTAAAAATAACAATTAGCAACGACATGCGCAAATCACAGCCCAGACTGTCATCACTAATATAAGCAAACCTCTGACGTTGCGGCTTGAAAAGTTGTATCTGTTTTGTTCGGTTTACAATTCAAGATTTCTTTCCTTTTCAATACATTTTTTGGTGAAAATTGACCGAGAATTGATGGTTTTCGGGAGTAAAAACACAGACACATATTGTTTCACTCTCTATGCAGTCCTGCTCCAAAACATACATATAACTGGGGAAGATAAGTATGCTGCTCTCAAAGATTGTATTGATTATTATTGACTGGATCATAGTAGTCAGTCACTTCTCTCCTCAACACAGTGATGCGTGCTGACGGACAGCAGTTTTAGTGCTTATGGTAGTCATGTTTTGGCAGTGATAATAATGCTAAAAGTGGTAATTACAGAGATGGTAGCGATGGCAGATGGCAATGATTGTTAAGCTAACAGAAATATTGATAAACAGAAAGACGGTGCTGTTTTACTGACCATCAGACGTTGTGATGATTATTGCACAGACCCTGTTCGATTTCTACTAAATTGTTTCCCTCATCGCAAAGAAGAAATAGTTTTGAAAGAAAAACAAATACAGAAACTCCGTTTGTCTGTCAGCTGATTTTAAATATTTTCCTCGTTCCCACTTTGTGTTCAGACTCTGGGGAATAGACAGAGAATAGTAGAAGCTGGTCGACCCGTCATTTACGAGGCGTTTCAATAAGATTCTTCATGCTCAGAGCTCCTAATAATACATCATTATTTTCCTGTTGAATGTGGCTAATTGCATCCTGACCACATGCTGCGAGCCATCAGTGTGTAATATTAATACTGAGCTAACAGTGCTAAATCCCTCATAATCCTCATGGTGGGGGGGTTTATATCACACACTGAGGCTGCAAAAAAGCTAAGTATCACACTCATTTTGGACCACACATGTTCAAGTTGCGCTAGAAAACTTTTAGACCATTCAAATCTTTCCGGCGAAAAATGCTTCCATAATATTGTTGCATTTTATCAGAGAAGTGTGCCATGAAAATGAAGGGATGTTATGACATTTTGAGCCAGAGTTAGAGCGTCTAATAACGTGAGCTCTGTGTGCTGAGGTGACAGCTTCCTTCGGGGAGCGCCTGGCTGGAGCTAAGTGACACCCTCACCTTCACGCTATAAAAACCCTCAGGCATTGTCTTACCTATACTGTATGTGCAGGGGCTGCAAACCAGCTGAATCAGTGCTTACTGGACCGGTCGTCTCACTCTCTCGCTGACTTGCCAGCTGATTGAGATTTTTGACAGGCTTATCAACATCCAGCATCGTTCCACCCACAGGCTGCCAGACACCTGAGGCAAAGACCTTATTTTCCTTACGTTGATATGCAGGTTTGCTGAATATAAAACCGATGTGCTGAATGTTGAGGAAGCTGGCTGTCTGCCAGTGGTTGCAGCTCACTGATATATCTTTGTACTGGGCAGTCCTCAGGGTTAATGGAGTCCACTGCAGCATGTCCACCACAGTGCCTGTGGCCATGTTTACTGAATGAATTCACCTTCATTCAGTTGTTTGCTGACTGCTGCAGCCGGAAACTAGTTAATACCCCCAAAACATTAAAGTTGAGGCCCGGAAATCAAAACACTGAGTTTAAAGATGCTAAAACACTCCATAGCGCAGAGAAGGAGAACGACAGAACTCCTGTTGTAATGTCAAACAGCTATTTCTAGTCATGTCTCCATGTCATTTCTTTGTGCAGGCTAAAACTACAGCTAGAATTCGAGCACGGAGAATGCATTTTATTTCAAGTCACTAATAATCACAACACTTGGGAAATCAGACTCCACTACTTTTATACTCACACACAAATACATTTTAAGTCAGTGCAATGTAAGGCGAACTGTGGGCTGGCAAGCTGTTTCTAGTTTTTGGTGTTTTCCAGTTTCTGTGTCTAAACTTCTAGCTTTTGGATTTTATTCTCCAGACACATGTCCACTGAGGAGTATGTCAGGGGCAGAGAGTAAAAACCAAAATACTCTCAAGGACTGGATGTTGTTTTGAGTGGAGACAGAAGAAAAAGTCATTGGAGATTATATACAAGTACATTCACTTTATCAGAGGGGATTTAGGGTTCCTTTAAGAGTTTGAAGTACTTGTAGAAATTCTCTGTTTTCCCCCCGAGACAGCGTTTTAAGAAAGTAAGTAAGTTATAAGAGAGGTGAGTTGGGGTGAAGGCAGAGATGATTGAGAGGAGAGAAGTAAACAGATGGAAGAGAAAAGATGGAGGAGAGGAGTAAAGACGGAGATAACTCTAATAACCAAGAAGAAGTGACTCAGACATATTTAATGAGAACATTAATACCAATGTTTATTCTCCTAGGATAATTTGCAATTATTATTTTTTGACACAATTTGAACAGCGAGAGGTGTTTAAAAGACCGTGAATTCAATTTAGCAAAGTACGCATGTTTGAAATCCAGGATGATAACCATAGAAAATGGGACTATGATAAATATGTTGATGTTTGAATATTAGTTAGAATATTAGTTTGATGAATACGAGTTGCTGAAGGATAAATGCTGTCACTATGTCACATAATCTGACACCAAAAGCAAAATCAATATGATATTTAACACTGTACAGCAGTTCCTAAACCGTGCAGAAGACAAAAACATTGGCTAAAAAGTAAAAAAGCAAATATTTGATTATTTAAATCTGTATTATTAGGAGTAATCTACCCATTTCTCACACTTCTCAAACAGTGCACACACATTTGCATATTAAGTTAGGTCTTGTTCTTTCTACAAACATTTAGGAGTCATCCTTAAAGTCTAAAGAAATGGAGAAAAGTACAAATATTTGTAGGAGGAGGAAAGGAGAGCAGCAGATAAATGAATGAATAAGCGACCACACACACTTGTGTTCCATCTGGCCCTCTGTGATCATCAGATACTGAGTGACTCCGTGACATCCACTACTTTAACACAGCTTTCTCACAGCCCTGCTGGAGAAAAGAAAAATGTGAGAGAGGAGATAGAAGCAATTTCTTTTCATGGCCTAGCCCTAGAGGATGGAGAAGTACTGTAGAGGGAAAGTTAATTGAAGATGCAAAAGAGGAGAATGCGCCGCCAGGAAGAAGGATGTCTGGATGTTCTGTATGACTTTGTTTAGTTTTTCACCTTAGTGACCCTTGAAGCTGCAGTACAAAAGCTTAGGGGCATAAACAAACCTCCTCTTCCTTTCATTTTCTCTTAAAAATACATTTCTCTTAAAGTTTAAAATGATTGTTCTTCATCATCTTAATCTCTTCTTGAACCTTGACCAGATTCGGCCGGTATCATGATTCCCGGATCAAATCTTTCATCCTCTTTTCTCAGGTTTGTGTATTTCCAAGAGAAACCTAATATTTTCTATGCTCAGTGTGTTGCTTTCATAGTGCCTGGTTATATCATATTTCACCTCTAATGTTGAAAGGGGAAGCCATATCCGCTCTCACCACCTTTCAGATTCTGGCCTCATTGGTTGAATGGACAAAGGACAGCACATTTGTATTTCTCCATCCGGCCTCAGATCATACTGTCTCATTGTGATGCTAATTCACACACACTGCTGCATAATGATAGTCCATGGTGACATCTAACCTGTTATGACCCATGCACAAACACAACTCTCTTTTTTCCTTGAAAGGACACCTTAAGGATACCTTACCTGTGATTAGTAATACAGTTAAAAAGAGACCACAATTGACTGTTGAATAAAAGTGAAACGCGACAAAGTGCAATGGAAAGAGATTTAGCGAATCAATGAGAAAGTACATACAGCATGTGACTTCATCGCCCACTGAAGCTTCTGCTCTGGTGAACAGATGAAAAATAGCTGCAGATTAAAACAGTCTGCTCATCGCTCCATACAGATCTCATGTAACCTTCCTCACATTAATATATGAAACAAACACATCCATCAGTTTCTACATTGTTTTTCACCGTTTGAGGTTTGACTGGCGCTCTTTTAATCGCGGCATCTTCTTCTGCAATGATATAATGGTTTTCTGACTGGAGATGGAAACAAGCATTAATTAGCATTTTCTTTTCTAAAAATTCGGTTAAAATTTGCAATACATTTGGATGGAAACCTGGGATTTACCTCTCAAAATTCTTTGTCACATGTTAAATGTTGTCCTTGGCGTCAGACAGTAGACAAAAGCAGGCTTCCAATTTTCAAACCGTTTAGGTGCAGATATCGCTCTTTTAGAGTCCCAACAACACTGCTTTAACATATTGAGAAATCCAAAGCTTACAAAGTTACAAATGGACAATGGCTGTGCAAATGTGACGCTCAAAAATCCTCTGTAATTGATAATCACTGTATGTCAACGTATTGTTTTTGTTAGGAGAGAGAGTAAAAGCCACATTTTTTTCAGATTGATAACACTAAAAAAAAGCTTTTCCTTGTTTTGAGAGAACATCATGGCCAAGTTTAATTGGGGGAAACACATTAGCATATATATATGGAGCCAAGTATGTGAGATTGTCTCCTAGTTGGCAATCTGGCACCAATTAAAATTGTATTATTCAGAAGATATAAGAGATAGGAGGAAAGTCACTGCATATGGTTCTTCTTTCTTGTGGAACCTAGACAGATGGATCAAGGCAGAATCAAATTACACAGGCACCACAGAAGTCCAGGTAATAATATTATGCACAGCAGGAAGTGTTTGATATTCAAAGGGCTGTTTGTTTTTGCAAGTCTGTCCTATTCGATCATGAGGTCATGAACTTGACAGCGTAAGAGACAGGGATGGATCATTTTCAGTTTTGATTCTTTTCATGGAACAATACAACCTCTAAAAGACAGCACACACTCACTCTTAGTCCCCTCCAAACTCTGTCTCTCTGTCATTTATTTTGCTCTATTGTTGATTTCCTCACTGTCTTCTTCCTCTCATCTCTCCCACCTCCCTTTGACACTTCTATGAGACGCACCACAACACACTACACATGACTCCTCCTCGTTTTCTCCTTGGTTTGTACCTGATCTCCCCAGAGGCTTCTGTAACTGACCTTGCTACATAGTCACCATGACAGCTGATTTCACTGCAATCCCACAAGACTAAAGTCAGCACTTAATAGTAGATGTTAAGGTTAGTATTTATCTCAAGGGACTGTCTTTTCTACTTTGTAATACTTCAAGGGTTTAACTTGGGGAAACTACTAAGTTGCCTACCGTGCTGGCAACTTCACGTCTGAAAGACATATATTGAAGCCGCATAGAAAGAATTAACATAATTAAATATTGTTTGTTTTCCTATAAGCAGCCTATTAGCTTTTAATTGGAGTCGTGTTTCTGTTCGCCAAACGAATGCATATATCTAATCTAATATTCACTCTCCTTTTAGCTCTTGTTTTGCTCTCCAACAACTGCCAAAATGAAACGCTCCACGATGTTCACAAGCTAGCAAACATTGTGTGCTGCTATTTGATACTGAGGATGTGCAGTACCGACTACAGTTTTTATAGATTTTTCACAGCAAAAAAAAAACCAGCTGACTTCTGTGCCTGGAACAAATATTCAGATTTGAAAAGCAGAAGGTGCTGACCAAAGTCCCTACCTTGTGCAGCAAGCGCAGTACAACAGCTTACCAGCAGTAAACAGTGGAGAATGATAAACATTATTCACACGGCTGAAATCACCTGGAAATATTACTACATTTACTGCATAGCAATTGTGAATGTTCTGCAGAAGCTGTTCACAGATGCAGTTTAATCAATTTCCCCTGCACTTGCTGATATGTAGAGTAACATGCAGCATGCTGGTGCGGCCAAATAGAGTGCAGCCAACCATAAAAATGTAAAGTTGTCCCACTTTCAAGAGAAGAGATAAAATGGAATCAGGAAGATGGGCTGTACTTGCCTGCACCGAGGATATAGTTAGACAAAATAAGTGAAAGCACCTGTAAATTCTAGTAATCTGATCAGTAACTAATTGACATCTCGGAGGACAGGTGCATGTAATTAACTGCAATTACCTTGCGTAGATGATGGAAAACCAGCTTAGTGTTTGTAGAGAGCCGCTCCCGTGAACAAGATGGCTACTGCAGGATTAGGATCCACTTGCGACAAAATGTAGTGAGCATTTACTGTAACATAGCTGGAGGAATAGTCATCCTGCATCACCATCATCATGGGAGGAAATGTTAAACACGAGAATATTGTGTCATTATTATGGCATGTTATTATTGGTCTTAGCAATTCATGTAAAATCTCACAGGACATTTTATCTCTCTGCCAGAAACCGCAGTGTAAGTCCTTGTAAACTGCCTTTAGTTTGCTGATTTATTTTAGGCAGCCCGTTGCTTAATGAAAAATATTTCAATTTTTCTCGTCTTCTTGTCCTTTTGTTCCTACTGGATGAATGCCGGCTTTAAAACGGAGAGGAAACAAGGCTACGTTCTTCTCTCCCTCCTGTCGCTTGTGGTTATCCCTTTTGTCTTGGGGATATTTTTAAAGATTTGTGGTTGTTTTTGTCTGTTTTTGTGTTTTGTGTCAGGCCCACCACAGCTGCCTTAATTGGCACAGGGGGAATACACGGGTGTATATATATATATATATATATATATATATATGTGTCTACCTGCATCTAGAGTTCACAGAACTCACAGGGGAAAAAAGTACTTTGCTGAAATTTAAGGCTTCTGTGGTGTCATGCCCCAGTGCTTTGAATTTACGGGTATATACTGACTACTTATTATTTTCCCGTCAGCAGACAGAGTATTGTGAAGTTGTGACGTGACCTTTAGAACTCCTCCAGTAGACATGTTAGGGGTTGGTAGAAGGGAGCAAAAATAAATAGGCTTTCCTCCAAATCAAGCGTTTATATGCAAATCACAAGCTTAAGGTGGACTCGCTCATTTTGCCTGAACTACGTTAGACTCCTAGCTACAGTAGACATCAGAAAACTAGATGGAGAAATATTTAATTGAGTATTGGTTACATTAAGTTGTACTTTCTTAAATATTTTCTGCAAATTACTTCTACATCTAATCACCTATTCTAGGACAAAATACATTTCAACCTAAAGTTTTACAAACTTTTCAACTTTTCCACCACAAATCTTTCTAATTTCATGTTCACTAATGACAGTCCCTGCCATCCTGACCCACATTCTGTGCTGTGAAGTTTTCTCTTTCCTGCCTCATAAATCTCAGGAGAATAGCAAGGTGCGCCGCGGTAGATTAATGGATCTAGCCTTCTATTGTTCCTGTTCTGCAGAATCACACACACACACACACACACGCTTGGTCACACGCACCAGCAGCATATCCACACACACAAAATGATGAGGTTGATATTAATACTGTACGTAGATAAACACGTGCTTGTGCACTCTCACACCATGCCTCTTCACACAGCAGTCTGTGTTGTATCAAACCACCATCTGATAATAAGAATCTCTTCCCTGTGTGAGGAGGTGTGCAACTCAAAAAATCAATAAAACCCTGAGGGGAAAACCCATTATGTTTCTTGGTAAAGCCCAGACACACACACACTAACAGAGGCAGTCAGACACACATAAACTGCATTGTAATTTTGCAAAATAATGCGATGAAAAATGCCCCCGCAAATGTTCTGGTTATAACACCAACAGCTGAATCACCAGAAAACCTTATTGCCTCTATTCATCATTTTCATTCACTGAATGGACTGACAGAGACAGAGAACCTGACTTTTCGGTTCCTTCAGACTTATCTCAAATTTCCAAACCTCTGTTTCCACTTCAATTTCATTCCGTACCGGCACCAAGAGACAAAGTGTGGTCTCATCCATTTGTCACGGCAAACAAAAACGAGAAAGTGACTTTTATCTCACCTTTTTAAACAATGACAGAAAATGAGAACTTGAGTGCTATTGGTTGTTTCCTCAATTTCAGAGCAGGAAACAGCTGCAGAGGAATAAAAATAAATAAAAGTGAAACTAAAAGTCTTGGGGTAAAACCAAACAGCATGCAAATATATAAATGTGTGTAGATTGATATAAGTGAATTCCAATTGAGCATCTCAATGTGAGCCTTTCTAAAGTAAATGCTGTGAAACATACAGACTGTCAGACAAAGCACATTAATGGTCAGATGCAGAAGTGAAATATGGGATAACAAGATTAAACCTTTACTAATTAAAAGGTCACATTAGCAAGTATGAGGTTTTAGCAATGCTAGTAGCAGCATGGCTAGAGGAATGGCTCGGACAGTCAAATGATCTACCACCTACATGTTGGATGAAATGTGCTGCAGACATTCATGCCCCACTCGGGGTGAATTGTACTATCTTTGGTGATCCCCTGACTTTTCATTAGCTAGTCAAATTTGGTCAATATTTTTGGTTTATGACCAAATGCCTGGAAAAACTAATCACGTTCAGTGACACCATCAGTGTATAGTAGTAAGTAACTATTGTAAGCATGCTAACACGCTGAACTAACATGGTAAATAAACATGTCTAATATCAGCATGTTAGCATTGTCATTGTGAGCATATTTTCACGTTTACGCTAGAAATGATCTCACGGACTGCTCAGCCTCACAGAGCCTCAGCCTCACAGAGCATAGCACGACTGTACACTCTTAGTCTTGTTCATTTGTGTCAAAATGCTGCCAGACTACCAATTAGCAGGGAGAGACTCATGCACCGCACGTCATTTTCTCACGCAATGAAAAACTCATTTCTAACTGATAACATCGCGGAGTGAAAAGAAGACAGTGAGTTTAGACAGACAAAGAGCAGCAGCAGCAGCAGCAGATTTATTAATATTTTTTAGGTGAGTTTATTAGAGAGAGAGAGAGAGAGTAACTTGCCTGCACATGTATTTTTATTTCTATTTACTTTTTTCTCTGACTTTTTTTAAATGTGCAAAGAAGACAAATCTGTAGTAGTTTTACTTTCTCATTCCCAACTGAATTGAAAAGTTGGCGGCCCTGAATTTGTAGGCTGTGCACAGTTAATGCTTTAGAGAATTGTTGTATCTGACTTGGCAAAGAACAGTTGAGATCTGTGCCCAAATATCGTGTTAACAGTCTTTATCAGATGCCAGATGTGTGCTGTGCAGGTGATTCTGCCGTATGAGGATACAAGATAAGAGAAGGTTTGAAGAGAATGAAACATGGCTGTTGTGATATTTAATATTTGTGCTTAGCTACTTATCACGGTCTATTTAATGTTTTCATCAATCTCGTCTGTTGCAATTGAACTCTCTCGAGACACTGGGATTTAAGATACAATGCAATCAATACTTTATACCAGAGGAGTTCTGGGGCAATAGACGGCCATGTCAGCTTTCTCAGTTCTAATAAATGGCTGGATGAAGCCGGTGGATTGGGAGAGGACAAGCTTCAAGGGATTCTGTATCTCGCTAATGGGGTTTTTTTATGTGATGTGACTCGGCTGCATTTTCATTTGGCCCCATTCATTTTACGTGATGGGGAAAATATAGCAGGAACACACTTCTGATTTGGGCATTATTTCTATCGTATCAAAATAGCACAGATCAGAACAATTTATTAGACTGATCTCAGGACAGTATTTTAGCATTTTTCAACAGCTCACGGCCATCTGCTGTCTGGGAAATTGTTAGGTGAGTCAAAAACTTCGGAAAAAACTAAATGATCAGCAGGCATTTTAACCACAATATCTTCTGAGATCTACTGTTCATTGTTGTTTCTACACAATATTTCTGCAGTCCTTATACATTTGACTCTCACTAGTCTTGTAGAAAATCACAATTTAAACAAATAAGGATGATAACAATGTATGACATTTTGTAACAGCCCGAAATGATAGAAGGAATTATCTGCTTTAGTCTTACAAGTTAACCCGAGCTTGGACCAATGTTGAAAAACACAACCCTGAAGTTAAGAGTGGCCATATTAACATGTACGGAAACCGGAGTATCGCAAGTTTTCATTCCAATTTAAAAAAACTACACCAGGTGATTCCGTGAATGACTCGTGTCTGCCTGAAGGTTAAATGTTATCCAATTAAACCATTAAGTACGTCCATGGAGAAGAAAGTTCTTCCAAAAACTGGAAACCGGTCTTGTCCCAGAAGTAAACAGAAGTTTGTAAAAGTTTGAGATAGGACATCTTTGTTTTTCTCAACATGTTAAAGAACGGGAAATAGTATCTTTGAGAAATTATGGAAAAACTATTTTGTAAAGTCAGATCGAGGTTCCAAAATAGATTTGTGATCTCTCCAGGTTCCCCGTCACTGATCACCAACAGCTTTACTGTCCCTGTCTATTACATTACTGTCCCTCAAAGCTGTTACACACCTATTGTGATTGATAAGGCCGACATTCACAGCAGAACATGCATGAAGAAAAGACTGACAAGATGACCAAAAATATGTATTTCTCAGAATATCAAAGTCAAAATGAATTTACTTTTTTTCCACATGTTGTAGGTAAACCACTGCAGTTTTTGTTTGTTTTTTTGTTTGTTTTTTTACATTTGTTGGCTAAATTCTCTTTATGAACATACCAAAAAGTTACATATGATATTGAAATGTGGAAGTTATCTCGTTTCTAAAGCCTAACAAGGGTTTCAGTGAGAAAAGTTATGTGGTTGATGCAGCAGTACACTGACAGCGCTGGCTCACAGATGAGCACAGGGGGATCATTGAAAGCCTTTAATTAAAACCTAGAACAACCCATGAATGAGGAATAAATGGAAAGGAATGTGTTCTCGCACAGCCATTCATCTTCTTGCGTTAGGATCTTCATCTCTGCCACTTTGTTCCTGTCTCGTTGTTTCATAGTTTATGCTGTTGTCGCTGAGAGGATTTTGCAGAACCTGTGAAGTGAGATAAAACCTTTAACAATACTCATGAAGAATGAGAATTGGAAAGAGACAGTACTTCATTATCACAAGGTGCTGCACAGGCTGAAGGCAATGACAGTGCTGTGTGTGAATGATGGACCTACAGTGTTGGTGTGAGTGCATCTGTGAATGTGTCAGCAGTATTTTAAAGGCCGTCGTTGAAGTGAACAGTTGCCTGTTGTTGTGTCAGCAACATGAGACGGGGGTTGAACTGAACACCGTAGCATGAAGCTTGTAATGCGACACTGAGTCATGAAAGGAAAGGTGGAAGTGAGATGGAAATGGGTGGGGACAGCACACAGGATGGTGGCAGATGTTTTTTCCTTTGCATTTTTGTGATGTTGCAGCCTGAATTCTAATACTATAAAATGGATATTTTGGCAGTTGTCAATGTAAATGTATCCATAAAGTCACAGCAATGGAAAAATATATTCAAATGGGGGGGATACAAAAACATGTCATTTTAAATAGCTGTTCATTTCAATACTTGATAGATGGCTCTCCTCCCCAAAAACAAATGTGGCATTTGCACCTGCATTGGTGCAATAATACCTGCAAGTGATGAGGAGTATAATTCAGTATATGGACTAACATTTCCACTGGCCTCAGTGAAACAAATCCAATTTCACAGAACCTTCAAAGGAAATTATCTTCAGCCTTCAAACCAAAGTAATAATTTCTTGTTTTACAGCATGTCCTTGTGTTGCATCACAGTTCAGTGCCGGTTGTGTTAATGTGGCATTTACACACACAGCCTCTCATCCATGGAGTGTACAGCTTAACTTCACAGTTTTACTTTTTAACTTTCAATAATGTAGAAAAATTGTGATCGGAGCTCAGTAGTTTTTTGTTGGATCATGTTGTCACTTTGAATCTGTTATGAGGCAAATGCCTCTCGCACCTTTTGATCTCTTCCTCACTTTCTGTGTTTCATACATATTCCTACACACCACTTATAATCAGTATGGCAGCAGGCCTCCTCTTAATGACAGCATAATTATCATTTCCTGACGTCACTTTTGTACTCGCTCGGGAGGGGGCAAAGAGGGACGTGCTCTTTGCTCCTCTTCCTCGCTCCCTTTCTTCTCCTCTGACACATTGATGAAATGTTCTCCTCTCTCTCTCTCTCTCTCCCTCTCTCTCTCTCTCTCTCTCTCTCTCCCCTTTTCTTACTTTTTCTCTCTGTGTTCAAAAGGTCCTGACTGCTGGGCTTTGCCATTTAAGAGCTGTCTGCCATTTATCCTGACTTTTCCCCTCTATATAAAAAAAATAAGCCATAGGAGATGCAGATGCTTCATAATACATTTCATCTTCTTCTTCTTCTTTTTCAGGGCAGCTGGAAGTTGCAGCGCCTACTTCAGCAGAGTTAAGATATGGTAAGAAGTCTCCTTTTATTGTAATAATGGTGGATGTTTTGGAATGACTCTTTGTGTTTCTTTGTGCATTTGACCCTTTTTATTCGTACAGCGGGGAGGTGGAACGCGTACATTGATCTGAAAAATGCTTCTTAATCTTGCATGAACGCCTGGATTGACATCCCTCAACCATCAATCAACCAGGAAGATTAATGAAGATCGGTTTTAATTAACGTTAATGAGCAGGTTATTGTGGTTCATGTTGATACTTTCTTTCCATGGTCTCTCCAAAGGAAAGGAAAAACACACTGTAGCTGGCTTATAGGCTTATAAATTGTTCATGAACAGATATGGCATAAGATATTGACCCGGATGTAACAAATTGATAAGCAAGGATATCAGGTAAATCTGAATCTAAGCTGCAAAACAAGTATCCAAGTTTTTGGATACAGAGCAAGATGACAACATATATAGTCCTCTCACTTTATGACACAATATTAAGCCATTACATAATGACTGGTCATGTGCTTGAGAGTCCATCACTGTGTCCACCACAGTTAGCAGAGCACAACACACACAAACACTGTTAAAGAGAAGAAAGAAAACAAACCAGATATTTAAACTAAGACAGGAACTCGTCTCTAAACCGACTCCTCGTACTCCACATGGTGTACAGTTACATGCATCTGGACAGCTAATGGCCTTTTTATTTAATACATTTATTGATTATATTTATGGTTGATAAGATTCCTATTTGCGTCCACTGATTGTCTTCCTTCCTGTGTCCATATATATACTGGCATATGTGCCATTAACATGAGGAATGTTTTATTTCAGAGGAAAAATAATATGTTCCGTACTAGAGAATGTGTTCTCACTACAAATGGTAGTTCATACACTTGCACGTACGTAATCCACCTGCACACACTCAACTAAAAGCAGGCATACTTCACTCTGCTGCTCAGTTACTGACATGACCTCAGATTTCTCTCCTCCTCCCCCCCTGCTGAGAGGTTTGAAAGCCTGCTGGTTAACCCAATATAGTTCATATCAACTTGTGTTTGTTAAATGTGTGCTGTGAAAAGGAAAGAGTAAAAACGGAGACATCGTGTGAGAAATCTCTCCTCTGAAGCTCAGTGTTTCTTTTGTGCTGGAATGCAGTTTTTCCTGCTTTGAATCTACCCCAAAGATAACATAACTGAGTGAAACTTTAAAAACAAACATCAACTCAGCCGGTCACTGGAGCAACAGCGCTGAACACAGAACTCATGATTTTCCTCAAAACAGCAGCGTCTTTGTTGTGTGTATTGTTGTGTGTATTGTTGCCTTGCTCTCCTCCTACTGGGAGTTACACAAGTCGATGACTTCTGTGGAAAAAGTTGACTCTCTTTGATTACTGTTAGAACAGATCCATTCAACGTTTGAGTAATGACATGCCAACCTAAAAATCATGAGATAAGCTTCATAACTGATTTAATGGTGAAATCCTCTGTAAAGCTTCTTCCTTTTGCATAATAAACTGAGTAAGTGTGAATGCAATTTGGAGCTGAAGTTTGCCAGACAAAGTGTCTCAACCCTGCTCTCATTTGTCTGCAAATCAATAAAAACATAACGATTGTGTGTGTTATGTGAACATCTAAAAAATACATGTTGATACATAAAATATTTTCTTCACATTGAATAAGATTTGGTAAGTTAGATGAAATGTGATCAGAGGAGAGCTCAGAGAGAAGGCCTCTGCCAAGGCTTCTGTACAGAAGAAGACAGAATATACAGTTAATGCCACAGAAGTAAAGTTTGGCCTGATGGCACTAACTAGGGTAAAGATCAGTGGTGATAAATCACTGAAAAACTTTCCCCAAAATTCTCATTTTATTCACAGTGTTCACAAAAAGTGCAGTAATTGGAACTACTAATAGCCAGAGGAGTCCATTTTTTAATTTCCTGCTGAGTCCGGGGAAGATAAGGTCATTGGGAAATTAAAATGTGGAGATCTTGGTGATCCCTGTCATCATAAAAGCTGTACGGACAGTTTGAAGTTTGGAAAGAGCCTTTTAGTTCATGGTAAGCTAAAAAAGTTGTTCTAGATGGTTTAAAACGCAGCCATGTAACTTTCAATGACGTCACTATATTTCCCTAGTCAATGATGCTTTATATGAAAGTATTCTAGAGAGCAAAGAAAATGAAAAGCAAAATGATAAGCTTTCTCTGCACAGAGCTCACGCGCTGCTGTGAAGGAGACTTCACTCTTGAGTGTCTCTGTGTGTTTTCTGAAGAGAAGCGTCGGGTCTCAGCGCAAAGAGATGGAGTGCTCTTCAAAATTGAATTAAAGTTGCCCCCGGTGTAGCATTACAGTACAGTCTGTGTTTAAGATATGAATGAGTAGGTGTTTTATGTACTCGTCCATCACTATCGAAAATTCTTCAAATTCTTCTGTACCGAAGGAGAGCTGCAGCATAATAAGAGCTAGAGAAAGAAACAACTGGTATTCAGCAGGGGTTGTACTTTTCATCAAAGACTTTTCTGCAGATCACTTACTTTAACTAGACTGAACTTTACTTGAACTTCAACTAGAATAGACTAAACCTTCCTGCGGCAGTTGGTGACATTCAAAATTCACTTTCGCAGCATCAACAGTATATTACACTGTATATATTACGCATAACACACACAACTCTCGGTACGCATTAAAGGGGATGAATACATGTTGAAATATTTACATTCTGATAGCCTTTTTGGTCTGGGAATGGAGTTGCTTGATATTTATAGCTCATCACACAAAAGGTTGAGGTTGAATCTGTCTTTTTGGATTTTCAAAGATGAAACCTATTCACGTTTAGGAAAATGTGAAAGAGCAAAAATATACCAATAGTCTTGACTGTGCTACAGAAATAAAATAATATCTTATTCATTAACTTATAGTAATTTCAAAGTTATTTCTGGAAGTTACAGTTTCTGTTGTTGTTCTTGTTGTTGTTGTTGTATTAAGATTATGGATTAAACAAAACATTTGTGATCTAATTCATGAATAAATAGTTATCTTCAGTTTATTGCAAGCATCTCCCAACAGCAGCTTCATAGTCTTTCATATTCTTTTTAATAGGCAAGTGTTTAATGTCTGGTGAAATAATGTTCTTGGATCCATTTGTCTTCCAGTTCTGCTCCGCAAGGCTCAATTATGTGTAATGTGTTGTTACATATTAATGTAGACATAACCACAATCTGCATGCTTTCTGTTTGTTGTTGTCTGTTGGTGATTTGTTGTTTGTTATTTTACAGTTCTGCTGCACAATGCTATCCCTTTCGTTGGATTTGGATTCCTGGACAACTGCATCATGATCGTTGCTGTAAGTCTGTCAGCTTCATGCTGTGCTGCGACTCATGGCACAGATTTACTCAGTGAGAGGAGTTTAATTTCCACAGGGGGGATCTGTGCATAAAGAACACGTTGTACTCATAATACTGTAGAAAGCTTCGGGTGGAAGCATCGAGGCAAAAGGAGAAATCATTTTTGTTTTTGTATCTGTATATTTCTTGTCATTGTTCGGCGGTCTGCCTCTCGTCCCATGCTTCTCAGAGTCCTTCCTTTTCTCTGCCGTTTAACATCCGACACAAATTTTTGTAATTTGCCAGCCACAAGCATACCCACTCCTTATTAAGTCTTTGTGAAGTTGTTCAAATAATAACATCTAAACCCAGTAGAACAATGAACAAAATGAAGAATAATTTATTTATTCAGCTTTATTAAAAATGTGCTTTCACAGCAAGGTTATTTTTTTTTTAACACAGATGATGAATTCTTAAGGAGGGCTCTATAAGGAGATGGAAAAACAAAAGAGGAAATTCATAAATTTGAACATAATACAATGGAATAACTTATTTATAAAGCAGACTCTATAAAAGAGTGAAAATTGAAATCAATAAGTAATCACACTTTTGGTCTCGAAACTTGTCTGTGAAATGTGTGCATTTGCTTTTTTTTAGTTTTATTTTTTATAAAGGAAGTGAGTGTAAAGGTCTGACTGTACTTCTTTCTATCCATACTGTGAGACACCAATGCACCCTACCTGAAGATCTCTGGCTGATTTACATTTTGTACGGGATAAGAGCTCTGCACCAGTGCCAGGAAACTATACACTGAGAGGCCGAAAGCTTCTAGAAAATCTTAAAAAGCTTTGTCGTGCAGAATTAGATTATTATGATGAGGCACAGAAGACAAAGTTAGCCTCCATTCAATAAGTCATCTCTGTATTCCTCTCTGAATGTCACTGAGAAAGAACATGAACAGATAGATCATGTCATAGCTGGCACTGATGGTTCGTATGATAGAATGACGGAAATAAATCGAAAGCGTTCCTGTCTTACAAATGAACCCTACCGTGTGTTTGTGTGTGTGTCTGTTTTTCCCAGGGCACACATATTGAGTTATCCATCGGCGTGGTCCTTGGCATTTCAACTATGGCAGGTAAGGGAATCTCATGATCCTTATGTAACTCAATTATTAAAATTGAATTTCTATTGGACGTTTTTTGTTCTGCAGGGACGGTGGCATTGCAGTGTATTTTCACTATTTTGTTCTTATTGATACCATAGCTTTTGAAAACTCCTCAATTTTTACCCTGTTTGATGTCCATTTATAGTCATTAATGGTTTTAAGTATGTAAATTCTGTGAAGGTTTTTAAAACTATAATATTTTGGTGGAGGATTGTTGCACAACAGGAGTGACACCTGCAACTGACAACAAGAGAAACGTCCACGTCGCTTGCCGCTTCCTATTAATAAGTGCTCTACATTTCTGTTTTGACATGTTTCCATGATTTTCCTGATGGCTTTTTTTCAATTTGACTTTCCATCTGGTAAAAGTATGTAATATATTCGCTTTCCAGTATATTTGCATACATAATGAGTCCAATTCAATTCATGATTTAATTGCTCAGGTAACAGCCAGGTTTGGGAAACATTTTTTGAAGCTAGTTTATATTTGCCCCTAATATTTTCTCACACTTCAGTTCAGATGTACATCTTGCCGACCCAGACTGCAAATCTCCCAGTCTACCTCTAAATTAGAGTGATGGTATACCAAATCATAGTGGACACCCAACCCTTTTTAAAACAAAAATAAAAGGAGGCATTTTCAATTTCAGAGTTGACAGAATACCCAGTCTCATAATGAAGCTTTAATGATAAAGTCACAATTTGAACACTGCTGTGACACTGAGAATAAAGTAGAGAAAGAAATAAACTGAGATAACATTAGAGAAAGGAGAGGGAAAGAGAGAGAGACGCTGGCTGGCCTAGATAATGATGATTTCATAAATATGATAATACTGTTCACGAGCAGATTGAATGAGTGTAATATCCACTTAGCTCAAAGAGGATCATTTGCATTTTAATGTTATCACTTGTTCCTTTTCAGTGTATCTGGTAGAGACTGAGGTTGTGTCACATTACACTGCATGTGATTGTGGACAGAAGCTTTGAGAAGAGGCGCACACTGTCCCTATTTACATATTCAAAAACATCCATTATAAATAACTGCTAAATATTTGTATCTTTTGGCAAATCCACTGACCACAATCACCACCATCACTCAGTCAGCATTATAATGATTTATGCTTATGCAAGCAGTATTGAAGCACCCCAATGTCATTTATGCTGTTCCCTCTCGGCCCCTAAACTGTTTGTTGTCATTTGTGTCCAGAAGTGGACACTATTTTGCCTAACTTACCTTTCCTCTTCTGATTCTTTTGTTGCTCCTGGCGGTGATGGTGTGCTTTGGTTTTAAGTGGAAGCTTTTAAAGATCAATTTGATTCAGTAGACTGGTCAGTCTGAAAGACTTAGAGGAGTCAAAGCTGCTCCTGTAACAGAGCAGAGGACACAGAGGCCTGAAACTTCTTTTATTTTACTTCAAGCAAAACTTAAAGCAAAACTTAAAGCAAGGAGCGATGAACCTTTCAGGGATATAACGTAGAGAAGATGTATTTGAAACTTCATTTTGAGGTGCTTATTTTGTCAAACAGGCTTTTGACTTGATCCTGCTCTGAGATCCTGAGATTTACAATTCAAACGAGTTTTTCAATTAAAAACATGTGTGTTTGTTCATTTTCTTTTGGAACTTCTACAGTGAATGGATGAATTTCGATGCTAGAAAGATTGATAGACAAAGGCGTTATTTGGTAGCAAAGGAAATGTAAAGTTCATTTTTCAGAAAGGCTACGAGTAGTTTGACAGTAGTTTTATCTCTGATGGGCATAAATAGAAACACACACACACACACACACAGACACACACAGACACACACAGACACACACACACACACACAGACACACACACACAGACACACACACACACACCACAAAAATCAAGGGACTGCGGTTATCTAGCCCAGTCCAGAGTGATTTAGCACTAGTGTCATGTCTGTAGTCAAGTCCACCAATCACACTTTAGGAGGCAAACGTGGCTCAGCTGCCTCGATGAAGATGAGGCTGCACCATTCCAAAGTAGTCTACTGCTGAATTGTGACAATTAACATACTTTAAACAGATATAATGATGTGAAAAACTCCAAATAGGATTAAATCCATTAAAACTTTCATCTAAGGTCCTTACTTTGTCTCCACGAGTTGGAACATTGTCATTATGTTCTCATTAATATGTTTTTAATACAGCATTATAGCTTAATAACATCCTGCATTAACACATCAGACTAGAGAAATGTCTCCAGGTTGGTTTTCTTCACATCTTTCCCTCTCATCTCTGGTTCACTGGTTTGATCTAAGACCAATTTCCACACTCACAGTATGCACACATGCAGTAAATACACACCTACCTCTAAGTGGTTACACCTGTGTGTGAGTACTGTGGGTGCTTGTGTGTGTTCTTGGTGCTGTAGAAAGCCTCCAGGTATAAACTGGTGCCATCACAATGATGCTGCTAAGTGAGCCTTGCAGTTAAAAGGAAGAGACACAGATAAAATGTTCCCACTGTCTCTCATTTGTCATTTCACAACCCATTTATCCACAAGTGGTAAAATACACATGCCCACAGTACTGATTGTGCTGCAGGTCAACACCGTTTTAGAAAGTTCTTGTCAAAAATGGAGATATCCATCATAAAGTAAGCATGTGAAAGAAATCAGAAGTTTTCTGTGTTTACACACAAACCCAATTTGCTCACCCTTGCCATTCATAGTCACTCCCTCTCTTGATATACTCTGTGTCTTTCTTTTATCTTATTGTGAGCGATGGACAAAGTGCAAGACTTTTACTGCTTTGCTTCAGGATCACTTGTGTGTGAGTGTGATTGCACCTCTGACCAGGCTGTGGAGGTGGAATTAATCTAATGCAGAGAGAGCAGTGAGTTAAAGGCAACTAACCTTGGCCTGTAATTACATTTGAGCATGAACACATAATCAAGCTTGATGGGCTCTTCATTACAAATGTCTCCTCAGGAGCTTCTACAAGGTTTGCTGTATAATAACAGCACATTATTGTGTTACTACATCTTTTATGTTTTAATAATCATTGCCAGGAGACCCAGAACAGATTGTCTAGCAACCACCAATGTAACAGCAACGAGTGAGACATTTTATTTGCAATGTTTGCATATTTTAGGGGAATATAAAGAAGAAAATACATATTTTAGTGTGCGCTGCAGCCAAACAGTTAGTTTTATAGTTTGGCAAAAAGTACCGTTACAGTGATGCAATAGTTGCCAGACATGAATATAAATTCTTACATAACAATACATTGCACATGAAATTCTTTGTATTCTGCCCCAAGCTTGACAAATAAAATCTGGCACAATAAAAGCTCTTTTTTTCCTTTTTTTCCTTTTTTCTAGTCATCCTTATAAGTTATTAAAATGAAGGATATTTTACAAAGAAAGTGATGCCTTGAATCTTCATATAATGAACAATAAAACATGAACTGGACTTCATCTTCAATAAAACAATATCTATATTTTCTCTTAATGGAGACTGTTTTGTGTTTGTACTCTGCAATGAGTAACAGTCAGACTGGGAACCTGCCCAGTGCAAACAATCTTTTGTGTTGAAAATACCAGAACAATCTCCTTATTTAGAATAAAACTTACTTTGTGTGTTTTGGCCAAGAATTAGAAACTTGCACACTTTCCTTCCTTGTGCCCTGCCTCTATCCTTCCAGTCTGACGTTTTGACAAAGTCATGCATGGAGCTTTTCACAGAGCAACAAGCTAACCTGATCTATTTGAGCCAAATCCAGACAAATCTGCAGCTTGTTAACATTAATGTTTTGTTCCAGCAGGCAGGCGAGTCTCTCTTCATCAACCTCAGGGTCATAGGCCTGCTGAGACGCACATTAAATAACACTTTTCATAAATATCAGCACACAAATGACTTCACTAATTAGACTCTGGCTCTTTAGAGTCTTATCTGAATTCCTCTGTGCTTATTAATGTGGGTGAAGGCCCTGTGGGTGATTTGTTCACATGTACGACTACAGATTAGCAGGAAGACAGTCACTGCAGCCAGTTTGCATTATATGTTGTTTTCAACCTTCTTGGTACAGTAGCTGGACCTCTCTGAGGTCTGAGAGTTGGATGGAGATGGAGCCTTAGCAGAGATGGCCCTGCTGCTTTGTTTCCTTTCCTGTGATCGTGTCCGCGTCCGTGTCCCTGCGGCAGCTGCGGCAATACTCAGAACTCATGGTCACTGACAACAGAGAGCACATAAGCCACTGCTACAACAACGTACAAGCAACAGAACAAGCAGATCCTTTAACGCAACATCTCCCGTCCCCTGGTCTTCTCTCCTCCTGCTGTGCTACATGTAGTGACAGATATATTCAAGGATAAATGACACACAGGTCTGCTCCTTGCTCTTGTTTTCATTAATCATTTCAACCTGCCCTCCTCCTCTTCTCCTGGGACACTGATTATTCTTGTGAAGTTATTTAGCTCAGGGAGCGAGACAACAGCGATATGGGCTGACAAATGTTTGCTATGTGTGTTTTTTATATTTGGAAATTATTATGAGGCTTTATGGTTAATTATGAGGTTAAATATAATGCTTACTCTATGAGTATTTCTGATGCACATGTATTGTACTACACCCACATTCTGGATGTTATTCAGTATATCTTTTGTCCCAACATCGTGCCTTACATATTGATACTGAGGGTAATGTAGCAGATGACTACTGACCCCTATACAAATCAAAATTTCCTAAATCATTCTGTAATCATGTCGCGTTCTCTTTGTCTCATTTTCCACAGCTGCTGCCCTTGGCAACCTGGTGTCTGATCTGGCAGGTCTGGGGTAAGAACACACACACACAGGCACACAGACGGGCAACTGTTACTCTTCAAGTGTCTCCCAATCATGGCAGGTTGTAGGGGGATTTGGTCAATACCCTCATTCACTCAAATGATATTTTAAGAACAGCTATGGTACTATCATAAATTATTACAGCAATTGAGTGTTTTTTCCCATCCAGGTATACACAAATTACACTATACAGAGATAATGAAGGTACTCCACTTCCTTTGGTGAAGTCTAAGTCATTAAATTGCTTAGTATTAAACGGTAATTACGGAATTTATCCCAGAGAAAGATAAACACAAGAGACATGCAGCCACCAGAGGTGTTTGTCTCAGAGGGACAGGAGACTACTACTAGGGAATACTACTATGCATAAGAAAAAACTAATAATTTACACCTAACTCAAGAGAGTCTGTACAAGCTGCGTCTAAATGAGGAGAGAGAGGTATGCAGTGTTTCTGAGTGAATCATGTAAGGTTACAGCTTTAGACTGTACAGTAGAAGTAAATGTTAATGTAGTTATTAACATTTAGTTCTACTGTCGACTGTAAAGTAGAACTAAATGTTAATGTAGTTATTAACAGATGTAGATGATATAAGACACTAACTCCAGTTTGACGCATTTAAAAGCATAATCATAAGAGGTTGTTAAACAAAGTAATAGAATCTTTAAAAAATAAATACATTAGTTAAAGAACATTTTGTATATGTTGCTCATTCACTTAATCATACTGGGATTACATTGGGTTTTGATTTACAAGGAGTTGGGAAGATTTAATGCAACATTATTGATTTCTGGCTTGTAAGAATGCAGTCCAAGTGTGATCAGGCACATTTAGTCGAGCTGTAATGATTCACATAAATTCTGGGTTTGTACGGTATAGAAGGAAGTGCAATTTTTAGCGTAACTATGCACATAATATAATTCTGGTTCTGGTCTCATACTCTGTTTTAACATGGACTGAATATTGTATTGTTGACTAACTAAAACCCTAATTTTATGCAAAACATATTTAACCTCCCTAAAATTCCCCCCTCCAACTTTTTTCATTTTTATTTTGTTTCAACTGACAGAAACAAAAACAAAACAAAATTCTTTATTTTCTTTCTTTCTTTGTTCCTCCAAAATTCTGACGTAAAACGGAATCCAAACAATTGCTGCCAGGTCTGACCCCAGCTGCCTGCCACAGTTGTGTGCAACATCACGTTTTGTCAATAAAAGCACAATGATCCATGAAAAGTGGAAGCTCATTTACTTCTTTTTTATTCAGCCTGGAAAAACTTTCTTGGATTCTTTCAAATGATTGCGATGCCTTATCAGGTTCAATCAACTGATTCATGACTGTTATCAACTTCAGTAAGAGAAGAGGTCCCCAACCAGCAGCCTATTGGTTGTATTTCAGTGATTATTAGTGATATAACATATGATTACCCTCTCTCATTTAAATACACAGAGAGTAAGCAAAACAGCAAGGTAATAGACGCACGAGTAGAACGACACCCTTGCTGTTCTACTCGTGCGTCTATCACCTGCTGTTGCCTTTTCACCGTTTTAGTGTGATGGATTAGCAAAGTTGTTCTGGCCTTTGTAAACGCTCTCAGTGGACACACACACACACACACACACACAGTTGTGCTTCTCTGTGAGCGTCTGTGTTTGCCACTCAATCATAATTGGAAAGTAGAGCCCTTGCGGCCAGTTTATCAAGGTAAGACTCGATTAGACCAGACAAAGAGGTTTTTATTGTTATTTTGATGGATTTACACCGGTGAGTGTGAAGGCTGTTTGTCTGCTACAGACTCTCAGTGGAGCTCCTGCAGGTGTTCTTCACTGCAACATTTGCACTACAGTTTATGCTCCTTTCAAAGGGGAAAGGCTTATGTGCACACCCGTAAACTCTGGTCTGAAGAGGAGGTGCAGATACTGTTGAGGTTGTGGACACTTTTGGCAGAAGCTGACAGACAAGGAGACCCCAGACGCCTTTTTACTTAATATGTTGCAGTTTTGGTATTTAGTTTGCGATCCACCCTGCCCAATTGCAAGTGAGCCACTTGAGAAGTGAATAGCTTTTTGGACTGACTTTTACTCCAACGGGTGAAAGCTGAGCCAAAACACATTTTGCTAAGCATGAATGTCTTGTGCAATAAACTAGGGCTGCAACTAACTATTATTATCTGAACAACACACCAAACCCAAAGATATTCAGTTTTCTATAATGGAAAAATTGGACCACCAGCAAATGTTTTATTTTGATGAGGTTAAACCAGTTAATTCTTGCCTTTTTTGCTTGAAAAATGAGGTAAACATTTTAATTAACATATCAATTATTGGACTAGTTGTTGCAGCTCCAGCACTGCTCTACACGGTGCTGTTCTCCACCTATTCAGTGTCTTGGCTAATGTTTAAAATACATGAGCCTGTTCGTGTATCCATAAATATGCATATTTTTTTGTAAGTTGTTTCCTGCAGTTGGCTTGGATTTTATTCTCAATCCTAACAAACTGCACTTCACTGCAGTTCACTTGGAAAAGGATCAAGAACCCTATTGTCAGGCACTCTGGGTGTAATAAGGCTCAGTTAGAATTGTTCTCGCCTGCCTAAACAAGCTAAATTAAAAGCTTGAGAGAGTGATTAAAATGCAGCTAACATGCTTAGTTTGAACCTCAGCTTCCTTTTAGTTTTTACAATTGCTGGACAGACTCAAAGAAATAAATTTTTTGTCTGTCAGAGAACCTTCATTTTGGTTTCATTGAGTCAAAAAGTGTGAATAGTTGTGACACAGAAACCCTGCGCTGTACCTTTTTAGATCACACGTACTGTTTCACAACTGCGAAGCCTTTTCTGGTGGCTCACTTGAAAAATACATCACTGTGCGTCTGCCTAAATGTTGGTTTATATCTATAGTACATAATTCTATAAACCTGTAGTAAGAGGGCAGATCTATACTACAAAACATAAATATATTTCACATTAAAGTATAATAAATATACATCTATTTCTTTGCTTTCAAACATTGGCAATATTTACATTTTTATAGATCATTTTATGTAATTTTAGCCTCTGTCAGAGTTGATGGATACACACAGGAAACACAGTGGTGAGAGCGGGGATGAGTAGTAGTAGAAGATGTAAGACATGTGCACATTAGCCAGCTGATTCACAACGACGCCCAGTGAAAGTCAAAGGCACCAGTGATTTTCTCCGTCATGTACTCGAACAGCACAAATAGATGTAGCTACAGCAGTCTCTTAGGTCAATATTGTAGTAATTATGTTGCAATGATTGTTTGTAAATCCTCCCACTTAACGTCTGTTTTCCTCAACCAAGAGGCAGTGACTGAGCTCTGCTGCTCCGACTTCCTGCTCTTGTACACAGTGTGTGTTGGTGCCTGTGGTGAGCAATCTGTGCAGCTATATCCACATATGCATTTCTGTGTGTATATTTCTCATGTGTAGGGATTCATGCCTGGGTGGATTTGTAAGATTTTCCTCCGTGCGTGTGTGTACTTTGGCGGATGTAAGAAACCAGCTCAACCTCATTGAAGTCCATAATTTAGCTCATGAGTCATTCTGACCGTTGTTACAGATGCTCCCCTTGCACAGCTTCGTCTGAGCTGCTGCTTTTTTGGTTCCTTCATGCATTAGTGGCTTTCTGGGGTTGACAAGGCAGCCAGTAAAGCGTTATTGCATTCAACCAAGTTCGAAAAACACAGGACAAAAACTTATAGAACTCATAATAGTGGGCTCTAGGGAATAAAAAATGTGGTCCCACATGTGATTCCTTGACTATGACTCATAACACTGTGATGTTATCTCTGTATTTCTACCTCTAAACCTATTGCATGCTAGGATAGGTTGGAGCATATTCCATGACTTCAGATAATGAAATAGGCGTGAATAGATGATTGATAATAAAATGTATATGATTTGTTGTCCTTGGATTAACAGAGGGTGATACTTCTTTGATTGGAAAGCTTGCCTTCCTCTAAAGAGGTATAAAGCCGTATCTGTTACAGACCAGAAGGGAGTCATTGTTTTGCTCAAGGATACCTAAGTAGGGTGGGTGCTTGTTTAACTGGATATATAACAGCAACAATATGAGAGCAGTTTGGGCCCTTTTAACTGTTTAAGTCCAACAGCTTGGTATTTCACACTGATGATGTTAAGATATTCAGTTTTTATTGCTTCTGGTGCAGCCTGGTTGAGTTTCAGCCTTAGTCTGCTTCTGAGTCTCATGCTCAGCAATGATTTAAGGCCTTAGCTGACTTTGCTTTCAGTAAATTTCATCATTTAAGTGTTTTGAATACCGCAGGATGCAGCGCTGATTTATTTTACCTGTTGCTGTTGCACATATGTGAAAAAAAATGTGCTGGCTTAAATTTAAAGGCAGGAGTGTCTATTATTGTTCTGTCAAGGTATAAACCTGACAAATAAAAAAAAAAAAAAGAAGAAGAATAAAGAGACTGAGAGTCAGTATTTGGATTGATGAGTTTATATATCATGATTGTCTGTTATTTAATTATTGTCCTTATTATCCGTTTGCTTAGTAGTCTATCATTGGTAATGATAAAAACCTAGGTTAAAAACATACTATTTCTTCTCTACTGTGAGGAAAGGCACATACACACACCTCCTTGTCTCCTTATCTTTCTCTCAAATATGCTACTTTCTACATATCACTCCGCTGACTCGACAGCTCGGGCGGCAGCTTATTTGTGTGCAGTGAACTGAGGATCCATTAGTGCCAGTGACTGAACCAGACCTGGCTCAAAAAAATCTTACTTGAATTTCTTTTCTCACACTGCTTGACCCAATTTATTTTCTTTTACTCAGACTGGACACACAACAGTAAGGTACAGCAGTTCTCTTTTAGTTTCAGTTATTATTTCAGACATTACAAGGTTACTTCGTTTTCAATTGCAATTCAGCTATTATATGTATCAGCGAGGCTGCAAAGTGCCCTGGTCCCTAGACCCTCAGAGGCCCCAAAGACCTCAGGTTGTTTGTTTGGAAGAATAACTTAGGGATGTACTTTTTTAGTATAACAACCTCTATTTATGTTGACTTCTTTTGGCTGGAGGACTATGAAAAACGTGAGTTATGCTTCAGGAAGGGAACCTTTTTTGTAGCAGATTTTGTTTTCCAAGCTTGGGAGAGAACAACATGTATTGTGGTGTGACGTGAACCCATGAGGGTTGGGCACTTTGTGCATGTTACGAAAATAAAGAAATCAATCAAACAAACATGTAGATGGGCCCTGTGTCAAAATCTGGTTTTAACACATTTTAATATTTCAGTTGATTTTATGTTAACATTCATATTATTAAACAAGGTTGTGTGTAATCAAATGACCACAGACTAACTGACCTACACCAAACTTGGGGCAGTGTAGTATTCCAGTGTAGAGATACTGGTTACACAAAGATCCCCATCAACACCATAAACCCAGTTTCATACTGCTCTAGGGACTAAGGGCCTTTTAAACTTAAAGTTTAATAGATTCATGTGCTGTAGTACATGTGTGTTATTTTTGCAACAGCAACATTATTCTTATTTTTTCCTGCTGTTTTTTTTCATCCCTTCTTGCCCATGATTGTTGTTCATGTTGACATAAAACGTGTGATCTTTTCCGCACTAATGGAATATCGGCCATGTATCTGCTCTATAGGTAATCTATAAACTTTCTCTTGTGGATCTGGACACTGACATACAATGACCCATCTCTGGTCATTGGTCAATTCTCACCCAAACACAAATCTATATTTAATTTGTATCGGAATAGTTTATTTATTTAATAGTTTTATATCTACTTTATGAGTGACAGAAAATAAAGTGTGGCCCTGTTACTATTATTCAGTTTACACAGAACTCATCTACGTCTACATTCAGAGTTATTCAGGGCTACACGTCAGACAAAACTTATAATAAAAAGTTTTGGATGATTGATGAGTTTCTCATGATACATCTCAGATATTTGGTGAACACTATTCTTTATCCGCTGCAGTCTGTCCTTGTTCCATCATCAGTGTAAAGCACTGAAGAGTTTATACACACTGGAGGCTCTCTGCCTCTCTCTCCTTCTGTTATTAGAGCTCATGTTTGACATCATGCTGTTTCTTTTCTCCAGATGCCATCAACAAGGCGCAGATTAGAACATTCATTTGCTGATTTACTTTGTTTTTATGTTATTATCGAATACTTTGGTCGTTTACTGTGTTTTGCTTGTTTTATTCCGTGCTTGGTTTAATGGATCATGAAATGTAATGAAGAAAAACATCCAAAGGAGACAAAACAAACATGAATAAGTGGTTGTAAATTTAATCTATTTACAAATGACATCCTTACCACAATTGAATATGCCTGTGAGTGCCTGTACCACTTTTGTTTTAGTCATCGTGGTCATGTTTACAGGATGTTGATATTTTATTTGAATTTCTTTTATTTTTTCCTTAAATAATATGTGAAGCTTAAAATAAGTATTTATATTTTGCGTTCTGCACGGGCCTGAAAACATTGAGTCTTTTTCTATCTATAACTGTTTCACATGTGTCTGTAATTGAACTTCTTGGCTACCATGTCTCTCTGCTCGGCTCTGAACAGGCTTTCCATCTTGTTAAATGTCAAAATTGTTCACATGACAAAGCTAAAGTATAATTCATCATCTGTTAATGGGTCACTAATTAGAAGTAATTAAATGTTGCAGCTCTCTTTTACAGTATGTTGTTACCGTACGTTTGAATATTCTCTCTCTCCCTCTCTTCAGGCTGGCAGGTTATGTGGAGGCCTTGGCGTATCGGCTGGGAATGAAGATTCCGGACTTAAGCCCGAAACAGGCTGACATGTGGCAGACCAGAGTCAGCTCTCACGCGGTCTGTACCATCATATCACACTAAAACTCCCTGACCTTAGACTCTGCTCTCCAACGGTCTCTGTCCCTAAATGCTTCTCTCACCTTTTGGCAGGTGTAATGCACCAGGGTTAAGGGTTTGTGCAGTGACAACAGAAACGCAAGTCTCCTTGACGTGCCCACGTTTCCATCACTCTTTCAGTCTTTCAAATTAGTCCTGAATTATTCCTAATATGCTATGGCTGCTGAAGTGTGAAATGTAATTAGCCGTAATTAGGGTGAGTGTTTGATCCAGCTGTAAAAGGCTCTTTGCTGATTGTGAAAAGTCATGTCAGTTGTCCTGGCATGTTGGCGATACCTGCTGCAAACATTCAGTCTTAGCCATCGTTCCTTGCAGTCATTGCCTGTTCAGCCTTAAAGTCAGCAGGCCAGGTGCTGCATGATTAGACCAAACTGATCTTAATACTCAGGCAAAACAAACCAAAGTATAATAAAATAAAAGGTCAGTTTTATTTTAACAAGTCACTTGTAAGCCAATGTAAAAGGCTTATTTACTGGAAACGACAGAGCTGTAAAGATGAACTTTGTTTTATGGTGTATTATTTCAAATGTATTTTGTCATTAATATTTTCTTACTTTCATAATGTGTGCAGGGCAAAGCCATTGGGGTTGGCATCGGCTGTATCCTTGGCATGTTTCCTCTTTTCTTCTTCAAGGATGATGATGAGAAGAAAAAAGTCCAGTCGGAAGAAAAGGAGAAGACGCAACCACCACCTGCTCCAACAGAGAGCAGCAAAAACTAAGACTTTCATGTTGCTGGAGATAAATACTATTTGGAATCCATTAGAATACTTTAAACTGGGACTGATTGCGCTTGTCTGGTGGACTGAAGTGTATGGAAATGTCATTGAACCCGTTACAGTCTAATCACCGGGTACCCAGTCAAACTATCAAATGTATTCTGAAGAGGATTTTAGATATTATTTGATTGTAGAGTTTGAACTTAAGCACAGGAACCTGACTGTCTCTTGAAGAGACAATTAACGGTTGATTAATTGGACTGCTGCTACTCCAACTATTGCACCATAACCTCACCTTGTCTTGACTGACCGACACAAGCCGAAACTAATTTATTTTAAACACTCAGCAGTGGCCTCTTTCTCTCCTCTCCTCCGAGTCTGCTGAATATATATATATATACATATATATAAACCTCTGACTCTAGATGCTTAGATTGCAGTCAAGGGTAATTGACAGTTTGAGGGCTACCTAAAATATCAACAAACTTCGGTACCAATTCAAGAAGAAAAACGCAAGATCAGAAAAAAAAACGCCGTCAACGGCATTTTGACGTTGAAGGTTTCTCTTGTATTGTCAGAAATCCTGATAACTTATGGAGGAAGACTGAACAAAGAGGCATGCCTCGTTTCAGCAGTGTTAAACCCATTTCTTATCAGTTTTTGAGAGTGATGAGAGGGTCACTTTTGCATATAAAGATGCACCCTTCCACATCAAGTACATTACTCTTTGTCTTACATGCATGTCTGCCTTTTGATGATGTCAAAGTCTTAAAAAGTCCCGCCTGCCTCATTCATACTCCATGACAACCAGTCGGCTGCTCTTTGTGCTCATTACTTCTTTAGATTTTTATGTTTATTGTTGGTGATAAACTTTATATAGATTACCCATCAGTAACATGCACCACATGTCTCCCATGTATACTGAATGTAACAAGGTAGGTGCAGTTCAACAAAACCTTTTGAAGAGGAGTCTGTTACTTTCCTCAGAATTGCAGAGAGGCAGAGGGAGGAAGAGACAGATAGTAGCTGTGGCAGGAAGATAAGAAATGCCAACACTGAACCACCTGAGACCTCTCTCCCAGTGGCATCGACCCTCTGGCTCCAATACCCTATGATTTATCTCCTCACCAACCTGCAGCTTAACTACAACACAGCCTCCCCACGCACGGTGAGACAGCAGCAGGCCTCCAGTCCCGTTTCTGTTATGTAAGGGCAGCCTGGAAATACTCAGCTCAGTGGATAGTTTCAATTAGATTTGTGTTACCCTGTTTCCATTTTGTGAAAACGATGTTACTGCTTTAATTAATAAGACACAATTATATGTTTTCCCATACCTAATAGGTATATTATTATAGGCTCTGCTCTGCTGCCCTCTGCTGGCTGAAATTCGGAAACAGTTGCTAGTTGTTTTGCTTTAGACCTTTATACTGTAAATCATAAGATATTTGCTTTTCCTGTTTAGTATTCAAGCCCATCATTGTCTAGCCACTAGGTTCCTCTGGCTATAATTGCTCACGTTTTTACGATAATTAATGTTCTTATTGTTATATGCAAACCAAGTAATCTGCAGCATCAGCCAGACATGAACTATAAAGGAAAGTCTTAATTCAGCTGTCACTGATTTCCTGATTCATCTTTTGAATAGTTGTGTTTGTCACCTGCTCAGAACAGGTTCCTCATCTCTCTCTAGCAGAACTGAAGACTGCCGTTTATGGCGTTGAAGAAATGAAAGGAAGCAGCCACGGGTCACTGAATTGAATTTCCTCGCAGAAAATGTATTAAGATACAAGATATAAAATTGTTTTAGTTATTTATTATGTGGGTAACAGTGATCCTTAACAGTGATAATGATGAAGAAAATAATTGAACGTATTTATGTAGTTAGGATTTTTGATCTGATTGCTTGATTTCCACCGTGCATGCAGTGCTAATAAAATAAACACTATTGTACATGTTTACAGTGTAAGAATCATAAAAAAAGTTGTTCTAAAATTATACAATACAGAAGTATAAAAATCACTGGAGGTGATAAAACACTTGTGACTTGATTAACATGAAGAATATCATATTTTTGACTTAAGATATATATTTTATGGCTGTCTAAACAATATCAAAGCACAAGGGCTCTCTTGTGTTTTCCCTTTTAGACAGCCATTGAAAAAAGTTTGTTCTAAATATGTACATTTTTGTAGCTTGCAGAGGTTTCGCAGCACGGAGATTTGGACAGTGTGTGGATCTCACGAGGAGCCGAATGTGAGAAGAAACCTCTGCTTGATCAGCAGAATGTGATTATAGATATCGTTTTTCAAATAATAGTAGCATTTTGACTCCTTGCATTGGATCATTAAATTGACTGTCTCAGTGCATAGTCAGTTATGGTAATAAAATATAATCTCTGTCAAAATACTGTAATTAGGGGCTATTATCTTTTTCCTGGATTCACTTTGCCTCACTAGCATCACTAAACCTCTTTGTGTCATTGGGAGGAAAGTTAAAAAGATCTACAGTTCACAAAAGCTCAGAGTTGATACAATATCTTGAATCAATGTAATTTATCTTTGAAAAACGGGTGGAATGTTAAATCAAAATGATGGAAAAAACACATAAAATTATTCTTCATGGGTTTGCCTCTTTATTATGTGAAATGCAGTATGCTGTTGGTCGTGAGTGCATACTTAATGACCTTTATTTTTATTTTGTTTTCGCTAATATATTTTTTTAACTGTAAACTGGCTGCCTATATTAATTTGATACAAATGCAGGTGATGAAATTAGATTTTTTTTGTTTTCAGTGTTTGTATGGACCTGCAACAAATTCTTATACAGACTAATGCAGGTGAGATATTCCGCACATCTGTATTCAACAATGTGTCCTTAATTCAGCACATTGGATAAAGTTATTTGAATCAATCATTTTTTTTTAGTATCCATCTCACAGCTTCCTGGAGATTTGAGTTTGCTCAGGTTGAAGTTGGCAAGAGATTTGCTTTGAATTATGTGAACTCACCAAACTCAACGCACCAATAAAATAAGATAAAAGTTCTAAAGTTAACAGGAGCATCAATCAAGCACAGTCAACACACACACACACACACACACACACACACAGAGTCCTGGGAGGAAGTCTAATCAGGCAGATTAAGAGAACACATCTGTGGGGATGCACTGTGGTGCTCTTCCTAAATTAGCTCTTCTTTTTTTTTATACCAAAAGACAAAAACATTTATAGAGGCGGCTGACATTAGTTCACTGGAAGCAGATAACATGCTGGACCAAGCTTTTCCGTAGCTACCTGTATCTTAATCTTTCTCTGTACTTATTAACTTCTCAGGCTTACGCTGATGTGATACTCAAATCGGTCATTCATTATTCTCTAAAGGTCATAGGTTGAATTGAGTTAAAGAGTATTGTGTGGGGGCTCTAGTCATTCATTCCAATCATTATGACTAATAACTTGTATTATAATGTTAGAAACACAATATGAACATTAAGCTTTTTGATAATATGTGTATGCATGTGTTAGCCTATCTCCACATTTGTCTCTATAATTATACAGCTGCTGCAGTGACATAAACACCATTTGCAGAGATGATGAGCAGTAAAATCTAAACTGGATGTAGGCAGCATATTACAGCAAAAAACATAAGCACAGATTTGGTCATTATAGCTCCAAACAATGGACAAATAAATTGTATTTCATTATTGCATCGAGCAGGGAAACTGATATTGCTTATTTTGTAAAGAGTAGGAATCCAATAGAAATAAAATGAGCTTTTTCTTTCTGGCAACACAAGGTAAACTGTATCTCCCTGCTCCAGCTCCAGAAAGAAGGTAGACTTACTGAAGCTATCTTTACAGAGAGAGGGCAGTTTATTTCTTTATTTAGTACACTGACAACATGTCACCTAAAGGTTGTAAAGTTTGACTTCTGTAGTTAAACACGAAGTTTAAAAAAGAATGTCAAATATTTAATCTACCTCGTGTAGTCCCTCCAGAATCCCACACGTGTACTGAAATGGTTGTTAGTAGGAACTATTCTGAGGGCCATATAACCACCTGTATTTCTTTACACTGCTTTTTTGATTGAGTTTCTGCATAGACAAGACACTCAGTCTCATACAGACACTTGTATATGACTTTCATAAGTGGAACACACTCTAGCATTGTGGGGATTCAAGTATATTTTGTTGTTGCTTGTTTTCATCTTTGTCTCATTTTCTTCATCCCCCTGGTTGTCATTAGTTGTCTGTGAGCACATGCCTGTCAGAGGGAAACAAACAGTGAACACAAGGGACAGAGAGGCAGTCACTTTGAAAGCATCATCAGAGAATAAACCGCATGGGACGGGCGTGGCATAGATAAGGTTTGATATAAGGCTGTAACTGAGAGGATAGAAAGCAAATACGTCTCACTGGCATCTGGAATTATTAAATAGTTTTTACTTGTTCTTAAAAGATAGTCAGAATACAAAGATGTTTGTCTTCAGAATGCTTTATAATTCCTCATTATCAATAGTTACATACCAACTTAAAAATATCAGACAATTTAAACTTTGACAAATAAAACTGTGTTTCACTGAAGCTTTATTTGTTACTCAGATCTTTTGATACCACTCAATCTTTCCTCCGTACAAACGATACTAGAATGCAGGAACACAACATCTCAGTCAGTACATTTGATCATGCATACGTCTGCAAAATCACATACAAAAAAATACTTTTATAATCAGTATTGAGTCATTCAAATAGCTGCTCATTCTGACAACAGTCATACTACATACTCATCACTAAAAAAACATTACCAACATGCAAACTATACAGTGACATGGACACGTTGATAAAAACAACACATTTAAAGGTGACAGCTAGTTCCATATCAGTTAATAAGGGCTTTGTTTCGTAAAAAAAATGTTATGTTATGGCAAAGCCATACTTGGGCAGAATTTGAGCTTTCACCACACACACCTTGTGAGGAGTTTACTGTGGCTGGAACAGGTGTCAGAGGGACTAACTGTATTACCATCAGCATTTAGTTTTTTGTACTTCAGGTCAAACATTTTTATAACTGCAGGCCTCTTGCATTACTGACACTTCAACTCCAACAGAGGTACTAATGTGCAGTTAAACATTAAAATAATATCGCCACCTTTTCTCAAAAATGACTACAAATATAACATATTTAATCAGAAAGATTTGTTCTAATTAGACAGGGGAGACTGACAATAGTGTATTTACAAGTTTCCCCCCTTCTTGTTTCCCTTAAAATCTTGAACAATTCCCCTGCAGCACGTATCGAAAAACGAGTTGAGTCGACATGTAAACTAAGCCAAAACAGGCAAATCCAAAATACACATTTTCAGATTACATTTCAAAGCAGGTAATAAAATGCATTAAGATTGTGTCTCGAACATGATTAAACAGATACATACTGTTCAACTTCACATGCTATATCCAAAAAAGGTGCATTTTCATTAAGCAAGCCCATATAATGCAATTTAAAAAAAAAAGGGACAGCTTGATATTTTCAAGTGTAATGTCATTCTTCTTCAACAGACACTGTTACGCAACAAAAAAAATATTATTCCATTGCAACTTGTTAGCATTGTTAGCACACCCATAAATGTAGATAAAAGCTAACATGCTAGCCTGCTGCAGGTAGCACCATTAATAACCAAGCTACTGTGCTACTTTTAAAACTCCCAATGCTCCCAAACCTCTCATGAGTGATAACGGAAAACAATTAAACATTTAAAAACGTGCATGTATCTTTTTGTTTTCACCGTGCTTAGCTCATCTCTAATCGTAAGCGTCACCTTTTGATTCATCAACTTCGATTGTGCAAAAGTAAAAGCAAGTGAAAAGAAGACATCGTGAATTGTGGTGAGAAATAGTAAAATCAGTAGAAAAATATGCTTTCTGCTTATGGTGGGTATGAAGTTGCATTGGGAGATGCTGCAGGGTGGCAGTTTTCGTCAGTCCAAATTGGTCCAACTTTATTGCTTAATTCAGCAGAGTACAGACAGTACAAACAACCAGCAGATGTCTCTGTTAAATCCACCTGCAGCTGCTGATAGGCTCTGGTAAATCTAGTTTTCAAATGTGTTCTTTCTCACAAAGAACCACAGAATGAAAACAGCACCATGGTCCTGCTGAGAAGAAATACATTTGATTTATAAATTCCTATTTTTGTTCATATTATCCATTCTTTCAGTGTGCAATGGTTACCTCCCAAAAATAGAACAAGTGTATATTTCCTATCAGTTTTACCACAACTTTTTGTTTAATTACTCTACATCATGATACCAGGTATCCAGCACCGTTCACATGATGAAGTACTTAAACATTAACAACTATGTCACAGTTAAATTCCCTATTGCTTCAGCACAAAAAGAAATATTTTAGGGAAAGTGGACTAACCACTTCCAGTAAATCATTGAAAATCATATGCTTTTGCTTCCAACTGTTAACATCAACGTGTGCTCATGTTGTACCATTTCTTTACTTGTTACAACTGTCAATTCAAAACAACATAGGCTTAAGCTTGCTGTTGTGAAATCACACCATTTAAATATCCGTTCGCTTTTTCTTTTACGTTTACAGGGCTATCGCTAGAGCCCAGGATTATCCGTACTGACATAGTGTTGAATTTTTCTACAGAATGGACAAGTCTCCTCTCCTGGAGCTGCCATCCTGCCTTAAAAAACATCATTAGTAATAGTTTCACTGGACAGTTTGAGTGCTGCACGGTCTAATTGGTATTTCAAGTGTCGTTCTACCCAGAGCACCAACTAACAGTGAGAGAAACACCACCAGGACTCTCTCTCCTCTTGGTATGCTCTTTTGTTGTAGCCACACAAGAACAGCCTTTGTATGCCATGTGACAAAGTACGAGCGTGTCTAAGAGAGACTATGTGCATATTTGTGTCCTAACGTTTGTCTGTTTATGTCTGTGCGTGTGTGTGTGCGTGTGTGTGTGTGTGTGTGTCCTGGTATTTGTGCCCTGTTTAGGAGCTGCTCTCCCACTGTGCTGGCTTATATCCCACCAATCGGCAGGACAGCGCAGATAGAGGACAGGAAAGAAAGTGAGCCTCCGTTCTCTCTTCACACTGTTGCATTGTTGTTGGAGCAGGCAGGCTGGTGTTTAGATGGGCATGGAGGGGGGTAAGTGGAGGAGAGTGGGGGCAGGTGGAGGAGGTCAGTCTCCTGGTGGTGGTGGTGGCGGTGGTACCAGAGACGTTCCCTCAGCTAATGTTTCTCTTTCCAGTATGCCTGCTGTGCTTATGTTTGATGTTTTGTCTTCAGAATCAGGTTCTGATCTTAATCTTACAATATGGCAGAAACACCCCCCCCATGCATATCCAGTGCCATAGGTTGAAGGGCTGCATCGTATTGTACCATCAAAGTTTTTTTCCTCACTCCGTATTGTCCCAAAAAATAAGTAGTGTTTTCCCATTTTAGGTTTGCTGAATACCTTTTAGGGTTATTCACTTGTCTTTGAGAGAACACCCTCGACTGAGAGCCTGGTAAAAGAACGTGAAGAGGGGATTTTCAGTCTACTTTGTCATTGTTGTTGGAGTGAACAGGCTGGCACTGTGCTGGGCACGGAGACGAGAAGGAGGAGGAGGAGGAGGAAAATGTTTTGGTGGTGGCAGAGAGTACACTGGGTTTGTGTTTCCAACGCAGGGCGATCACAGCCAGAATGATGATGTGAACGTGGAAGTACATAGACCTAGGAGGAAAAACAGGAGTGTAACTTTTGTACCTTTGTCACTAATGTACTGTTAGGGGACATGTTGACCAGTAGGATGAAAGTGACATGAGAAAATAGAGCAGGCCACGAAATATCATGTTCGAAAATAAAATAAGAACAAAATGTGTAAAACAAAGGAGAAATCTTGGGCTCAACTTTTCAGCAGTAAGTGCATTAGCTCTTCATATACGATCTATATGTTGCTAAAAGCCTGCAAATACATTACTAAAGTACTAAAAGTACTAAAGCTGCAACAATTTGTTTATTAGGCGATTGACAGATTTCAGAAGACTGGTTTCCCTGGTCTTTTTTAATTGTATATTGAATTTATTTGCAGTTTAGTCTGTTGGTTGGGCAAAAATAGACATTTGAAGATGTCTTTGGGAATTTGTGATTTTCATAACTTTTCAATTTTCATTCAATATTCTTCAATAGGAATGCTGTCGGCTGCGAACTTGCATGTGCAAGAGGGATGCACATGTACTTCTATATAAACTACAATTGGGGGTCTGTATCACCAGTACTTGGCGGACGCACAACCGCCGAGCTTGTTGCGCATAGTCTGTGCTGACCTTTGTGAATGTGGGCAGACGACGTCATTTACGTCACGCTGATCCACATGGCCACACGAATGCAGCAAATATGAATTGGATAGGAAAGGAAGAGGATAAGAGGACTGCAGATGAATAACGTACCTGTAATAAACCAAAGTGGGCTCTACTGCAAGAAGTAGGAAAGGCATAACAGTGTAGCAGATGGCCAGCTGGGTGGCTGCCCAAGTTAAGATGTCGTAACCCAGCTTCAAGCCTCTGGAGCTCAACAAGTAGTGGCGAACAGACTTCCGTACCTGGTTTGGAGAGACAGATGAACAGAGAGGGCTAAAGAACTGTTTTAACACCAGTGATAGGATTGGTGCATTTAAGCTATGCTGTTGATGTAATTCTAACTAACCCAATTAAGTTACATGACAAGAATGTATTACATTCCTTTAAAACTATTTTTATTTTTTTTATTTAGTCGACTAAAACTAACGTTTCTGTGTATTATATTCAGCTTTAGTTCAACATCTACTTTCATCAACATGTCAGCCAGGTGTACTTATTGCTTTTTTGTTTTTTTTAACTCAGATGAAGCTGCTCAACCAACCGTTCATCACATACACGAAAATACAATTCAAGCCCTTCTTATACAGGTGTTTTCTGACAGATACACATTTCCAGAACCGCTTTAACAATATCAAGAAGTGTTTATGTTCGCAGTTGTATGCTGGATCATTCATTTGAATTTCCACAGGAGGTAGAGAACTCACAGCTCGTGCTGCCATGGTGATGGGGATGGCAGTGATGAAGGTGAAATAATACCCGGGATAAACCCCGTGCCACAGGGCCGACAGGATAAAGGTCAACGCCAACCTGTGCTTGGGGGCTCGGTCATAACACACCCTGTGAAGATGAGAGGAATCAAACATATTCAAAGAAGTTTGTGAAAAGGAAAGCTGAGTAAATGTTTTCTGACTGTGGGCATGAGTGTTGAAGTTCACATTTGCAGCACTTACATTTTGAGCCAAATTCCTGTTCGAATATTCCAGTTGTCTATGAATGTCTTGAAGCTGGTTGCGGTCTAAAAAAAGATCAATAGATAACCAGATAACAATAACTTTGTTAGGTAAGTCAATACCACACTTTGACCAACATAACTGTGGATGAAACTTAACACAGTGCAGAGAGACTAGGCATGTACGTTTCTTAAAATCATGTGAAACACTGAGGGTACCTCAATTCTCAAGATGTTGAGGTTGCAGATAAGGTCCCAAGATGGCTTTCCATTTTCATCCATCCCCAAGAAACCATATCCTGCAGCGTTGTTGACGGCATCAGCTGACAGGACAGAGAAAAAAGTATAATCACATGACTTCCATGGCAATAAAAATGTAGCTCATGTTCCTATTGTATTCCCACCTGACAATTGGCTAATTACAAGATAAACATACAAACACACACAGTGCTCACATAGTGTCCAGGCGAAATAGAATTTGGGTCTTGCTGCTTGTATGGAGAAGAAAGCGTAGGTGAGCCTTGTGACGAAAGGGGCGTGGCTGACAAAGTTGGGGTCCACGTTGTACGTTATTGGCATAGACCGAGTCACAGTGAGGAAGAACAGCATGCAGCCGCTGCAGACCAGCAATTTTCGACACACAGCATTCTGCAAAGAAAACAGATGGAGGCACACATTACAAATTGACACGATGACCACTGAACTATTTAAATCGCTCCAAAATCAGGTCCAGTTGAGATTAGAGGAAATAAGTCATATTTACAACCAAGATTTAAACAAAGTCAGCAGTAGGACTAGGTACAAAAACTGAAAAATCTGACTCCTGATATGGCTGGAAAAGTCTCAGTGAAAACAATAAATAAAGTGGGAGAAGACTGCGGTTTAGAACTGACCGGCAGACTTTACTACAGTCCCAGTCCCAAGCAGCAATATGCATTCAGGAACTTACCAGAGGCGATGGCTCCGGTGTCTTATCATAGCCGTTCTGACCATTACACGTCCCAGAGTGCGGCCTGAGCCTCCTGCTGATGTGTCTGCCCTCTATGAAGTCTATGTATTCCTTATAGTTGCTGCATGGTCCCACCAAGATACTCAGAAAGTTCAGATTGTAACTCAGGTACTCGATGAGAGAAGGTCTCATACTGCAGAAAGACAAATCATTTATTTTAGAGAATTCCTTTATTTTGCTGTGTAAAAGTGATCACTTCAGGTGCAATGCAAGACTGTTATTTGTAATTTTTCCATTTAAGTTGGGTGGTAACGTGATAAAAAAGTGACTTTTTAAAATGTCACACATTTTTTTTCGGATTACAGCAGTTCCACAGCATTTTCAGGGAATAGGGTTGGGTATCAAGAACTGCTTATGAATCGTAAGTGTGAAATCATGAAGAAATCGCTTTGATAAGCTTTTTGATTCCTGATGGAAAAGTTTTGACCTACTGAGCTTTTGTCTACATCGTTGGTTACGCATGCGTCAAAGTTTATGTATAATCTATACAGTACAAGCAGAATTGATAAATGAAATCTGACTCTGAATCAATAAAATGTAAGTGATATCCAAACCTACAGGAAGAACAGGAATCTTAAAGTAAGCTAACACACATGAGACAATCACTGAGTTTAGAGCTGCAGAGTTATCACACACGAGCAACACTGTGTCTTATGATCGTTTTGTGATACATTTTCAAATTCATTTGAATTTATTTAAAATTTCATTCTAGCATGGCATGCATTGTACACTGATGACTGTGGTTTTATCGAATCACATGCATAAAAATATTATATTTTCCATGCAAGATGATGCGTCTTTTCTAAGTTCCTAGCATGCTTTTTACATGAACAAGCTATTCACCATGATTGTATCTCCTTGTCATTGTCCTAAAGGAAAAGAAACAGTTAATTATTATTTAAATAAGGTGTTAATTCAGATGCAACCGTCTGTGCATACATACAGGGACATTCGGTCCAGATACATATTTGTCCTACGCATCTATGTGCACCTCAAGGGTCAGGTTTAAAAGAAAACCAGTTAAGGACACAGCGCTCTGACTTGTCTCCAGGAAGTCTATTCCCTGATGTTTCACACTACAACATATAATTACCACTGTACAAAAAAGATTGAAGTTGTGAGTATTCACGACAGTAAAATCTTACTTTATAGCCAGAGGCTTCTGCTCCGGGGTAAGTTGTTCAGATTTCTTACACATACCTGAAAAACAAGGGACGACATTATCAGTAACCTGTTTGGAAACTTAAACTTTGTGTGTGTGTGTGTGTGTGTGTGTGTGTGTGTGTGTGTGTGTGTGTGTGTGTGTGTGTGTGTGTGTGTGTGTGTGCGTGTGTGCATCTTCTCCTTTGCCTTACCATCATGGAGCTGGAAAGCCAGCGTGGTTATCTTCTGTGTTACTATCATCAGAGGCCTGCACACAAAAGATAAATGTTAACTAATGTAAGATACGGACTTTGTGGAGATTCTGGGATGAAAAAATAAATAAATACTTTTAAAGGATATATAAAGTTTCATCATTCTAACTCTCACAATACTGTGGGACATAAACTAATCCATAAATAAACTGATGTGGTGCACACCATGTGCTGCAAGTTGTCCCCTCTCTTTTAATGGCTCTCCAATCTTTCACTATCTAAAAAAACAGAAATGCTGTAAAAAAAAAAAGCTAAACTACAGCAAGGAAATAAGTAGTGATCATAGAAGAATGAGAGTAGAACGGATATTCCCATTAAAATCAACATAGCAGGGTGGTGAGGGTGGCGTCCATTTCCATCATGTTGTTACCGTTACTCTCATTCTACTTCTCTGGGAGGGTTAGGGTCAAGAGCATTCTGGTGTTTTTAGCCACTGAAAACATTTCTAATGTAGGAATCCTGTTTTTGAAATCTTTTAAAGTCAGAAGCAGCATGTTTTAGTGACTTTTCAGTCATTTATTATATGACAGACTTGAAGCAAAGCACGTCACAAGCAAACGCCTACTGAGCATCTGTCTGAGGCTGCAGAATGTAATTTCCCCCTGTGAATAACTTCATTCTTTCCAGTAGTGTCAAGTCAGGTCACTCACTAATCCAGTGCAATTCATTCAATTCATTTCACTTAATCATTGTCTCTCTAAACCCAGACAGCCATCTTGTCAAGCTCACAATGCTCTAAAGAAATAGATTTTATAAAGTTGAATAATAGAATAAGGCGAGCAAGAAGATTTCATCCATCACATACTGAAAGTTTTTTACACTTATTTGGTTTGCAATAAACAGTAAAATGTAATCATTTGCTTTTATAACTTTCATAACTTGTAACATTGGTACTTCAGAAACTGTCATCCAGAACAGCAATACAATATACAGCATTACAATGAGATCAGAGACATTAGGTGAACATACAGCATGTGTGCAATCATGTTTGTATGATATTTCATTTACATAGCTTAGATTTCCGTTTCAGTCGTTTTAGTTCATTAGACATTTATTGATAGCAAAAAGTGCTGAAAGTGAGGAGACGGTGGAGCGCGTTGAGGTCAGTACAGTAAGTCTGAACAGACTAGTTTCACACCCTTCTCCTAGTTTCATTCACAGATAGAGACGTCTCTGTCCCAAGAATGTGAGTGTGTGTGCGCACAGACACACTCAGACACAGACACGCACACACAGACACACACAGACAGACACAGACACACACACACACACGCAGACACACACACACACACACACAGTGGGCTGCATTGTGTGGACAGCATGGAAAACCGAGGCAGAGAGGGCTCGAGCGGCTGGCAGTGCCAGCAGAATGAGAGCTGGCAGTTGGCTTTAGAGAAACATTTTCACGGTGCCAGCCAGTATGTGCAGCTCTCTCCACCACTGTAGCCGATAGACTCTGTGACCCTATCCAAGGCTGACTCACAGGCCTGCCTGATCATCACCAAAGTCGTACGGAGTGCAAGTGAGGACTCCAGCAAATTCATCCACACCAGAACTGGGAAAAAAAGGTTGCAGAATATGGTGCCAGCAAAATCAACCTTTTACTGCACTACTGCACACAGAAAACACTATCACCGGCTTAATCTGGAACGAACCGTTCCAATAAAACCACTGGTGCCACCTCAGGCATTATCCTGGCAAAATACATGTATTTGCAGCTCCGTGTTCAGTTAAATATATGTAGTTTTTTTTTTTAATGCTGGGCCTAGTATGTTAACACAATAATAACCCTCTTTGTACAAGCAACTGCATGCCATCAATGTGAAAGTAGCTATGGAATTCAGTTACAATTAATACATTTGATTTCAAAACAGTATTTCTTGATGATGAATTCATTTCTGAAATAATGAGAAATGACAGAGGAGTCACTGCTCATCTTCTGTCATAGGAAATCTCCTCCTGCTTCGCTAAGTTTTTCTTTTTAGCACTTTTGTATGATCCTTATAGAGTCCAAATGTAATGTTGTAATGAAAAGACATTCTTCACAAAAAGAGTAAGATACTAAAGAGTAACCTGCCCTATTGGGTTTCTAACACAACAAAGTCACAGTTGCCAGGTGGCACATTTCACCTTAACTCTCCCTGGCTGGGCAATGTCACACTGCTGCTTTTTAATCATGGAGCTGTATTTACACAAGGCTGTGGCACTGGCAAACGTGGAAGCAGGTACAACACGGTTTGGAAATGTTAACTGATAACATGGGAGCAGATCTAAAACAGAAAAGACTAATATGCTGTCACCAACAAGGTGTGGCAAAGCGAGAGGATAAGAGGTGAGACAACAGAGTGAATGTTTCTTACCCAGAGAAGTCAGTGGACAGAACTCCATAGTTATAGATGAAGACTCTGCTCACTTGGCACACTGTCAAGTAGCCCATCGCCATCACCATGGAATACCTGAGTGTTGAGGAATGAGCAAAACTAAATCAGACAAAAGACAATTAAGATGTTCTGGTGATAGATACAATACCTGTAACGATTATGAAGTAGGGCTGCCTGTCGTGGTTTATCAAGATTTATTTTACACCCAGTTATTCGTTTTTATGCTGTTTATATTACCTTTAGAGATTTTGCGCTGATGGTACATCTAGAATGATTGAAGGGATATCGATGTTTTCTCTGCATACTCAGATTGAGACAACAACATGGATGTCTTTCTTACATGTCTGCATGCAGATGAGCTTAGTTTAGCCCAATTCATGATTGATCTACTGTATGCCATTGAGTAAAAACTTTTTTTTTTAAAGTAGGATGCTAAGAATGTTATACTTAACATTAAAATGTCTTCATCAAAACAGAATTTTCCTTATCATTTGCTGTGGTTGCAAACCTTGTTGGTGTGCACTTGCAAACTGGAAATGGGTCAGAACATGTGCTTTATTCGATACCATTGAAATTGGTGACTTAAAAATATGTACGTGATAACATGCAGTTGAATTAGACTAACAATCTGTGTTTTTGAGAGACACACACACACACACGCACACACACAGACCAATCCAACTGGTGTGTCTGGCTGCCTTTTCTCTTACATATTGCAACAGTATCTTGCAGATGAGATGTTGCTGTTGTAGCAGATCTGTCAGACCAGACAGACATGTCAGTCTGATCTAGACACAACACTTGTAGCAACTTATTTACAACAAACCAGAATTGTGTTTGTCTATAACCAAACTAACCAGGCAACCAAACGGCTACAAAGGGCAAAAGTATATAATAACGCTTGGTCAAACTTTCCCTTTCTAAGCTTGGCAAAACAACATTGATTGATTGTACACCGAATACCATCTTTTATATGTTTACATGTCACAAATTCCACCACATTTCAGAGCTGTAACATTTCATGATCCATTTTATAATACAACATTTTACCTCCATAATTTTGCTTTGTCCCAGACTTTTATGTGAATTTCCCTCTGAAGTATGAAGAACAAAACTTACCTGTGTACATTGTTGAGGTCAGCTTTGATGATGATCAAGTAGCTTGCGACCACTACTGTCAAGATGTGAACCGAGTACCTGCAGACAAGGACACACACAAAGTGGGCTGTATGTCTGTGATAGGATGCAGTGTGCATCAGTGGAGTCTAGAAATGTTTCCCCTAAAACGTGTTACTTATAGATCAAATGCCACAACTATTTCTCTTGTGTATCTCCTTTCTGTGCACCCTTACAGTCAACAGCCTCAGTGTCCTCCTATAATTATAAGCCTGTGACACTGCACACCAGCCCTGACTATTTGTCAGAAAGCTAGACAACAAGTAGACAATTATAGTTGAGAACTCAGAGGTCAACTACCACATATTTTCTCTCAAAATATATGTTGGTGATCATATGAGAGAATTTGAATGGAGTAATGTGTGAGCGTATAGCTGACAGTATCATACAGTACCATCCAAAGCAGAAGATGAGAAAGGCGATGCCAAGAAGAGCGGCCACAGCGTGCCTGACCAGGGGATTGGCATGGCTAGGACTGAGGTAGAGACGAAACCAGAAGGCAGCAGCCAGAGCAAACAGCTGGCACGCCAGAAAATTCACCTTTGTGGGAGAGATAGAGATTATGATTGGCCAATATTCAACAAAAATATCTGCTTTTTAATAGCTGACAAAACACAACTCCTGTAGAGATATTGTGACAGCATGATGCAAGGTTACAATGATTTCACCCCTCACTTGTTACATTATCCTTAGTGATGTCATATCCATTTTATGAGGTTTATAAGTTTTACTGTGATCTTTGTATAGTAGAATATCAAATAGTTGCGTTAAGTAGCCTCCCTTTTAAATTTTGACACGCATATCTTCTGTTTCTAAATGCCTTTTCGGAGAGAAATAAATACCAAAATCCTTTTTATCTGCACCATTACAAATTAACTCCAATGTGGGCGTCGATGATGATGACGACTAACTGCACGGGGACACAACGTTAATTGACAGACTATAGTCGTAACACAGAGTTATTCATAAAACAACACAGATTGAGAAATGCTGTTTATGAACTCCGAAATATACGTGTTGTGATTCATGGAGAGGTCATCCTACCTGATCAAGAGGAAAGCCCAAGTGTTCACTGACAGGCAGCAGCCACTTGGATCCAGTGGTTTTAAACGCAGTGTCCTCCCGCTCGCTCATCCTGCTCCTGTTTGTCTTTTTCCTTGTCTTTTGTTTTGTTCTAGCAAACTACTTATTGTTTTCTGTAACATAAATACATCGTTTGCGCCAAAGGCTCGTGACTTGTCAAGCCAGTTGACCTGCCGCTCTCTCTCCTCCTCAGACTCACTGCCAGTCAAGTCAAACAGTGATAGAAAGAAAATAAAAGGCTTTTTCCGGTCATTGCTTTCAAAATAAAAGCCGGGTTGACAAATGTACACAATTATGTTAAGCCCACAGCATCGCTACTACTAAAAAAAAAAGCAAATAATAATATTATGTACTGTCTGTAAGGAGAACATGTACACGCAGATCTTTCACTGTAAAAGGCAATGTTTTAATTATACAAATTCCCACAAATATCTATTTGTTTTGGGCTGCATATCCCTCCCTTTCAAAAGTGGCAGTGTAGCTTGTATTTTTATGTAAAAATCAAATAACTTGCATCGTGAGTGAATATTGTTTTTAAAGGATAACATAGTGTGTCTAGTAGGCTATATGTAAAGGACATTGAAATATTAAATAATATTCATATGCAAATCATTTAATTTAATTTCCGATGTTATTCAGGCTCTCTTTCAAACTCAGTGCAACATGAGTTGACAAAGTTGGACCAGTGGCTATTTCCCTTGCCCCTAATTTTAAAATGAATGATTTTTCAGGGGCTCATGATGACAACAAATAGACCTAATCATTAACAAGAGCAAGAACATTTGAATAGAAAATGTTTGAATATGTTATTCAAAGACTAAATCAATCACCTTTGGTGCTCTGTGGTAACATGTGTATCTGCGCTGCTCTTTTGATGAGTTGATTTTTAATAGTCAACATTATGCTCATGTACAAAGGTAAGGTTTGCTTTGAGTTCAAAAATGGACTTGACATACTGTATGTTGTATTGCAAATTAGAAGCACTGACCACAAACATACAAGCACAAAAAAGTGCAAATGTTTTAAAAAAAAAATTTAATTTGCAAGGAATCAATGTCAATATTCATGTTTACCTGTGATCTTTGTTGTCCTTGTTTTTAGTAGTTAGGTCTATTTCAGAGCAAGTGCTTTGAGAGTAACAAAAAACTAAGTAAAATTCCTTGTATGTGCACACACTTACTTGGACAATAAAGTTGATTCTGGTTCTGAATTAGGCCTACATATAGGGTACAAAAGGAGCTGTGCAGAAAACACAATGCACAAAAACAAACATATTACCGCCATATAACACTAACCACACTATTTAAAATGGAACTATCTTTTAGGAGGCAAATAGAGGAGGATGCATTCTGTATTTCATTCCATTTTTTTTATTAATTAAGTTGTATTTAGTTTTGTCACCACTTTTCATTGACTTAGTTTTACCATCTGGTACAAGACTGATCTGCAATGACAGCAACCCATTATCTTGGAGGTCAGTATTTAATTCCCAAAGATGATCTTCTCATTCTGATATACATAGTACTCACACAAATCCAAATTAAGAAAGGTGGCTAAACATTCAGGGCTGAAAGTATCACTTCATCCTTGTCTCGTCAGCACAATCGGTCACTTGCGCCACTTAGCGTCCTGTCAGGGAACACGCAAGGCGTGACAGGTGACGCTGCCTGTTTACAACTGCCAATGAACACGTGGCGTGCCGAATCTTGAGCTGTCATTGGCTGGTACGGCTGTAATATGGGCGGGGACTGTTCTCTAAAGGACCAATAGTGTCTGGCATGTAAATTCTGTTTGAAAATTTCCCGGGAAATCCGAGTTTCGCGGGAGGGCTCTTGAGCGCGTAAACCGTATCCCTTCATTCATCAGGCCGTTTCCTGAAGCCATTTCTAGACGGGGGGAACGAGAGTTGCGCTACTTTTTAATCCGTTGCATCTGCCTAAATGCACTTTCTTAAGGATAAATACTTTACAAAAGTCGATGAATCAGACTGTCATCTTTACTTCGGTCTGATTATTTGTGTAACTATTACGGCGGATTAGCAGCCAAACGGGCTTGAAAGTACAGAGACAAGAAAGGGGTTACCCCGAATCCGCAAGATGAGAAGAGGGATCTCCTCGGCTCCGGACAAAGTGATTTTAGCAGGGGTTGGGGGCTCTCCTCTGGACAATAATATCATTTTAACAACTCTCACGGATCGTTTAAACCCCGGTCAAACCAACGCTACGTATATCCAAATAATAACCACCCCACCGCCTTGCAACGTTACACAGACATCAAATGTGTGTTTATCTGAACCTCAGATAAACAACATTTACACAACTCCACAACAAGCTGCAGCAAACGGAGCAGGACAACGACCCGCTCTGGGGAGACCGCCGGTAATCATCTATACAGCTCGTTTCAACACATTTGGCTTGCTACAACTAGCCCCAAACACGACAAAATGTTAGCTTGCTAGGCTAGCCGAGCTTGTTGTTCAGGCAGCTAACATTAGCTGCTTAGCCAGAGCAGTCCCTCAACCTAGCGAGGTGGCTAACTAACTACCGCTAGCTAAGTTGCCCAAGTGGGTTGGTTATGTGGTATGTTGACTGTAGGGAAGCAAACGTCGAGTTTAAGTTAGTTTTACGTTTACAGAATCGTAGACCTGTCATCTAATAGCGTGCTATGCTAACTTCATGGTGCTTTTGAGTCCGCTTCACCCTTGCAGCCAGATGGAAATATTGGTAGGAGATGAGTAACGTTAGCGGTGGCCTAGTGGCTGCTGTTGGTGCCCTAATTTGGGGGTTGGGGGATTGTTGGGCTGCTTGGGTCTTAGTTAGCTGATTTTTTAGCTTTATAACGGGACACGAGGGGCTAAATATGCAAAAATCATGGGCTTATAAGTAGCTAAAGCTTCACTTCAGTTTTGAAACTACTCGATAGACATTTCTCCCAATCGTCTCTGAAGATGCAAGCCAACTTGGATGAAGCTCGAAAATGTGTTAGCTTTCAAGGCTAGTAGCAGTATTGATTATTAGAGGACAACATTACACGTTGTCAGCATTGACCTTATTTTGTACAAGTGTTTTACGTCCCTCTTTTTTTTGCAAATAAAGTGTAACGTTATGGTTCCTTTCATGCCAAGTAAAGTGAAACTCGAGTTTGTAGCTGTAGAACTGATTACACGTTTCCTGTGTTCTCAATCTGCACAAACCACACTAAATAGTTTCAGCAGCATTCAGGGTGTTGGTTTGTTCCTGGCTAGTCATCTTTCATAAACTAAACTACACTCTGTATCTCAGGCTGTAGCCATGACCAGGCAGGGGGTGAGGGGAGCTGCTTGCTGATACATAAAATGGCTGACATTTTGACTGTCAACAGAGGGCATTTTATTCCACATTTTCTTGGGCTAGATTAAGTAATAGTGTTTTAATATGAGGTTTGCTACACTTGACCAACTTAAATTGAGTGTTATTTGACTACTCCTACATTGGGTTTAGAGGTAAATGCAGTAGGGCAGCACCCTGGTACTGGTGTGTTGCTCAGATACTGAAACATGATGGATTCTAGCCAACACAGGAGTCTAAAGGTTTCCTGGTTGAAGAGACTATTCACTAAACTGCCATGTTAACAGTAATGATGACTAGAATGACAATTTGGGCTGTTGTCAGATAAAGTTTTTTTTTTTACTGAAGAAACATGTTTCCATTAGGCAATTCAACTTTTTGCCTTTATAAATGACCTGGGATATGGAGCACTCAGTCTAAATGGTCCTTAACATTGTGTCAATTTAAGATGTCTTAATATTGCTGAAACCATAGATAATGAACATACCTGACCTTTTGTCAAGCGACGCCAGTGCTACAATAGAATAAATAGATTCTGACACGTTAGACATTGCAACCTGTAACTTTGAAGTCACGAAGAATGTGGACATGGGTGGAGCAAACGTTGGATTATATCCAAATGGACAATAAGATCCCAAAACTGTTGTTCAAAAAGGGCATTACTATTTGGATTTGATTCATCGGTAAGTTCGGTACAGAAAATGACTTGTTTTTTTTACATTCTGGGACAGTAGGTTGTGATCTGTTGGTAAAATTAGAAGTGCATGTGTTATTTATGGGGCTACCTGGTCTTTGTCAGTATACTTGTGTTGGTTTCCTTGGGTATTACTATGCAGCAATGGGATCAAACCCTTAGGTGACTCACACTAAAGCTATTAGGGTTTGTCTTGGCCAATGCGTTCATAAAAGAAGAATTCATAACCACTGGTTTTGCGCAACGTCATAAAACCCAACACGATAACACTGAAGTTTTGACAAAAACATTGTCTTTTAACTATTTATGACTATCTTTTTGACTTCACCTCAAATGATGAAAAAGTAGGCTCTGATGGGACAGAAGAGTCCTCTCAGATTCAATGACCAAATGGAACATAACACTGGAATTTGTTTAGCAAGTGCAGTCTTTATCAATTCATAAACGTTTTCATAACTTATTTAAAAATGGTCTTTTAACTTTTAAAATGATTGTGAATACTGAAGATAAGTGACACTGGTTACACAGAATTAAAGTTATGATGATTTTATTATCACCCATAATTCCTGGTGGCCTCAAAGATGAAATGCCTGCCAAATGACCAAATCTACTATTTTTGTCCCCCTAGGCAAAAAGGCGGTTGGCTCTCGATGATTCAGACCACCAGTACCAGTCAGAACCAGCCAGGACTCCAAGAGGCAGAGGAGGGGCCGCGGTGGCCAATGGGGCACGGCTAAAGACACCCAGAAGTAAGAAACCCTCTGCCATCCTGTTAGTACATTTAACCTAGCATTTTAAGGCATTGTGATACAGGGGCATCCTGTGCCACCAAGTTTCATACAAAGGAACAGCGTTGATGCAGCGGCTTCATTTAGTTATCAGAACAAACAGATTCTCACAGAGCTGAACACATTGGACAGTGTGATGTGCTCCACATGCTCAGCAAGGGTTAAAGAACCACTTCATTCTCACTCTAAGTGCAATTCAGTTTAACCCAGCCCTTGACGAGAGTCATTTCATAGTTGATGTATGAGGGTAATAGGCATTCAACATTCATTCAAAGTATTTAGATTATAATTTCGTTATTATTAAACAAAGCATCCAAATGCCTGAGCACTGTGGACTTCTTAGTAGTAGCATCAACACACAGTGTTTACTGAACAAGACATAGTGGAGCTGAAATGCAGAATGCACACACATTAAAAAAACAAAGTTGTTTTAGCTTTTTTGCATGTTAGTCCTGCACACTCAAACGATACAAAACCTTACTTCCTTCTTAATTGCTACCTGACTAATACCAATCATATCATTATCCTTTTAATTCATTTATGGAAAAAAATACTACAAGATACCCTGTTGGGATTTTCTGTTTACTCAGCTTTCTGTACAGTCTACTGAACTAGAATATAACCAGAACTTGAAAATAAATCTGTACCTCAGTTGTTGATTCCTTATATATGGCCACTGCAGCAGTGTAATATATTGTTGATTCCAGCCACAGGATGTGTTGGAGGGCGAGACAGGTGACATGATGTGACCTTCTGATGCTATCAACACAGAGCTCTTTTCTCTATTAAAATACAAGTCCAGCTGGAGAAGATCTAACTCTGTGCTTTACACTAAATGTTTCCAGTTGGTGATTATCAAAGTTCAAGTTAACTTCAACTCGTCGCTTTAACTGTAGTCTAGTTTGTAATTCCCTTTTTTTTATGTAAATTGCACATTCCCAGCTGATTACGACTGATTGAGTAATCTACCTCTGAAATTTCCTGGAAAAAACAAAAGAACCCCAACCCAGTTTCAGTTTTTTTCAACATGATGTACTTCAGCTTTTTAAACCAGTGTGGTCCAATAAAAAAAACGCCACACCAGTTTCCCAAAATGACTACAAAGTTAAGTCTTTGTACTTTCATACCTGTTAACTTGTCCTGACACCTGCTGGTTTTTGAGTACGGAGTTTTGTGATCGGGTTGACTTTCACATTATGGACAAACCCACAATTTGCTTGGGCTTCATCTTTCCAAGTAAAATTATTATTAGGAAGTTTACTGTTTTACTTTCCTTGCAAAAATTCAACATCAAGTCTAATGCTGAACTAATCATCATTTCCCCTATATTTCTCTCTTCCTCCTACTTTTCCTCCACCATAGCACCCAAGTCTCCGCCAGAGAAGACTCGGTACGACACCTCTCTGGGTCTGTTGACAAAGAAGTTTGTGGACCTTCTTGCCCAGTCTTCTGATGGCGTCTTGGACCTCAACCTCGCCGCTGAAACATTACAGGTAATTTCAGATCCAAACAAAAAGGCTAATTAGAAACTAGTGGGATGGTTATGTAAAGAAAACCTGCCTAACAGTTGATGCATGTCTCCTTTAAATCCTGTTAAGTGATGCTGCTCAAACTGGATAGGAAAATGTATCGGTGACATTTTAAGCAAATATATCAAGTTTTCGGTATTTGAGTTGGGGATTGTTTTTTGCTATGATTGGTAATTTACACAGTTAAATCCACCACTAAATTGATAACTTATGAGACCTGTATCTTCTACAATTAGGTACAGAAAAGGCGGCTGTATGATATCACCAACGTACTAGAAGGCATTCACCTCATCAAGAAGAAATCGAAGAACAACATTCAGTGGATGTAAGTGGTCACTCTCTTACTCTTTCAATCAAATACTTACTTTGCACCTTTAAGATTATGTTTTGTCTGTGGACACAAGCACCCCCTGAAATTGATTCTCTTCACATAATGTGACACATTCTCGTTCTCTTGATTTCTCCATGTGTCTTCCTTTTCCATTTAATGAGGCATCTCATTGTTTTAGAGATAAAACCTTTTTTATGTTCCAGCATTGAATAGGCAGGTAAAAAGGTTGCATGCAGACAGATCTTCAGGACAAAGTGTAGAAGACTAGTCTCAATGTCTGGTGGCCACCAGGCTGAAATGGCAGCCTGTTTGTTTGACATGGCCAGAATAAATTGGTGAAATTGAGAATAGTCTACTTTGCTGGTCTGTGTGTGTGCTACCTTTTCACCTAGTTCCAATACTGGAACTTTATGAAGTTTAGCCCCACAAACAAATACTGGGAAGGAGCATCCTCTGACAGACCTAACTAAACTTTTAACATTTTTATAAATCTGTGTGTATCTTGGTTTGGTGTAGCAAAAATGTTAAGATTGGCTTTGACATACAAACAGATTTTGAAGTGTTCCTTGGCCTGTCGAGCACAGGAAGGCAGGTGGCTACATGCAAGCTGTTGCCACATCAAAGTATTAGGATACCTGGCTGTGCTACACTCTACTCTGTACATTTAATTATACCCTCATTTTGTTCAGTAATTATTAAGGACACATGCAGTTTAGGAATAGGTCTTTAGGCCTATGAAGGCCTTCAGTGACCAATTTTTCAGTTGCGTGTATGATGACATACTGTATCTGTTTCTTTAAGTTAAGGCCCAGATTTTTCGTGTCTTGGATAGGCTGTGGTTGGCCTAGATTTAGATGTTGCTAAAATAAATGAAAGCCACAACGGTCACCTAACTTGAAAATGTCCACAGATAACTTGCTGTGTTAATCTTGTATCAAATGACTGAGAAAGCCTTTAACGGTCAAAATATTTCAGTCCGCTCTGATGAAACATGTTTGGCCCCCTGACCTTCATTGTTGTTATTTGTAGTTCACTTGTGCCTTACTGGGGCTATTTTTATGTTTGAAAGGGAACCCATGAATATCTTTGCCTGTTGGAAATACAATCCTCTGCATCCAAATAATATCCATCACAGTATTCAAACACAAATCTGTGGTATGCCAACTCCACAAAAAGTGCAAACACTTTGCTGTTCAAGCTGTTGTACCAAATGTTTGAAACCATGAGTAAGACACAGTAATATAGTGTCAAGTGAATCAGTACTAAATCTGTTTTAATTCACTCTCTTCACTTTTCTCTCTCTCACAGGGGCTGTAGTCTGTTGGAGGTAGAGGGGGCACTGAGCCAGAGACAGATACTAACAGCGGAAGTTTCTGCACTGGGAGAAGAGGAGCAGAGGCTGGAACAACTCATCCAGAGATGCAGCGTGGATATGAGACACATGAGCGAGTTGCAAAGCAACCAGAAATATCCTTTTGTTGTTAGTTGACATGTCATCCAAAATGCTCCAGCTACTTTCTTTTAGTCTTAAAACTTAACCACGTGATGGTGGTGTGAAGTTGTTTGTATGCATGCTTAATCCTGTGTCAAAGTGAGGCCCCGGTGATACTATGGGGATTTATATATATATATATTTTTTTTTTAAATGCCAAGATCAGTTAAAAAATATTCTTGATCCTAAGCAGATGTGCAAGGCTTCATCTTCCAACTGTCTTTAGATAACACCCATTCTGCTTTTTATTTACCAACCATCTTATCTGGTGCACATATGCCACATTAAGCAGATTTGTTTTTTACATTATGGTGCCTAAAATGTTATGTAACTCATCTGGTTAAAAACACCAGCACATCTAGATGCTTTGTAGAGCAATCACTTCAGCAGTTTTAAAGTTTGTCGTTATGTATTGAGCGTTTTTATGGCTTTCATATAAATGTATAGCGATTTTGTCATATGAACTCCGGACAGTGTCTGGAGAATCGGGTCCGAACATTGTCCAGATTTGCCCTTTCACACACACACAACAGTGTCAGACGTGTTCTCACTTACTAGAAATACCGTTTGGTTTAGCTGCATTGAATAGTCATCAACACGCTCGCCGTGAATGCTCCGGACAATGGCCTGCTATTTTCACATAAGGCCCAGTCAGCCATTACAGGTAGGGAGCAGGGTCATGTCCGATTGGACAGAGTTTGACATTTGCGTTCTCACATACAGCTCCTTCGGGTCGTGTCTAGATCATTTCTGGGTTGCAGTGCATGTGTGAAAGGGGCTTATGTTTAGTATTACCATGTATTGACATTGTGGCGTTATATCTTTAACCCTTTCATCTCCACATATGCCTATGTAACGTACCAAGACATCAAACAGCTGGGAAACCTCAGAGACCAGACTGTTATTGTTGTCAAAGCGCCCACCGACACCAAACTAGAAGTACCAGACCCTGATGAGGTATGTGTACATGCACAAACCTGACTTGAACTTCTGCTTCTTGCATACTTGTCATCTAATTTAAGATTTGTATTTCCCTTAAAGAAACAGTTGGATTTTTGGAGAAATTGACTTCTGACCTTACTCAGAATATTACTATGAATAATTAAGTATTGTGTTTGGCCTGGGATTTGCTAATCAGGATTAATAATCCTGTCTGACTGGTGTTTACAACAAAGTTAGGCAAGTGCTTCTCTCTGCTTCCAGTATTTATACTAAGCAGACTTAACTTGTCCAAGACGTAACCCTGTGTCGGATACACGTATTGATATTGAATTCTTTCTGACTCCTGAACAGAGATCCTAAACAATCGTATTTCTTTAAATATTGGTCGCATTTTGCCATCTAAATGAAAAACTGAAAGCTTCACAAAGATTTTGCTGTGTGGAAGCTTTGAAAAAGCACAGTGAAGTAATGCAGCAACAGGAGGTGGAGGTTGCAGCTCGTTTAGGTGAGCCCTCTGAGTTAGTGTTGCTGATTTTGTTTTACCAGGCATAAGGGAATAAAAGTGGTTTAGCCGTGTCAAGGTCTAAAGCAAAATGTAGTGTATCAATTTGAACCAAGTTCCCATCTTTTTAGGTACACTATTACATGCACAGACCCCTGAGGTCTCATTTATAACAGCTGTGTCAGCACAAAACAAGGCCTAAAAGGGCCGTACTGCATATGCATAAATTGGGATCTATAAAAACAAACTTGAAGGGATAATGTGCGCACCTGTACGGAAACTCTTGGCACATGCACATTATGGAGACAGGGGAAATTGGCGACATAGTGACTTGAAGCCAGATCGTGGAAATGTGAGAAGAATCACTTTTCGCTTCCTATCACATGCTACTTATAGATCCACTTTATCATTGACATTCGAACCAGCAGCGTTATTTGTGCTTGCATCCTAGTGAGCCATAATAATTCCATAAACACCTTTCAATTGTTAAAGATATAAGCAAACTCGGATGTATAATCAGGTTCAGCTCAATATTTTATCAGCGCTGTTTTGCCATCACATTCCCCGCCCACGCAGCGTAGACGAGAGGGCCGGGCTGTGCTGACACTCGAACAGCACGGTCAGAAATTATCATCAGTTTTAGAAATAAAAGCGATAAGGCCAGGCAGTGGCAGCATGGAGGGAGGGAGGGAGGGGGTTCGATCGTCTGTATGTGCAGCGGTAGCACAGAGCCGGTTGAGGATCGGCAGAGAAGGGTGCATGACGTAGCTGGGCATCATCAATCCACCTGACGAGGGCGGCTTCAACCACACGTGCTGTCCCTGTGCACATTCATTTTTAATTGAGAGAAAATTATTATTTTATCGTGTCATGATTTCAATGTGCTCGTAGCACTAGCCTCACCAGCTGGAAAGCACACATTTTACTGCAAGGCAAAGTATCCTGGAAAAAAAGAAATAATTGAAATTAGAGTAGTTTTAAAATGTTTTTCCATATGTTATCATGTATGAAAAGACCCAAAATGAACGGAATGAAGTGGACTACTTGATCACGAAAAGGGAATTATTTAAGTGGCACTTGTATACGAATGATTCTATCCCAGGATTTTTTTATCCATTTATGAGATTAATCACTGTATTTATGGTTTATTTGATGGGGACAGATGCAGTATACATAGACAAACTAAAAACAGCTATCAGATTGCATGGAATGGAAGAATTGGGAGGAAATTAGTGTTTAGGAACCTCCTCACCCACAAGCACATCCATTTCTGTGTCAGAAAAAAAAAAAAATGTTGGTCTTCCTCTTGGTAGTTGCCGCGATTCACCGTAAAGAACCATTAATCAGCAGGCTCATTTCTATGCATTTTATTTATTTATTTTTTCCATGATGTGCTTTGCATTGACTATTTATGGTTGATATGGGTGTGTAGCGGGCGGGATATGAGGCTGATCCATGTGCGGACAATTCTAAGTTGATTTATAAAAGGAAACTCTGCACTGGTTTATAAATCAGAATATTTGTTATATGTTCGTGCGCAAACATTTAGTGTGGATTCTCCGCAGTTTTATAAATGAGACCCCACTACCTTTGGTGTATATACGTTGCGAAAACAATTACAAGTTGAGGGCATATGGAAAAGGAGACTTGTAGTTTTCTTTTAAATCTGTCAAATAAGTCTGTCCAACCTTGTAATCCTGTCAGTTTTTATTAATTAAACTCATTATTTCTTTCCTCTCTCCAGAGTTTGTCCATCCATCTGACCAGCACTAAGGGCCCTATAGACGTACTGCTGTGCCCAGATGAGGAGAATGACCCTCGGAGTCCTGTAAAAAACGGCAGCGTGGACATCAATGGGAACTCGCCTTTCCTCAAAGTCCTTCAAGGTTTGTTGTCAGGCAGACATAGGTGTGCAGCAGTATTTTACGTCAAGACACTTTATTGACCTTCAACTTTCTCTTTGAAGATAGTCACAAGGCTAACATTTATATGTAACTTATGGATTTTTAAAAATATATTTCTACTCATGACTTCTGTGACATTTTCCAAAGCATCTTAGCTCCTGTGTATAGTTTTCTGCAGGAATCTTTTGCGACAGAGGACCAGAGGAGTGTTTTCTACGTTCAGCACAGGGTCCTTTTTCAGACATATTGTTGACATGTAGACTGGCATGTTAACATTAAGTTACATGTGCAGCTGAGACTGATGGGAATTGATGTATTCCGTCTTGCTTGTGTCCATGCAACTTTTGGTTCCAAGCCCTGGTTCACTGGTACATGGGCTTTTTAATTTGGTCCCCAGTGCAACAAACACCATAACACTTGCTCTTGTTATGGTTCCTTGGATATACAGCAATAATTATTAATTGACTACATTTTCTTTTACAGGTCCCACCTGCACGACCACTTCTTCCATCCCCTCCTTGGCTCCACCTTCTTCTTCCTCGGCCGTCTCCGTCACTACTCTCTCCCCCATCTCGTCCCCTTACACGAGTCTCCTCCAGCAGACAGAAGACCAGATCCCTTCATCCCTGGGGCCTTTCTTAAACCTCGGGCCTCCTCTTCTGGACCAAGATGACTACCTTTTAGGTTTGGGAGATGACCAGGGAATCAGCGACTTGTTTGACGAATGTGACTTTGATAAAATGCCCTCTCTTGGCCTGGAGGATCTCATGTGCAGCTAGCATTAGGTAATAGAAATTCAGATTAGGTGCATGGGAGTGAGATAAAGAATCAGTGAGGGTTTTGATGCCTCTGACTGACTGTGTAGTTAGGAAAAAAAACCCAATTCTAAATAGATGGAAAGAAATCATTGAGGGCTTCTTTTTCAGTCCCAGTGGGATTAAATGCCATGTTCTTTCATGGTGTGAGAAATAAATAGCCTTGCATGATTTCACACAAAGACACGACTGGTCAGTGGGAAGGCATATCCATTACTCTTTGTCTCAGGCTATGTAAGACCTCCAGTGTAGCTGGGCGTTGGGGTCAACCCGAAAGCTTATCTGTTTCGTTAAGTATAAATGGGGAGAGGAAGGATATCCACCTCCTGTATGATGTAATGTTCACGTGACATCACTGTACAGAGAGACTAACAAAGATAGGGCAGCTCGAAGGAAAAGTCCCCCACACCACCTGGCATTACTACACATCATGGATTTGGTTTCGCATAAAACCCAAGTGTAAATGCACCTGAGATGCACAGATAGAATCAGTCAAAACCATCAGTCGGCTGCTCAAGAATAGGGTAGGAAAACTGTGTTTTACTGTTTAATCAATTGCAGGATACTTCAAGATTTAATCTGACGGGCCTGTAAATCTGCGTTTGGGCAAGAAAAGGACTAGGTTGATCTCTGTACTCCCAGTGATGCATTTTCTTGTGAGGTGTCAAAATGCAACCAGAGTTGTTAATGCCAAGTGCTGTGGGGGCTAACGCTGGCATTCTATTACACCAATGATCTGTGATTGAAGGCTCATGCTGCTGACTGTTAAGTAAACATTTTGCGTTAAAATGTAAAACATTTTAGAAATAAATAATAAAAGAAAACGGGGCAATTTTGATACACAGCATTCACGACTACAGTTGTTGTTATCCTTTGGTTAGGTTGGGCAGGCTGAGGTTTGGGTCACCTGTCTCGTCTCTGTGCCTGCTCGGACATTTGTCAGGTTACCTATTGTGCTATTTGGGCTTATAAAGGATACATGGTCAATTATAAAGTTACTAAGAGCAAGTATTTTGTACATTTAAGCACCATTAAGATACATTAAGAGCTGCAAGGAAATACAGTTTTGGGGTGCACATGAGACAGTTATCCAATTTTAAAGAAAACTGTAAAATAGGAGTGTGTACTCTAAATGCTCTAAAAGTAGACAGATGAACTCTATTTTTTAAGTGTACAAAATACTCACAGTATGCCTCATGGATAGTAATTAGTTTGATCCCCTTGCACACAATGTGTCTCTCGTGCTATATCATCCATATTTAAAATGGATTTAGTAGATGCATTTATTAAGGGACCTTTGTAATCTGTTCACCTGGTCAGCCTGTTGGCTACTGATCGGGGGCAAACTTTTTGTACATGTAGTATAAATTTACAGTTTGATGAATACAAATGTTTAACATTGAAACATATATTGTGATGTTTAACTTAACATGACCCATGTGCTAACGGCACACAAAAAAAAAGCCATTATACCTGGGCAATGTGGAGTTGAGCAAAAACACCTGATATACTTGTACAAGTCTGGCCCGTTAACACACATGATGTGCAAACTTGAATATCATCTCTAACTCGTACTCTTATTGATGCTCTGTGAAATCAGGACCCAAACTTCCATTTTCATCAGCAGAAGCTGCCATAACCAAACTTACCCTAATGGCCCCTCACTTAGACTGTGTGCTGTGAAATTATACTGTGGTTTGAGCTAATCCGTAAAATTCGACTTTGAACCACTTATCGATGCACACTGCCTACTGTGTGTACTGAAAGCTGTGCAGGAGGCCCATATTCCTCTTTTTAGTTTGAATAATTGTTGAATTTTAATGGATTTTAAAACTGTAGAAATAACTAATGATATGACTGTCACCTAAGCAACAAGGGGCCAGAGCCACTAATTTAGGCTTCAGCATGTAATGAAGGGCTTTTTCCCTCCATAACCAGGATACATAAAAAAAATTGAAGAAAGCAAAATAAATGACAAATAGACCCTATTTGGTAAATTGAGCAAATACAGTGCAGCAAGCCATGTCCCATACCAGGCTTGGTAATACTTTTGTCTACGGCCACTGAGTCTTCAAAGAGTGGTTCATCAAGAAAAGCCAGCTAGAGGACTTGGTGAAGATGTGTTTTTACTTTGGTATTTGGAACACCCTTGCTGTTCACTTCTAATAGCTTCTTGTTTTTGATGACATCCCTGATAACAAAACCCAAACATCTTGTCTGAAACCCTGGCTTTTAATGTAGAGAAACTGGTGGACGCAGGTAATATTGCTGCTGTTGGTGTAAACTTTTCCCTGACTTGATTGATGTGCGCTTGAGTAATTGCGTGTGCAGCATGTGTGATTTATGTCAAAGATCAAGCTTGCTAACGAGTAAGCCTGCCATGTGTAAATTGATGTACAGTTTTCTAAATTTTTCAGTGCACAAGGTACTGTAGGCTACCTCTCACTTAATGTTGGACAATAGTAATAGGGCATTGAGGTAAATGCCATAGTGTGTATGAGTCTTTGAATTCCCTTTTGTCAAAGAAATGACCCTTGTATTATTTAGATGTGATGTTGGATATTACATCGCACTTTTCTCTTTTGATGTGTGCAAGATTCCACTCATGCCCTGATATAATGAGTATGCCTTTGCTCTTAAACCGGTCTCATGCTGTTGCATCTTAGATTTGAATATTGGGGTGCACATTTGATAGAAATGAAATGGAAAAATTGCAATATTGCAATTGCTCTATTCCAATTTAGTTTCTCCATAAGTTATCTTGTCTTTCTTTTTGTAAAATGCAGAGCATCTCTTAGACCCAAAAAATAGTACACATTCAATTATGCATACATGCAGTCACTATTTCACGGTTGGTCTGTCTGCCCTTTATTGCCCATTAGGAGACTTTGCTATGTCTATATACATCACTGAACCAGGATCAGTGACTTGTGTCCTCTGCTGAAGTGTGTGGGGGTTTTTGCTTTTGTGACACCGTGTGTCCGTTTTATTTTTGCAATGATTTGAGGGAGTCTGCCCCTTTTTTTTGTTGTTTTGCTTTTCTGCCAGTGTCTTTTTCATGGAGAGTATTGAAGCATCTTTTTGACTACGTAAAATCAAAACCTAATCAATAACCTGAACTTAACCCATTCAGTTGAGCAGAAAAAACAGTTTCTTAGTAAGCATAATTCAGCTTAATTAGTGCTGCTATTGTAAGTGAATGTAAAATTTGACTTAAATGCACATAAATGCTCTGATTGACAGAACAGAGTTTCCCTATAGGCATATTTATATCTGTGTATTTTATATGTATTTATGGGAAAATCAAGCTCAATATTTTCCCCCATTTGGTTCAATAACCACAGTTGTGCTATTTTGTAAGACATTTACATAGGTAATTATATTTTCCTTCATCTATTTCAAGTGACCAGAATCTGGTCCCAATATTTTATCCACTTTCACATGATGGAAACATGATTTTTGGAAAGATTGAACCTTTCCATGGGTTTCTAATGGAATGTTAAAGATTTTAATGCACAGCTTAAGGTAATGTCATTGCCAGTGAGTCTGAAAAATGTATTATGAGTGACTTAACAATTACAGCTCCTTTATTTCTAATGCGTGATTCTGATGTATGATTAGACCTTACAGAAAATGATCATTTGGCTAAATGTGGTGTTAACTATAGTGAAGATTGAAACGGCACTGTTCCTGCTATTTTCCTATGGTTATTCTTAAGCTGTTACCAAATACAATATACTGATCGGTAAATATTCTGTAAAGGTCATGTTAACTATTTCATTGGAAAGAATTGACTGTAAAATTATGATATTGCTGCCTGTTTCCACTAATTACAGAAAAAAGCTGTAATATCACGATGCAATTTGAACGCATGGGTGAGTATCAGTGTGCTGTTGAATGTTTAAGGTAAACTAATTTGATGTTTTTTGATATATGTTATTCAGTTATAAAAGTTTCTTTAACATCTGTCAAATGAGAAAATTAAGTTGTATTTGTTTGGGGGGAGGGATAAATGGATTTGTTTTTTTGTACTCTGGGTGTTTGTAATTGAAAATTTGAATAAAGGCAATATGAAAATGGAAATGTTTTGTTTGTTTTCAGGGCTGACTTTACATTGAAAGCACAGGGGAAATCTCACTCTGAGAACATTGGTTTTATATACTGCTGCAATTATGATCAGGAACTTTAAGGGCATAATTAAAACAAAGAAAACAACAAGCCTATAATTTACAATTTATTTACTCACTAATCTTATCATGCCACAAGTTGTATGACAAAAAAAAGTATGCATTATAATAACTCCCCTCGTGTAAAATACGCACGTGTCTATTTTGTCCCTCTTTACCCACCGTAACTACGCACAAGTATGGCGGTCTGAGAGTTGTGACAACTGTTTTGATTGTGTAAATAACACAATTTTCCATTTTTAAAACATAATTTTCTCGGAATTCGTATTGCTCTGAACTAATAACCACATTGCGACACAGGTAAATGATTTATACGGTATATTAAGGGGTCCTGCTGTCTAAAATAAGGGCACGTGGGTAGTGGCTAGCTAGTGAGGCTAGCCAAGCTAATAGCTAGCTTGTCCATGTTGCCCTACGTATTAAACTATAGGTTGCTAGGTATCTGTCTAATTAGACATTTTCACACGTGTTTCTCATTTGTATCAGGCGACGTTAATCACCTAGTGTGCGCATGCGGTTAGGTTACAGGTGAAGGTCCGGTGAAAATAACACTAACGTTATATCAGTTGGGTAGGTTACTATAACGTTAACCTAGTAAGTCACTTCATATTGAATATACATGATTAACGGCGGTGTTAACGTTATCTATAATGTTGTAGCTTTTTATGTAGTGTCAACAGCAGCAGCTAAGACGATGTTATTGAATAACACTAGCTAACTGTTATGCTAGGTAACCAAGTTAGAAAGCCAAATTCAGTGTATACGACCAACTTAGTGAGGGAGAAGCTCCAGTTTCATGTGGTTTTCAGTGATTTTTATCTTCACTATCTCAACTACAAACAAAGTAAATGAAAGCATATATAAACGTTAGAGGTTAAACGTCTCAGCAGGTGGGATGCTTCACCTGGCATTCACTAGCGAGCTAAAAGTTTTTTCAATTGTTTACTGCCATTCATGTAGCTTGATATCTATAGCGACATGTATTTACACTGCAGAGAAAGCAAGGAAAGCTATAAGAATGAACACAGTACCAGCTGTGTGTGTGTGAGAGAGAGAGTTGAACTTCTGAACTCCTAGCTAAAGATAATCTCAATGACAAAACCTCTGTTAGAAATGTCTGCATGTGTGTTGGGCTAATTCAAGTGTGTCAGCAGACACAGGTGCTCCTGCTCTAATAATCATGAGGAGGCCATATTCATTGATCCTGTATCCATCGTCTACAGTTTAGGTAGATTTTAAAAAATGCAATGTCATATGAATTTAACATGTCTTTCCTTACAACATTATTCTGACATCACTGTAAACAGCATTTACCAAAAAATGTAAAAACTCGTTCTCCATGAAACCTTGCATTAAGGAGGCAGTGCACTAATAAAACAGTTATAATTCATGTTGCATCTCATTTTTAAAAACGCCAGGTATGTAGCTAAAGTGCTTCCTACTCTTGGATTCAACCGTAGCTTATCAATACCTGTACATTACAATTCTTCTATAGTGTAATATAGAACTGCACATAGAAATAGAAATTAATCAACACTTGTTTTGATAATCAATTAATCGTTTCAGTAATTTCTCAAGCAAAAAATACCAGAAAATAACTGCTTTCAACTTCTCAACTGTAAAAATGTCGTTTTTCCTTATCTTATGACTACTGTGATTTATGTAATAACAGAAAAGATTATCCTGCCATCAAAATAATAATTATCATCTCCTGTTTTTGGAGTCTCTAGAATAATGCTGTGCTGACCAAGGATCTGGTCCTCTGATTTTCAGATCATCATGCCGTCCGCCTGTGACTCTTTGATTGAAGACATTGAGGACATGGTGTCCTCTAGCGACCCCACCCCTCATGAGAGACAGTCTGCTAGAAAGAGCATCATGCCAAGGTCCAGGAAGAAAAACGAGCCTGTGAGCCACGAGGAGCTACAAGCTGACAGGTGTGTTAAATGTGTGATATAGAGGCACATTGATATTGCCAGTTTACAGTATATTTTAGGCAGATGATGGGTAAATGCTAAATTCCCCTAATAAGTCACTTACTAGTTGAAAAACCAACAATAGATCAACCCCTGTAACTAATGGTTTTAAAACCAGTCTGTATTTATTCATTTTCAGCTAATCAAATGGATTGTGGTACTTATGGGGGATATGATGACAATAATGTTTCAATTATTCTTTATTAACACTGAATACAAAATGGAATAAATCTCATGTAAATATATAGATGTACATTATGTTTTTTTATTTGGAAAAGGACAGTAACTTTGCTTTCACATTAGTATTTTGGCTCACTTGTTCTAGACCAAGGAAAAATACGATATATTGTTGCCTTTTAGTTAGGGTCTGTTTCGTGTTCACACAGTTATTACAAATGTACCAAGATATGTAAAAATGAAGCCATATGGACTGACTGGTAACTCATTCATTGAACAGTTATGGAGTTTGGTTTTACCGCTTTCCCACCAACCTAAATCAAACGGGTTAGGTGTGAAAGCACTCTAAAAGTCTGTCCCACTACACCAAACTGAGGCTAAATATTTTGATCCAGTTTTTTATTGCAGATTTATGGAATATTATATTAATAATTAGATTCTAGATATTGATTATGTTCTGATTTCCACAAATCTTATAACAAAAACATATTTCATTGTTGTTAATTTGTAGTCTCATTCCTGGCACCCAAAAGATATGGATGAAAACGTGGGGCTGCAGTCATAACAACTCGGATGGAGAGTACATGGCCGGACAGCTAGCTGCCAGCGGATACAAGATGACTGGTAAGAGATTGTTTAACTTTCGTAGTTTGTATAAAATCCATTTACTAGGGTCAGTGGCTAACAATAAAAACAAGTAGGGCACTCAGAGTGCAGACCTCCGCCAAGACCTTTACATAAGTAAAATATAACTTGTGTATCCGCCCTATGATTCGGATCCGCTCCAAAATGTCTTGGGTTATTCCTCGACCATTGCTACACTCTTCCACAAAGTTCATAAAAATCGGGCCAGTAGTTTTTGCGTAATCCTGCTGACAGAAGGACAAACAGACAAATAAACCGAACCAAAAACATAATCTCCTTTGTAAAAACAATACTACTAGAATGTTACTGATAATATATAATAATAGAATAATAGTTAGCTAGAAGGGTGGATGTGTTTTAGACTGATGCAATAAAGGTAAGTAAATGAATGCACAGCTGAAATAGTAATGTTATTATTATACACAAGGGGGCAGTGTTGCTTTGTAAGTAAGCTCTACCTTGTGTGTTATTCCAGTGGGAGAATTTGTTTTGCTCTGAGTTGAGCTTCTCAGGCTATGTGCTGCCCTCAACAAACTCAACCAAGTCGATCTATTTGGTTAAGAAAAGTTAAAATGAGGTACTGATTGTTTGGGGTCTGCCAATCCTTTAAATCCAGATGGAATTTGTCCCTTGAGAGGAAGGTTCGCAAGCGAGGCTCAACTTGGGCTCAAGAAGTCCACCGAGAACCAGCCTTAACTGGTATCTTTTCCAGAACTTAAATGGGAGTGGATGGATGATGGTTTGCCAGTTGAAAAAGGGCACAATGATGCAAAGGGAAACGACAAAGGAACGGTGTGACCGCATGTCACCATGGCTGGTTAACATGTACAATTGACCAGCCTCTTTGACAACTTATTTTTTAAATGTTATTCTATTCCACACTTATGTGGAATATGCCTCATATAGGTGCTTGGCATTTTTTCAGCCGAAATGGTGGGTAAAGTTGGAAAACCTATTATCACTGGTCACAATGTTGTCGTCCTTGTTAAGTGTCATTTATAATTTGGCTTTCATGCTTTATGATTTAAGGATGCAGAGTACTAATATATTTGCTGTTATCTAATGGCCAATCATTTACATAGTCATTTAGTGTGACATTGACATTTTGTTAAAGCATAATATTTTCAAGAATCTTTGGATTTTTCTCCAAGAGGTCAATGTTTTAAAACGTTCTTGCAAAACACAGATTGTCACCTTATTGAATTATAGTGGAGACTGTTTTTGATAATATCAAGAAGGAAAATGGTCTCCCTTAAGTCACTACAACAGTCATTGGATCTTACTTCTTACGGAATTTAACATTGTTTTAATTCCAGAACAACACATATAAGCTTTTTCTGATCTGAATCCCCTATCGGCAGGACACTATCATTTGCCTGTGCCTTCCAAAATCATACCAGACACTGTTGAAAATAAATCTTGCTTTACGATCTGACATTGCTATGGGTAAGATTTGGTTAGGCTTAGGCCTCATGTCTTCAATCCACCTAAGTGTTGGTGTTGGTTAAAAATTATATTTTAAGTTTGATAGTCAGTTTCTTGTGGGTGTGTGTCTATATATATATATATATATATATATATATATATGTCTGCGTGTGTGTGTGTGACCCTGTGTTTATCAGAGTCAGTCATGAAGAGAGGAAGTTCTTGTGCCAGGTTATTTTTGATTAGTTGTACCGTACCTACACACATACAGTTTGAGTGTGTGTGTGTGTGTGTGTGTGTGTGTGTGTGTGTGTGTGTGTGTGTGTGTGTGTGTGTACACATCTGCATTTTTGAAGTGTGTGATTAATGTCCCTCTATGGCTGTGGAGGCCCCATGGTGAGA
>CALSBV010010223.1:7136208-7149752 GCA_943590825.1 Bovichtus diacanthus | reverse complement strand
GTGTGTGTGTGTGTGTGTGTGTGTGTGTGTGTGTGTGTGTGTGTGTGCGTGTGTGATTTGAGGAGACTTTGCCAATTGAACAAGGTGGTCCACTAAGCTTATCATGTGTTGTGCGTGCACAATGTGTTTCCTCCAGATTAATTTGCTAACAAACAAGTTAGATCCGCAAACTGTGTGTTTGTCTATCTTTCCTCCTCATCCCAATATCAGTTTTGTACATATCTCACTTTGTGTATAGTGTCTCTCTGTCTCTCATGGTTAATTTTTCTGATTTCTTTGCAACTTTCCTGGTTTTTATTTCTGCCTGTCACCAAGTCATCAGCTACTTTCTTCTTTCTCTTTTGGTATCGTCATACTTGTCTTTTTGGACTCATGTTCAACCGTTCCCCCTTTTTATCTGACTTGCCTCCTTCCCACAATCAAACTGTATCTTTTACTCTTAGTCTTTGTCTGGGGTTTACTTTTGGAATTATATGCCATGCTATGCCTCTCATTCTCCTTGTCTTACTCTCTCGTCTTCCTCCTCTTATCTAATGTCTTATACATATTGTCTCCTGTCTTCTTTTCTACAATCCTCTGTACCCTATCTTCTATGTGTGATAGTTGTCTGGAGATGGCAACATGAGTTGACTTCAAACCCTACACATCATAGTGACACGTTATGTGCCTCTGCCTGCTAAGCCACCAGGAACCCCCACTATGTTCTCAGTGTCAGAAAAGTAAAAGCCCTCTGCATCTGGGCTATTTGCATAGCATTTGCATATGAACCCCAACTGGCTGTTTTTGGAATGCCAAGAGGCTAAATTCAGTATTTATTACCGGGCCCATAACTAGTTTTTACTTTTCTGTGGCATTTGCATTTGATTTGCATGTCCCACAGCTTGGATCTGGGAATAAGGGGCCAGATGACCTAAATTGTTTCAATTCCACCCAGAAATAAAAAGCAGATGAAGGTCTAATTATTACTGTTAATCGAATTAGGACGCTTTACATGTGCAGCGTTAATATGCGAAAAGGTTATTAGCTGCGAAACCAAGCTCAGGCAACTTGCTTTTATTGTAAACTGCTTTTGCGCAGAGAGAATACAATTGTGAGTTTTGTCTGTGATCACTTGGCTAGATTTCCTACACCGCATCATCCCTTCCTATCCCAGTAGTATTGATCAAAAAGCTCCTTTTGTTTTGTAGGTTCTCTAATTTAGGACAAACAACTCTTCTATATTAAGCTCCTCAAATAAATCCCTTTAAACTTTACAGACCTAATCATAGAAGCTTTTCAGTATTGCATTGGATCATTAACAGCTCATAAAGTATTGGATAGACTTACTGGCTATGCAGAGTTATTGCACACAGCACTGATCACATCAGCACACATCCTGTCAAACATGTAGGTTGGGGGTCTTCACTGTTTCTGTTTCTTTCCTTCAGTTAATTAACAAAGACAAGTGCGTGGATGAATAAATGGATATCCAGAAAAATGTGTTTTTTACAGCATTTGAGCAAATAAGAATTAAGCGACAGTCCCAACTTAAAGTCCTGTCAGTAAATCCCTGTGATTGTCACTATTATACGGTAAAACACTCAACATAATTCAATAACATTGAATTAAACTGATGTAAACATGTATCTGTGGTTTCACTGTTTGAAGTAGTGGCAAGCGTCTCTCAATCTCATGAAGGTCATTAATTAAGGCTCCAATGGCAAAATAAGTTTAAACAACCACTTGTGTTGCAGCCCATGAGATAGAGAACACTTATTCCTTGCTATCATTACTTTTTCAACCCACAGCTGTTCTGCCCTTCTCTTTGCTTCTCTCTCCCTGTGCTCATGTGAACATGCAGCTCATTCTGTAAATGTGCTGTCATGTCTGAATGATAAGGAACATTAACACCTATGTCTGAATGGCATCACTTTAACAGATGTGAACCCAGCAATGATGTGTATTCCATGTCTGAAAGGGCTTTATGTTTGAGCCTTTTTAACAATTAACAATCCAGGGAAAGTCACGCACAGCAACTGAGATAGTGGTCAGCATTTGGTTATTTGATTTGCAGTATAATCTTTAGGTTTTTAAGGCAAAATAAGGAAGGCAAGCATTAAATATGACCAACTATTCTTTCTCTATTTCGTTTATGACAAATTAGCCGACAGAACAGGATTGGGGAAGATTGTTGTGTGTATTCTATTCTATTTGTGAGACATGAGAACCTTGGTACAGGCTAGTTTAGTGAGTAGTACTGTCAAACAATAACAACCAATAGTGCTGCTTTGGTATTGTCTCTTTAATGATCACAGACCACAGCCCCTCCCAGTTACACCCTATACTTTAAATAAGGTTAAAGTTCCATCTGCCATCACTTCACTTTCATTTGTGTTATTTGTTTCCCAGGACAGGTGAGCTTTTACATACAGGTGGCTCCTACTTTTCCTTTTACATTGCTGTTTCTCTCTTTCTTCATCTCTCTTCCAGGTGACAGGCGGTAGAAATGGAATGAACACTAACAACGCTCACACATTATTTTGTGTACACAGCAAATTGACGCATGTTCTTCCTATGGCCCATAATTTTTTTAACTTTAAAATTCAACGTGTACACACACAACCACTCACACAGAGGGGCACACACCTCATTGAATATAAACTGCCATCTCCTAGGGCAAACAGCCAATATAATCACATTGGTAATGTCAGAGAAATAGTGCATCAATATTTGCCTAGTCTGTTACTGTTGTGAAATAGGGAACTGACTGTGGTTACCATGGTGTGCATGATTTTGACAGTTGGATTTGAGTCACAGAAAGATACACACACGCACGCATGCACGCACGCACGCACGCACGCACGCACGCACGCACGCACACATACATATACACTTCCACTTCTTTGCCTTTTTAACTGCTAAAGGGTTCATTTGCAAACGCACGCATGTTTTCACCTAGTTTCTGATTGTGTTAGAGGGAAGTAGTTAAAAAGGAATTTTGTCTTGACAACTTTACATATGAAACTTTTACAAAATCTCCTGTTAGTACCTTCTTCAGTTGAAAATTCTCATGAACACAACAAACACTACCAGCATGCTTGTGAATAGGATTTATTTGTGCATACAGTTTATCGTGCAAATACAACATAAACATAAAAAAACCCATACAACCAAAAGCAATTCAATACAACAATTCTGCCACCCACACTAACTTTGTGAAGGTATTGATGTTCAGTGTTTGTGAGACTGTGTCAGAGAGGTATTTATTCAACTATGGTCAAATTTAATTCTGTGTTGTATTGTTTTGTATGCAAGTTATTTTTTACCACCCCATACATCAGCACCAAGTTGAATGCACACCAAAATACAAGCTCAAAAGTAAAATCAACTTGGAATTTGGCAACTCCAAGTTGGAACTTGGCAAAATATATATATATATATATCTGTGTGTACACGGAGCACGTTTGTGGTATTTATCCTTTTGAAGGGTAGAGCCTTAACCCAACTAACCACTTAATATAATATTAACCTTGTTTATGTGTGTACACATACTTTTCTTTGGATTATCTTTCTCTTTCTTCTAATTTTGCTTGCATAATACTTGGTAATCAATTTATTACAGTTCAGATATATTGTGCAAAGAAATATGCCAAACTAGTGTTGTCGCCAATAGACAAATATGACATGATTGACATTGACAAAACATACACATACCATTTCAGCATTGGGTACATTTGATAGTTTTTCTCTCTATTTATTCTCTTCTGATGCCATGTTTTATCAATAACAATTTTCTGAAGTGTCTGAGCTCCATCGACATTGTTATAGACAGCTAGAGAGTTATCTTCTTCTTACCCCCTGCCACAGAAGCCTGCATTAGGCTAAATACTCTTCTTTTAGAGCAGAATTATAGACTTAAAGTGTGTCTGTGACTGTGTCATTTTTAGTTTGTCAGTTCTGACTTTCCTCCATCTCCAACCAGACTAAATGCTAACTTCATATGTGGACAGTCAAATCATGTTAATAATAAGAAGGCAATTACACTAGGCTCCATCTCGAAGGTGAAAGAGTCTGCCATGTTTCACTGTGAGGTGTGTGGTAAAAGTAAAATCATTGGTATATTACTCTGTCAGTCAGTAACCTTCCAGGCCCTTCTTTCTCCCAGACACGCTGACTTTTGTGCCCTTGACTCTAATAATCCCTCTCTCGCTGTGTGAAATATCTTTTCATGCCTGCACTGATGATCATAATGGTTTTCTGTCTGAGCTGCAGACTACTGATTGGCCCCAATTACTGCATGAACCTGAGGCTTCAAATCATCCTATCTATGCAAGGTGAGACGTGTAATGGCAAAAATCTATTTAGGCCTGGTTTCCATCCCCTACCTGTATGCACCTCGATAAATCACACTTAATGCACATTTAAAATCAAAGGAAATTACTGCCAGATGTTTATCATTACTTTCCTCTGTTGTACTTTTTTTCCCCATATAGAACCCATATGTGCCATACAAAGCCCTGTAATCTTCTTTAGTAGTGATTGCTTCGAAACTTTAAATATATTTATTTATCCAGTTCACACACACACCTCCCACATCTTCTATCCCCTTTAATTATTTAGCCGCCACTGCTCTCTGGTTTTAACAATATATTGACCACTTCTAGTAGATTATAAACACTGGTCCAATGGAAATATATGCCTTAATGTTGCTGATAGGCAGATGGGTAATGGCTGTTTGTATTGTCACTTCAGTAGGTTTTTTGACTATTTTTAGTCTAACAGTGGGGCCCTTGTTGACCCAGGTGCACCCACTGTCTCTATAATCCGATGTAAAGAGAGACGGATTGACTCCAGCCTCTTGCCTTGCAGACACAAACCTCTGCCATCCAAATTAGCAGTTGGCTTGGCTCACAGCATTCATCATTCCTGCTCCACTTTCAGCTGAGCTCGCCTTCCATTTTTCACTGAGATACTCCCACTTATTCTTCTAATGCTAGGTCTCCTTTGCGCACCCTAGTTGTTTTGGTCTCTTTCTGTCTGCTTCTCTGCAGTTTTATCATTTTCTTCCATGCTCCTCCTTTCCGTACCTTTCCTCAGACTCAGCCCCTGCCTTTATTTCTGTACCTCCTTTTCTTGATCTCTTCTGTCTTGCAAATCTTTTTTGCATCTCCACTAATACTCCAACTCGCCTTTTCTTAAATTCTTTCTCTGGATTCCTTCCCCCCCTCTTAGCCCTCCATCCATCTCCTTTTTGTCTCTCTCTCTATCACTCCTCAGTAACAGTAATGGACTCGGAGTTGTTAAGGACAGGAGAGAAATCTCAAATGAATAGATGTTTCTAAGATGTTGTCAAACCGTTGGCGTGAGTGCTATGGTGGGCCCCTGCTGTGCCTAACTTGGCATACCCTCCCCGCTTCTTAGGACACACCAACACACAGCAACACTCTCACACACACTGCCATATCCGTCTCTGAGAAGAGACAGTAGATTATGCACATGCTACAAGAGCCATTGCTGTGAATTTCTGCCACTTAACTAAGCTGATATGGGAAAGATGCCGTCAAAGCCCCCAGTGAGTCTGAGAGGACTGCAGTCTGGTATATTTGGTAAGCGTGTGTGTGGGAGAAAGAAAAGAAGTGTAAAAAATGACAGTTTAGATGATGTCTACAATAATCCGGATGCATTTGAAAATGCATCCTTTTCTCTCTATTTTGAGTTTATATCCATATTCAGTTTTCCACTTCTGAAAACTAAGCTTTTTGAAAAGACTGTTCATCGTTGACACATTTGAATACACTGCAATTTAAAGATTCCTTTTACTTTCTGTCACTTGTAGCTCTCTGTGATCACTTATTTTGTGTGTTATTAAAATTGTAATAAAATACAATTTGTATGTCAGTATTACCAATCACCAAATGCAGGTGATGTCAAACGTATGCTTATGGTTATGAAGTCTGATTACAGCACAAACATAGGGCTATTTTTGCCAAATTTTAATTGCATTTTAAAGACAGCTGTATTGACGTGTACTTAGTGATACACAAAGCAACTTCTAGGGCAATTTTAGTTATCAGCTGAGTAATATTTATCAGAAAACATTTGACTACTAGATAGATTAAATAGCCTGGGCCTAGTTTATTCCTGTTGCTGGGTGCTCTGCAATCTTCCTAAACCCCTCTTCTTTTTTTTTTTTTTTTTTTGAGTTTGTAGTAATACAGTGAAAACATAAAGAGGATCTTCTTTAATAAGAAAAAAAAACCCAGTATGGAAACATCTTGAACCTTGCCAGTCTAGGTGCATGACATCAGGTTTGATAACCCTCCCAACTCTGGCTATATGTAACCAGGAAGAAAAATAGCAGAAGCAGCACCAATAGGACAGAGAGCGGTCACACTAAACCTGTGTGCTGGGTCTCTGAGGAACCCAGTTTCACTTCTATGCAGGTATTGCTCTGTAGTTGCATCAGAAGATTAACTGCCGATGAGGATGGAAAATGTAGTTGTGTTTGTGTAGTGTTTTGGCTGTTCATATACATGTATGTTTATATGTATATATATATATATCTCTGTTTGTTAGTAACTGGTTCTTTGCATGAATTCTGTTCAGGGCTACAACTAATGATTATTTACATTATCGATTAATACTTGGATTATTTTCTCAATCAATGAAGGTCCTTTCTTCAAAATGTTTTGTTTCACTTGTCAACAGTGCAACACCTTAAGATGTTCAATTTACAATGATTTATGCCAAAGAAAATGAGTAAATTCTCACATTAAAGATGCTACAACCAGTATTTTTTCAGTTTTTCCTTTAAAAATGACTTATTTATCCATAATCTAAATAGTTGCAGATAATTATATATATAATCTAATATATAATTTAATATAATCAACTAATCGTTTCAGCTCTAATTATATTCATGTGCTTTCACCTTGTAAGGGTTATATATGAGGAGTTTGTCATGTAACCATTGGAATGGTACTAATACCATAACTTACTATAGCAATATGTGGAGAATTTCATTTTTAACTGACAAGTGTTAGTGTATTTTTCGTCGCTGTACTCTGTGGTGTGTATTTTGTGTTTGTGGCATCCCTCTATTGACAGTTGATTGCATTATCATCCACGGCTGAGTGGTTGCTCACCCTGCTAGACGGATAGACCAACCGCCAAAACCCCAAGGCCCCTCTGTGTGTGTGTATGTCTTAGTGCTTTGTGTGTACGTGACTGTGAGCCTGTGTGAGTGCTGACTTGTAAAATGTGATTGGAGGTGAAACTCAAGTCCTCTAAGGCCCATTCACAATTTGCCACGTCAGTAAGGCAAACGTACAGATGCACACATACATACACGCACGAGATACACATGTTCTGGCACAGGCACACACACATTCCCCAAGGAGAGGGAACCTTTTAGACAGAAATGTTGTCAGCTGGGAATCATTCTTGTTGTTCCAATCAAACATGCCTAACTTGTCACTCCTCACACACTCACTCTCACACATGCTTGAGGGATATGACTGTGTGCGTGCGTTCGTTCATGTGTGAGTGAGTGTAGACGTTACATTTGGGCCAGTTTATCAGCGCCCGATGTGACTCATCATAATAGAGATTTTGTTGTGTGTAATAAATTCTCAAATGCACAATTAGCCTATTGCTTAGATGTTGTCGTTGCTTCATTTCATGTAATGATGCAACTACCCAGCTCAATCAGTCATTCACATAGATGCATATTATTTGAGGCATTACATTTTCTGTTGCAACTATTTGACCAAAAGCAATACAGATATGTTTTATCTTATTTCCCTTCTCTCTTATTTTATGATTTGACCATTAAAACCAAGTTGTTTGTAACAGTGGCTCAGCGTTGAGCTATTTTGCCTCCTTTTCTGTTTATAATAGGGATGCCCCAATTGATCGGCTGCCAATTGTCATCAACCGATATTTAGTAAAAATATGGGATCGGCTCATCGGCAATAATGCTTTCTAGTCGTCAGTCGGCGATAAGAAACCAGCAAGATTGAGGTTTTTGGGATTTCTTTATTCAGTAAACTTACTATTGAAGCATTCTCCCCCCCGATGATTTGAAATTGAAATCGGCAGGAAGAGAGCTAGTTAACTTAAACTGTTTGCAGCTGGCAGCACAGTCCTGCTTGGCTAAATAGCTAAGCTCAAGTGCATTCAGTAAAAATGACTATTGGGCAATGCTAAATTATTTTATCATGATGTTCAAAAATGCAATCTTGTAAATCTTAGTTTTTGGCGAGAAACTTCTGCGAAACGCTACTAATGCCAAGATTTTTTTTAAATCAAAGCAATTGAATTGTGGGTTTTATGCAAATAACCACTATAGATGACAGTAATAAAGCAAAAGGATAACATTTACAATCGTGACAGTACTAACTTTGGTAAACATATTTTGTCTGAAGCCTTGTATACCAACTATAATACCAAACAGAATTACATTGGTATCGGCCAATATGGCTCATTGACAATCAGTAATCGGTATTGGTGGCAGAAAAACGTGATCAGAGCATCCCTGGTTTATAGTTTTTATGTGATAATTTGTACTGTGTGATATCACACATTAAGGGTCTAATAGTGTTTTGCAATCAAACTATAATTGTTTCAACTGCACTCACAAGTTTAACTGCATTCACCCCCTCCCACTTTTGCACCATCCAAAGACAACAGAATTATTCACAATCTGTTTTCTTATTTAGTGAGCCATTTTTATCATGCACCTGTATGATTCAAAAGATATGAGACAAGTTATGTGACCAACTGAGATGATAATAGTTAATCACATCCTCCAAGTTATGTTCCAGCTCACCCAGTCTTTTAGTCTGTACTGCTTTTGCACCTATATTAATGAAAAAACAAACAAGAAACCATTGCCCAAAAAGCAGTAAGGAATAGAGTACTACGAGAGAATATGTATTTTTTTACACCCAAAAATGGATATTGAATTATAAAGTTACTAAAAATTCTCATCTCTAATGTGGATTGCCACAAATGAGACATTTTTTAAAATTCACGTAATGTCTAAGCAAACCTCACTTTCCTGACAGGCTGAAGATCTTAGTATTTGACTTGATTGTGATGCACACCACTTGTGAGTGGGTCACTGCCCCACCCTGCCTTCCAGTCCGCCTGTCTTCCCAGCCAGTCAGCCTGGCATCCAGCTGTCCATTCAGCCAATAAGGCCAGACAGGCCTTGTTAGCTCAGTCAAGTGTATCCATTCACCCCAAAGCCACCCTTTTGCCCCAGCATGTTTACCCCGATAAACCACCACGGCACTGTTTCCCAAGGTCAGCATGTCCTGTGTGTTTTTGGGTGTGTGAGTAAGATGAGAGATGGAGGAAAGATGATGTGTTTGAGATGGAGGGGTAGAATGGATGAAGGGTAGAAGACAGAAATAACAAGGGACAGAAGTGTGTGTGTGTGTGTGAGTGTGTGTGCGCGTGTGTGCGTGTGGGATTGGGTGGAAAGTGGGTCATGGTGTGGTCTGTGTGTGGAGCATCATATTGACCCCTAGGGCTTGCTGTCTGCCTCTTTTCTCTCTCTCACTCACACTCAAACACTGCACACACACACACACACACACACACACACACACACGCACACACACACACACACTGCCTTTGCCCTCATATATCATCTACCAGGGCTGAAAACCAGAGGGAAATCAGAGACAGCATAGATCTGTTTCTTTGGTCTGGAAAATTTGCACATCTCAATCGCTCAGCTACTTTGTTTTAGTTGAAGTAGTTTTGGGAAATGACCGAATGGATTCATAGAGAGTGGAGCCAAACAGTATGGGAAATTGAATCCAAATGTTCATTTATTCTTGTTGCCTTGTTCTTCTGCACAGGTTAAATATGCCTGTATAGCTTAACTGCTAGTCTCCACTAGAGACAGATATAATTTACACAGTGCATGTATAGCTGGCTAGGGACTGTCAGAGAAAGTTTAGCAACTTGTTAAGTAGGTCTGTCTGAAATGGAAAATATGATACTGTAGCCTCCGTGATGGCAGTGAAAGTGGGGTTATGTATGATATACCTATCAGAGAGAGAGAGAGAGGGAGACGGAGAGGGAGAGAGAGAGAGAGAGAGGGAGAGGGAGAGAGAGAGAGAGAGGAGCCTGTATTAAAGGTTTATAGTGCTTGGAAAGCGCAGTCTCTAGAGTTCTTTTTCCTACATAAATATACAAGATTTGACTGCAGTGAACTTCCATGAACTGCCTGAAATACCCAAGCTGGATCAGTCAGAACTAGAAAGGCTAAGTACTCTCCTGGCAGGGAGAAAAAAAATCTGTTTGCTGAGTAATCACCATGGGAGCTCAATAATGCTAGAAAGCAAGATTGCTGTTTAATTTTAGATTGCAATCACATCAACACAAGCATTTAATTATTTAGATCACAGTGTCAATTACTGAGTGGAATGTGTTACTGTAAGACTTTGTAAATTAACCGTTTTTGCACATACAGCCTTTTTGCAGTACAGAAGTAAAAACTGACGTATGACATACTTTAATGTCCATATAATAACATATGTTTAGATTTCACAATGAGTAATTATAGTGGATAGGTTTGAGAGTAATAAAATCATGTTCTATCAATGCTTTTATTTTCATGCAATGCATTGCAGTAGACACGTTTTACTGTGTTTGTAAAGGAAATGGTCAAGCAAATTGTAGTCTGCCCTTTTCTGCAAATCAAATGGATGCATCACTGGTAGAGTTGATTACCACAGGAAAGACTTTATCACTTTTACCCTAAAATGAATGCAGCACACAAAGATCATTTTAAGTGTATGAAAGTTTTTCTTAAGGAAAACACAACTTCCTTGTTGTTCTTCCACTGCAAAATCCTACAGAGAATTTATCATTAAGCATCATCCGTCCATAAAATGTTGATCAGCTGAGGACACTGTCATTTCAAGATGGTGTGGGGAAAAACAAAAAGTGGAAAGATCTGAAGTTAATATTGGGGTTGGATGGTGCAAGAGAAATTGAAGAAGGCTAGAAAGGAGGAAAAAGAGAATAAGAAACTTTTGATATGTGGAAGAAATTGGGAAAGATGAGAAAGTGGTGACAACTAGGGGTTTGAAAATGACATAAGGAAGCGGGAGAAAAGTAGTTAAAGTGAATAGCTGTTATATATGGTGGTAAAATGAGATGGGAGAGGAGGTGAAATACAGAGTTTTGGTAATGTGGGGAAAATGAAAAGGAGAATAGAATTGATAAAAAAAAAAAAGGTTGCATATGGGGAAAAGGAGTAAAAGAACGATGGTAGTTATAGGATGTTGTGATAAAATAGCAGGTATGAGCATGCTGGTAGGAGCTTAACAACGCAGTAATAATTACACCCATCACTTCTTACCTCCCACTGTGTCTGTGGCTTACATTTTCACACTCTGGCGTCTCCAGTCAAATACTGTTATTTGAAACAACTCTGACAACCATCTTTACTCCCTTCAGGTTATATCTTTGGAAACTTATTTCTCAAATTTGTGGCGGAAAATGCCATTCTGTCCTTGGTTGACTCTATGAATCCAACTCTGTGCCTTGCATTTATATAGTTTAGTCTAAAATATTACTCTGCATTTTGAGAACCTTCCCACTGAAAGCCAATATTCAAATTCTAGGAGAACTTGCTTTTGTTGGCATAAAAAGGCTTAGCAGAGTTCCTTTTTTGTGTTGTTCATTGCTTTAATGCTTTACAGAATTGAGTCAATATATCTATAGCACTGCTTCTTGATTTAATAATTTAATATTTATCCAGTCATAACCAAATCTAACTTTGTGTTGCATGCAGCCTACATTCCTGGCAATAAAGATGTAATGAAAACAATTAAAAACATTCTGTTAGGCTGTAGCTGGAAGATGGGCTTTTAAAGTGATGAATCAAGTAACAATAAAACACTCCTGCATCCAAATAATATGCTTTACATTGTGATTAGTAACAACGTGCAAACATACAGTTTAACTTGCAGTTGGGTTATATCTATTTATGTTGTGCAAAGGTTAATTGCAGCTAATAAGTAAATGTCATAGTTTTAATAAACTTTTAAGAAAACATAATAATAATAATAATAACTCCCAAACCTTATCACTTAAGTGTGAAAAGCTGTTTGTTTATTTACAGGAAAGAACTGAGTTGCATTTATTGTAAACAGTTTTCACTTGCAAATTTCCACATCTGTATACACTTCATAGGGAGTTCAGGGAAATGACCTTATTCCCATTCTGTGTGATATTGTTTGTGTGCTTCTCTGCTTTCTGACCCTGCAGCTGAGCCTCCTCCGATTCTCTGTGGGGTGCTGCACACACCTGTGGGTAGATAGACAACCGACATAATATGCGAATACAGCAGAATACATAATCTTTTAGCGTTTGTGAAGCAAAATATTAATATAATTTCAAAGGTGAACACACACAGACCTGGCAAGTGTACTAAAATATGTTAGCAATACAATATATGTTTTTTTATGATGTAACAACTGCTTTGTTTGGGATCAGAGCAGAGCAGGGTACTTACTGATGACACTCACCCACTCCTCTCTTTCCAGCTGCTTTTTTCCCCCTGTCCTCCCTCTTTATCCCCCTCTATTCACTCTGTGTTTTCCACTTTCATCTCCACCACTCTATTTTTCTCCTCCTTGTTTTCCCATTTCATTTTGTCACTGTCTCCTCCTAATTTTTGCTCTCATTGTTGGTCATCCTTAAATCCCATTTGGGTATTGACTATCACCTGCCTCCACTTCACACTCATTTTTCTCTTTTTATTCCTCTCTCAGGATGACCCTCTTCACTGACTGTCTGTCATACCTATTGCTTTAATCCTTTTTGCTGTCTGTCTTTTTATATACACAAGCAGCCATCTGATCCTCACTCTCACTCTTTCTTTCTTTTGTCCATCTTTCCATACATACTTATTTGATGCATGCACCTGCTCCCATAACCCCTTTCCCAACATCTCCATAGGGAGTAGTGTGATTGAAATGTGTTATGTATGACCTTGTGTTTGTTACACAAACAGACACACACTGACCCCAGGTGTTGCCTTTCCAATATCCCATTCTCTTATGAATGATTAGGTTGCAAGGTGAATTTAGGGTGAATATCACACAAACACACACTCTCACACTGAAGCACACACAGAAGTAAACCTCATAGATTAGATTTAGTCATTTGGGTCAGTTGGTGGGACATTTTTTAAAGAATGCACTCTGGTACACTTTAATACATGTATTCTCTCTCTCACACACACATAGTGGGGTCAGCTGTTGGTGGAATTCCTTATTGGAGAAACTCCTGAACACACACCAAAAAAACAATTTATTTTGAGGGTCAACTGTTATATATTCTTGTATTGGATCAAATATAAAACAGGCTTTTCATTTGTGGGCTGCAGATTGAGTGAAATAGTGTCATTATTGCACTGATGTGTGTGAGTGTGTATCGGAGATATTTGTAGGTAAAGGTATGCCCAATGCTCCTCCACTACTACTACTTCTACTACTACTACTACTACTAGTACTACTACTACTACTACTACTACT